>VZQC01010238.1:3264039-3366630 GCA_009823505.1 Rhizomys pruinosus | reverse complement strand
TTAGGTGGAATTATGACCTTGCCATTGTTTGCAATTGACATTTAAGCATAACATAAGGAGAGGCTATTTATTGGGTGTCAAGTTGACAAGGGGTGGACTTGTGATGGTTAATCCTGGGTGTCAACTTGACTGGACTAAGGAACAAATAAGAGAAAAGGATCTTCGGATTGGACCACCTCAACCCGGATGGCCCACCCCAAATGTGGGCGTTACCTTCTGCCTGCAGGCAGTATAACGGGCCACGGCAGAGGGAGCTGGTCCCTTTTTTTCCTGAGGCTTGCCTCTCTCTCACTAGTGAGTTTGTCTTGATGTTGTAATCAACCCTTTAGATCCCAGTGTCTACTGAGACTGGCAGATCTCCTGGAATCCACCGGGCCTTCAGCACCAGATTGAGACTACTGAGACATCCAGCCTTTTGGACTGAGCAGTTCCCTGGATTCTCAGCCTCTCCAGTTCAGCACGGCTACTGTTGGACAATTTGAGCTCTGTCATGTGAGCAAATCAATAAATTGTATATAGCTATATATTCGTCCTGTTGCTTCTGTTTCTTTAGAGAACCCTGACTAATACAGCAATCTTTCAGAGAACACCAGCACACAGCTGTGGATATTAAGTGTCCCCCAGAGGCCCAGGAATTAAAGGCTTGATCATTGTCTTTGTGGGGCTGATGGAACCTTTAAGTAGGCCTATGGAAGGAAATTGGGTCGGGGGAGGGGGTTATGCCCTTCAAGAGTATATGAGGACGTTTTCCTATTTGAACTTTCCTACCATGAAGTGAACAGATTCCTCTGTTATATGCTCCCAGCAAAATACAATATACCAACAAGGAACAAGCAATAGGGCCAAGCCATGAACTGAGACCTTTGAAATTATAAGCCAAAATAAAGCTTTAATTTTTAAGTCAATTGCCTCTGAGGATTTCATATTGGTAACCTCAAGCTAATACAGGCCTCCACGCTCTCCAAGGAGCACACTACCAGACCAGGGTCGCACCCTTATTCCTGCCCAGCAAGCTAAAATACCTGCTTGGACCTACTGACACCCTTCGTTACCTCCACATTATAATTACATGGATTGGCATTTGGCTTAGGCTCCCAGATCATAAGGAACTTCTTCTGAACCTGACCAAAATATCTTATCTAATTACTGTCACCTTCCCAAGTTCCATCATTGATGCCTTAATTTTTTTTAAATTTTGTGTATGAGTCCTTTGCCCACATGTAAGTGTACCTCGTACATGCAATGTACATGTAAGTGTACCATGTACATGCAATACCCACAGAGACCAGAAGGAGGCATTGGCTCCCCTGGAACAGGAGTTACAGATGGTTGTTAGCAGTGGTGTGTGTTAGGAATCGAACCTAGTCCTCTAGAAGAGTAGCCACTGCTCTTAATAGCTGAGCTGCCTCTCCAGCCCTCCCTTCTTTTGCTTTTTCAGATAAAGTCTCACTCTGCTACATTTTTTTAGATAACATTTTTTTTGGTCTTTTTGAGACAGGGTCTCCCTCTAGCCCCAGCTATTCTGGAACTCACTATGTAGGCCAGGCTGGCTTCACAAAGATCCACCTGCCTCTGCCTCCCAAGTGCTAGGATTAAAGGCTTTCACCACCACGCCCAGCTTAGATAACATTTTTTTTATTCTTTGGGGATTGCATGCATATGTACAATGTAGTTTGACCATATGAACCTCTCACTCTGCCTCCTAACTCTTCCCAGATCTACCTCCCAACCTCCCTCTGAAGTGACCTCTTTTATTTTTATTCATTTACTTTTGTTTGGTTTTGTGTTGTTTTGAGAGTGACTCCCTGTACCCAATCCTCACTATGTAGACCAGGCTGGCCTTGATCTCACAGGAATCTACCTGCCTTTGCTCCTAAATGATAGAATAAAAGGCAAAGGCATGGGCTACCACACCCAACCTCTCTTTTAAAAAAAATAATCTACCAGGTCCAATTTGTACTACCCATACACTCATAGGCATGGTCAACCTGCCAGGTCCCACATCCTTATAGAAAATGGAATCTCCCTTCCCCAGAAGTGTCAACTGTCAATAACAGTTCCTCAGCTAGGAATGGGGTGGCCAGGAGCCTCTCCCCGCTCCATGCTCCAATATACTGACTTGATCTTGTCCAGCTCTTGAGTAGGCAATCGCAGCTGTTGTGAGTTCGTGAGCACAGCAGTCCTGTCACGTCCACAAGACGGTTTTGCTCCAGTCTTCCCCGACCTCTGGCTCTTACACTCTTTCTCTTCCCTCTTCTACAATGGTCCCTGAGTTTTTGCAGGGAGGGAAGTGTGATACTGATATACCATTTGTGGCTAAACACTCCAAAGACTCTTATTTTTTGCACATTGACCAGTTGTAAATTTCTGTCTTAACTGCTGTCCACTGTACAAAGAAACTCCTCTTTAGAGTTCCTGCCTGTGAAACCCTCCTTATCTATGTCCAATCAGAAAGCAGTTGGCTGTGCCCATAGCATTCATGCCACTATTGCACCAATGGGCACGTCTTGTCATGCAGTTATTATTGCAATTCACATGGCTCACAGCTAAATAACTGTTGATGACTTTTCTCCCAGGAAGGAACCTGCATAGCACCCTAGGGTACTATGAAAGCTAGCCAGCAAGGAGGAAGCTTCCTGGTCAGTAACTTTATTTCCTATGACCAAAGTATGTGGTGGGCCTCAGCAATAGGGTCTTGCCATCAAGCTCTGGGTGGCAATCAAGAGCAATGGCAATAGCCCATATTGTTCTAGGGGTTCTCTGGGACACCCCTGACCAACAACTTGAGGGGAAGTATCCCATATCTTATACTGGCTTTTTACTTGACAAGCTGTGGTTTCTGGCAGAAGCACCCTGTGAAGGGTAACGCCAATTAAATTCTCTTATACGAATATGTGTGTGTATGAACCTTATGAGCGTTCCATAGGATTTTTTTTTTCAAATATCCTTCCACCCCTTCCTGCCCTACCTTCCTATCTCTCTTCCCACTTAAACCTTCCAACCCGTTATTCCTTTTTCCTTCCTTTCACCGATATTCTACCTCCCCCTCCCTCAAGGGTTTTCTTTCCCCTCTCCAAACCATGGTCTCATTCTAGTTTCTTGAACTGATGCCATTTTTAAAATTATTTTTATTGAATTTTTGTGTATTTCATCCAGAACATCTCAAGCAATCTTTTTTTTTGGGGGGGGGGTCTTTTTGAGGTAGTGTCTCCCGTTAGTCCCAGCTGGCCTGGAGCTCACTATGTAGACCAGGCTGGCCTTGAACTCACAGGGATCTGCCTGCCTCTGCCTTCCAAGTGCTAGGACTAAAGGCGTGTGCCATGAGACCCAGCTCAAGCAATCTTAATCAACTTTATACCCTCCCCCCCAACCCCGCACTGGAGGTCATACACTCTGTCATTTGTGCCAAGGCCCAGTGTGTCAAGTTAGTGTCCCCAGACATTCCTCAGTGCAGGAACTGAGGTCTAGTCAGCCCATCCAGAGTCCCTCATTTTAAGATCAGCTCTTCCTCACCTAGCAATAATCAGCTGTCAATTGTTCTTTTGCTGAGATTGGGACCTGCTGCCCATTTCCACAATTCTATGCTGAGTTTGCTTGAGTTTGCATGGGTATTGTGCATGTTAACATCCCTGCTGTAGGTTCATATGAACAGGGTCCCTGGAGCTTGAGTGATCATTCTATTTTCATATTGTCATGCACCTCCTCCCAGGTTCTAACAATCTTTCCACTCCCTCTTCCTCAACAATCTTGAGTCCTGGGTGAGTGAAGCTTAATATAGGAGTCCTGCCAAAGAACCCACACTTTGCAGACTCATAATCTCCATGCTTTGGCCATTTGTGCCCTTTTGTGTTCTTAAGCCCTCTGTTGCAAGAGGGAGCTTCATTAGTGAGAGTTGAGATTCTTTAATGTCCTTTTTTTTTTGGTTTGTTTTTTGGTCTTTTCGAGACAGGGTCTCCCTGTAGTCCCAGCTGTCCTGGAACTCACTCTGTAGACCAGGCTGGCCTTGAACTCACAAAGATCCGCCTGCCTCTGCCTCCTAAGTGCTAGGATTAAAGGCATGTGCCATCATGCCTGGCTTTAATGTCCTTTTTATCTCTTGCTCTATGTTGTGTGACCCTTGGGTCTAGAGGTTGCATTGTAGATGTGCCACTTAGGTTGGGCAATTCACAGTGTCTGTATGTGACCAGTTGTGGTACACAACTATTACAAGTCTCTGTCTGGTTGATACCATGTTTATGTTACCATTTATTTGGCATTTTGATCACATGATCTTTTGAGGCTGGCCTCAAGCTCATGGTCCTCTGACTTTGCCTCCCAAATTACAAGTAAATGACACCTAGAGAAGGAAAAAACAACCACAATCTCCTCGTAATCTGTTTTCTGCTTGTTTAGATGTTTCTTTTGAAAGCTCCATTCATGAGAAAGATGATATATTTTAATGAGAAGCTAGGGCTCAAATTGACATCTTGAAACAGAAGGATGGTCACCATTCAGTATCCCCAGAAAACTGACTCCAGGACTCAGGATACCCCAGTCTCATAGAAAATGGTACAGTATTAGTGTATCACCTGTGCATGTCCTCTATATAGTTAGACTCAGCTGTTGATTCTTGCAATGTCAAATACAATGTAAATGGCAAGTACATAGCTGTTGCTCTGTATTGTTTAGGGATCAACAAGAAAATAAATCTGTATATTATTGGTTGTGTACAGATATGATTTATTTTTCTAAATATTTCGATCCTCAGTTTGTTGAATCTAGGGACCCAGAATGTATCGAGACAGAGACTTGATCATACACTTTGGTCGTTTTTAGGTGCTTTTCACCATTTTATTTTATTTATTTTATTTTATTTGGTCTTTTCAAGACAGGGTCTCCCTGTAGCCCCAGCTGTCCTGGAACTCACTCTGTAGACCAGGCTGGTCTTAAACTCACAAAGATCCGCCTGCCTCTGCCTCCCAAGTGCTAGGATTAAAGGCGTGCACCACCATGCCCAGCAACTCACCATTTTATTTTAAAATTTCTGTTCTTGACTATTTGGGGGGTTTTAAAATATACTTATTATTTGTATTTATTTTATGTGTATGAGTATATTGCTGGTATGTATATAATAAGTGCACCTGTGTCATAGAAAGTCCTCGAAGGGCAGAAGAGGGCATCAGATCCTCTGGGGTTACAGATGACTCTTAAATTCCATGTGGGTGCTGGGAATTGAACCTGGGTCCCCTGGAAGAGCAGCCAGTGCTTTTAACCACTCAGCCATTTCTCCAGCCCCCATTTTCAGTTTTAATCATGAGTCTTTCATTTTCTTCAGTCTTCTCATAAGTCTGCATTACTTTCGCCCTGTGGTTTGCCTTCACTGAAATAGCTGCCTTAGAACTGAGTTTGGTGGCTGATGCCACTGACTGAGGGGAGAGAGCTGCAGCTTGGGCCCAGCTGTGTGAGTTCCAGGACAGCCTGGGCTAGTGTGAAACCTTGTCTCAAAAAACAATCAACAACAAAACACACAGGAAGGGAGGAAGGGAGGGAGGCAGGGACGGAGGGAGGCAGGGAGGGAGGAAGGGTAGGTGGGTCTTGGTAGCATTCGTGAAACTTCACACAACAGCACAGAGCCAGGAAAACATGTTCGCCATCCCATAGTGGAAGCACCCTTAGCTCTGCTATCTCTTGTAATGGTGGCTAAGTATCATTGGGGCTTGAACTTCTGAACTATTGTTTCTTCTTGGCTTCTGAACCACGCCCTCTCTGTAGGAAAAGTCACTGTATTTGGGATAGACTGTGTCTACAATATTCCCCATGACAGCACATGGTGCTAACCTGACCCCATGGGAGGATTTGTTTCTCAAAGATGAAGTCTCACTCTTAGGGAATCAAATGATGCTGGAGAAATTTAGAAGAGAATACACTCTTGGCTCATTGTCTGCCTCAGATGTAGTTAATTCTCTAAAAGCAGCTTTTGCAATGTGCTGAGCTGCCATGAGGTACTGACTGATTGGCCTTTTACCAGATTCAGAGAATTATCAGAAAGAGCAGGGGTATCAGCGGGCAGCACTTCTGGGGCCCATGGTCCTTGGTCCTCATGTCTGTTCCTTCAGGCCAAGTTTGAAGAAAATGGTGTGGTGGCACTTCCGAAATCCTAGAACTAGGCAGGCTCAGGCAAGGGAATCGCCAGGTGAAGGCCATTCTGGGGCTAAATATTGAGACCTTATCTCAATAAAGTAACAACTAATAAAAATACGAACATAATAAAAATACGGCATTTTTTAATCAATGAAATTTGGTGGAAAAAAAAAGAAAAAATACGGCATTTTGGGCAGTGAATTTCCAGTAGTTATCCCTTCCTTCCATTCCCATGGTAGAAGACTGGACATTAACACTTCATGCCTGTTCCCTCAAGACTGAACATGCTATATATCCTGTTGAATTGGCAAAATAGTGACTGCATTTTTTTCTGCAATCTGCTAAACCCCTGGACTTACCAGCATTTCATTTTTCTGAGAAGAGAAACAGTAGTGATAATCAAGAGTACAGAAAGGGAGGGGGCATTTCTAGCCTTTAGTTTAATATTTGAGTTTTCTGTAAGTTAAACATGGAAAATGCAAAACTTGAGCAGGCTTGCTAACATGACCCCACCCCTGCCCTCCTAATGATGGAATCCAATCACCCTTTATAAGCACACTCAATGACAGTGGCAAGCCAGCATTTAGAGGCTATGGACCAGACTGCATGATAATTTAACAGATGGAAGGAAAAAGAATTATGACTCTCCTAAGCTAGGGAATCATGCTGGGGAGTGACAACAGAACCTTTTGAAGACTAATCACTGAATGGGCTACAGAGAACCAGCATGGGGACATTGTCCCACGAACTGAATCAACAGAAACATCTGGTAAAGGTATCTGCCAAGCCTGATCCCCTGAGTTTGATTCCTGGAACCCATATGGTAGAAGGAGAGAACTAACTCCTTCAAGCTGTTCTCTAATCCCCACATGCAAGTCTTGGCATATGCATACATGGTGCGCGCGAGAGAGAGAGAGAGAGAGAGAGAGAGAGAGAGAGAGAGAGAGAGAGAGAGAGAGAGAGAAAATAAATAAATGTAAAAACAATAAAAGGAAACACTAAGACAATAAGGAGACTCTGGTTGTGTATTTTCTTTTCTAAGTGTTGAATATGCTTGTATTTGTTACTTTTCTGTTGTTGTGGTTAAACATAATAACCAAGGCCACTTATAGAAGGAACATTTTATTTGGGATTATGGTTCCAGACAGATAAGAGTCCATCGTGGCTGGGAGGAATAGCTGGAGGGCAGCCAGAGCACTTCAAGCATGCACAGGAATCAGAGAGAGAACCTAGAAGTGGAGCAAGGCTATGAACATCAAAGCCCTCCCCCAGTGACATGCTTCCTCTGACAAGGCCGCACCTCCTCTGCAAACAGTGACACCAAGTGGGGCCAAATATTCAAATACTTGGAGCCTACAGGGGACACTTTCACTCAAACCACCACAATGGTTTTAGCTGTTTGACAGCTAAAACCATTGTGGTGGTTTGAGTGAAAGTGTCAGCTCCTATGTATGGGCATAGTTTTCACTCGTCTTATAAACTTTGCTAACCATTAATTATGATTAAAGCTAGTGTGGCTGTCAACATTTCACTCATAAGAAATAAGAATGGGGACTGGAGCCGGGAGTAGTGGCGCACGCCTTTAACCCTAGCACTTGGGAGGCAGAGGCAGGAGGATCTTTGTGAGTTCAAGGCCAGCCTGGTCTACAGAGTGAGTTCCAGGACAGCTGGGGCTAAGGAGAGACCCTGTCTTGAAAAGACCAAAAAAAAAAAAAAATGGGGGCTGGAGAGATGGCTGAGTGATTTAAGAGCACCGGATGCTCATGTGGAGGACCCACAATTGGTTCCCAGCACCCAGATGATGGCTTATATCCTCTCTAACTCCAGTTCCAGAGGAACCAATGCCCTCTTTTGGCCTTTACAGGCATTGCATGCACATGGTGCACTTACACACATGTTGGGAAAACACTCCTATACATAATTTTTAGGTAAATATGATAAACTGGACATAGTGATGCATGCCTATAATACTAGGACCTACAAGGAAAAAAACAGGAGGGTTAGAAATCCAAGGTCATCTCAGCTGCACAGCAAGTTCAAGGCCAGCCTAGGCTACATAAGACCCTGTCTCAAAAAACAAGAAATCAGGCATGGTGACATACACCTTTAATCCCAGTACTCAGAAGGCAGAGGTAGGAGGATCTCTATAAATTTAAGGCCAGCTGGGTCTATATAGCAACTTCTAGGCCATCCAGGACTACATATTGAAACCCTGCCTTTTACAAAAGTAAACAAGGGGGCGGAGAGATGTCTCAGCAGTTAAGAGCGCTGGCTGCCCTTGCAGAGGACCCAGATTTTATTCCTAGTACCTACACTGTGGCTAACAACTGTCCATTATTCCAGCTCTAGGGGAATCTGACACCCTTTTCTGACCTCTACAGGCATTGCACAACACAGGTACACTTAAATACATGCAGGCAAAACACTCATACACACAAAAAAAATAATAAAACATGTTAAATTAAACAAAGTATGTTTCTCCAGCCATCACAGTGTTCATGGCTAACCCCTGTTAGAAAAAGACAGATTAACAAGAGAAAAGGTATTAATAAATTTATTTGATGTATTATAAGACATAGGAGGCTTCATAAATGAGAATTTAAGACTACAGGAAAACTGCATTTTAATTTTATTTATTTAATTTTATTTTTTGAGATAGAGTCTCACTATGTAGCACAGATCAGCCTGGGACTCATTATGTAGCCCAGGCTGGATTAAAGGTGTACACCACCACACTTGGCCTGCAAAGTGTATTTTAAAATATGTATTTTTATGTATGAGTTGAAGGCAAAAGATGATGATGTAAAGGCAGGAAAGTAGGGGAGAGGCAGGTGATTAGTAAGAACTGTGCATTCAGATCTTCCTGACCTCCCCAAGCAGGGCAGGACCTCTCTGGGTTCCTTTTGCTCTCACTAGATAGAAACAGTGGGTACACAGGAAGCACTCTTCTCTTGAGTACTGGTTCATGGAGGATTTTATAGCTATATATCTACCTGCTGAAAACAGTGAGCAGCAGGTGACACCTTCTCGTGTTATGACTCCTGTGTAGTTCTCTGGTCCTGAAACCTTACTCCTACAGTGACAAACATTACAGCTCTTGTATAGGTCTAGGAAGCAGAGGTTTCCCAGTCCTTGACAGCATCCTTGCATCTGAGCCTAGGGTATCTGACTCTTGGCTCTTAAGTCCGCTGCTGCTTCTGTTACTGTCAGTGTCAAAGTCGTGACTGGTGTCATTGCTCTCTCAGCTACTGCTCTGTCATTGTCTCCTACCATTGCTGGCATCACTGGTTGTCAACTACTGGTGTTCTGCAGCCATCTTCCCAGCCCCATCTGGGTGAAGTCAAGGCTGTCAGCAGATCCCCTGGCTCTGGGGTTTATTGAGCCTAATGTGGCAACACCGGGGAGCAGCATAGAAGAGATGTTAAACAGCCCGATTGTAGAGCCAGAAAGGGGGCATTTGAACCAATCCCATTCCGCCATCATGCACATGAGACTGTGTTTACTGCTCATGGCACAGTCCCTTTTGTGCTAGCTACAACTGTCCCTCCATTAGGCCTCGGGGGGGAAATACTTCCCTCTGTCCTGGGGGGAAATGGTTACAGGGAAACTCCAGCACAAGCTGTTTGAAACAGACGTCATGAGTGGAGGATGTAAACAAAGTTTTCTGGGCTCTGGGAATCCCAACATATTAGTTTGGCTGACCGCTCATTCCCAGTATGCCAAGTCAAGAGGAAAGGCAGAGAGAAGAGACTTATTCAATGTGGCCACATCGATGAATAGATAAAGGGTTCTAACAACCCTGGCTATCTTCAGGGTGCTGACAGGAGTTTAAATAGAGGGCAAGAAGCACACATAAGTAGACAATCCTGGCCAAGGTGTGGCCCATCCCTACTGTCTCAACACCATACGGAGTGGTCTGAAGTAGTCCTTACTGTTGGGGAACAAAGTGTCTCTCAGGAGATGATTATGTCTGCTCAGGGGGCAGCTTTGCCCTCATGGATAACCGCCCTCAGGTGGGGGGGGGCATCTTTCCTGAGAGCTTTTTCTCCTTTTGTACTCCAAAATGACTATGGATTTAGAACAATGGCTTATCTCTGTCCCTCTTTTTTAAAATATTTTTTAAATTTTATTTATTTTTATTTTTCATGTGTATGAATGTACTGTGTGCATGTAGGTCTGTGCACCGATGTCATGCAATGCCACAGAGGTCAGAAGAAGGCGTCAGATTCCCCTGGAACTGGAGTTACAGACGGTTCTCGGCTGCCATGTGGGTGCTGGGAATTGAACCCAGGTCCTCTGCAAGAGCGGTCGGCACTCAACCACTAGGCCATCTCTCCAGCCCTTGTCCCTTCCTCTTTAAAGGCAGATGAGATAGGCTAGACAGACACTCCTTGAATGATTGACATGCTAATCTACAGTTAAGAAGGCCCAATATAAAGGAGACAGACAGAAGACTAAGGCAGAGATCAGGCTTTTAGTACTGTCTGGGTCCAAGCTAGCAATAAATGCCTTTTAGCCAAAGTGACTCTCCTCAATTGACTGTTTCAGCCACACCTTCAAGAGCTGCAGTTGTGCTTTAGCAGTGAGCAGCTAAGACTGCCATGTACCTTCTAAAGGCATCTATGGAATGCTTGAACTGGCTGCTGGTGTTAGCATTAAGGGCAGTCCAGCTGACTGTTTTGGGGGCCCCTTTCTCTGGAAAGACAGAACACTGAGTATCTAATCACCCTATGCCTATTTACAAGAAAATAAGCATCAGCAGGAATGGTCCCAGTGGCTTTGGTAACACTGGTGTTGGGGAGATGGCTCAGTGGTTGCCAGCACCTGCTGTTCTCACAGACAGCCACGTTCAGTTCCCAGTACCCATCTTAGGTGGCGCACAACTGACTGTAACTCCAGAGGGACCTGATGCCTCTGGCCTCTTTGGGTACCCACATACATGTGAACACAGCTGTTGGTAGCCTGCACGAGTGTGCTGTGTCGCTCGCGACCACACCTTAAAAATGGCGCCGACTTCCTGAGTCACTACAAGCCGTTTCCCGCCGTTGCCTTTACATTGGAGAAACTGCGCATGACTACTAGACCCTAAGCTCCCACCTTTAACATGCAAATGAGGCATCGGGACAGTGCACCTATCCAGAGCATACACGAACCCTCTGGACTGCTATATAAGCAGTGCTTCTGCCCCATTTCGGGGTCCTTCTCACAAAAGAGCTGTGTGCACAATAAATACTGCTGCAGAAGAATCCTGTTGTCCGCGTGAAGTTCTTGCCGGCGAGACTACAGCGCGTGACACACAGCCACATACAGATACACATACTGATATAATAAAAAGTCTTTTGAAAAGAATAGGAATACTGATATTGAGCATTTAATAATGCTTTACAGAAATCCTTGACACCTGCGTAACACACAAGGAAGAAATGGGGCTCCTAACCTATCTTAGAATGAGTTTCTCCTGATCTACTTTCAGAGAAGGAAGGTCTAAGAACAACCTTCCTATTTCTGCATTTTGCGCTTTTTTTTTTTTTATTCTGTCTTGAATTTCCTTCATCTTAAAATATTGATTATTCCTGGAGGCCACATTTTGGGATGTCATGCTCTGAGTCCCAGCAGAACCAAGTAGAAAACCCTCAGTTTAACAAAGGCAAAGAAACAGATTTTGGCCCAAAGTCTAGGCTAACTGAGGATTTTTCAAATGGCCTCTTTGGTTGTTTTTTGTTGTTGTTGGGTTTTGTTTTTATTCTTTTTTTGTTTCTTGAGACAGGGTCTCTCTGTCTGGGAGGTTCTGCCAGCTGGCCTGGAACTTACTATGTAGACCAGACTGGCCTCAATCTCACAGAGATCTGCTTGCTGCTGCCTCCCAAGTGCTAGGCTTCAATGACCCCTTTGTAACTAGCTATAGAGACAAATATCCACCTTCTCTGTGATTACCCAGTTCATCTTGCCCTTGGACCATCAAATAGGCTGGTCTATAACATAAACTGGTGATAAAAACCAAGAAAGCAGACATGGGTCTAAAAGAAAACTGCCAGCCGAACAGACATTTTCTCCACTAGGTACCACATGGCCTTCAAAGTGTTAATACTAGGCAAAAAACAAGAAGACATCAAATGGTCTCTGAACATGTCTTCCTGCTCACATTAGACTGGGTAAGAAGAAGACAAGCACAGGCTTCATCTTAACATGGAAGAATTGGAAAGACAAGTGTGTTGGCTACTAGGCTGGAGACATGGCTCAGCGTTAAGAACACTGACTGCTCTTGCAGAGGACCTGGGTTCAATTCTCAGCACCCACATGGAGATTAAGAAGTCTTTAGGCGAGGTATGGTAGCGTACCCCTTTAATCCCAGCACTTGGGAGGCAGAGGCAGGTGGATCTCTGTGAAGTTCAAGGCCAGCCTGGTTTACAGAGTGAGTTCCAGGCCAGCTGGGGCTATAGGGAGACCCTGTCTCAAAAAGACCCCCTCCAAAAAAATAAAATAAAATACTGGAAGCTATCTGAATTCATCACAGTGATAGGTATGATGAGATGTAACATCCTGGTTCAAATTCTAAGGTTGGCAATGCTAACATGGGAAAGAAGAAGACCCAAGAACTTAAATGTAGGTGTGGGAATGACTTTTAAAAATGGATATAATCTGAACTAATAACTTTTTTTTTTTTTTTGGTCTTTTCGAGACAGGGTCTCCCTGTAGCCCCAGCTGTCCTAGAACTCACTCTGTAGACCAGGCTGGCCTTGAACTCACAAAGATCAGCCTGCCTCTGCTTCCCAAGTGCTAGGATTAAAGGCATGCGCCACCATGCCCGGCTGAACTAATAACTTTTTATTAACCCCAGAAAAACCATGAGCTCTTCTTGTGCTTATGACCTGAGCACCTGATCTTGTTTTCTGGGAATCTTAATTTGTTACTCCATCCAAAAAGATCATGATTGTGAGTATTAAAAGGAAACCCCATAAAAATCCCCAATCATAAAGCAATCCTTGCTCTGCACACAAATGTTTCCTAAGACCCCCATAAACCTAAACCATAAAGTGGTTTCTGCTCTCCAAACAGGTCCTTCTGAAACCCTTAACAGAAAAACTGTGAGCCCTAAATCCTTTACAAATGTCCCCACCCAACTCCCATGACTGTTCACAAACATAAATGTACTTAAACTCCCCTGCTGTTAGGTGTGGCTACTGCAGACTTCCGCTGGTCAGGAATCACCCTCATTGACTAATTGAGGTTCGTTACTTTTTTTCTACCTGCTACTCTTTCTACCCAGGAAAGAGTTCTCAGTAGGTCCGGGTCCCTGTCTGATCTCTTTCCACTACTAACAGGTATCCTTGAGAGTTACCATAGCAGAGTGTGGAAAGTGAGTGCACCCATCTCTATTACACACAGTGGAGACTGGGAAGGATGCATGACCTCGGGTCAATGACATATTCTAGACCTACGGATGAAAAGGCTGGGTGTATTTCACCAATTGAAGCTGGAGAAATCATTTTGAATAAAATTATGGGTGGGGCCTGACTCAGGATACAGAGTTCCAGAGATAGAGTTCCAGGAGACAGTTGCATTAGCACAGTTGCTGGAGACCGATGGTTCCAAGAGATATCTAGGGGAACAGGTGTCCTCCAACTTCGGGTCCACTCTTAAAAACTAAATTTACGAAGTAGGCTATTTGTTCAGGTAATTATAATGCTGGTGTAGTAATGCCACGTGTATGTGGTTAACTTCTCTGCAAATAAAAATAAGACATACCCTTAAGACAAGAAAAAACTTTATTGAGGATCAGGAAATAAAAACCAAAACGTAATTTGCTACTCCACTAAACAGTAAATATAAAAAACTACATTTACAGAGACTCTTTGGAATCTGTGACAACTCAGTGAAAATGAACTGTATTTAACTTCTAAAGGTTATAGAAGCCACTTCTGTGTCTTAACAAGAAGTCAGCTGTGCTGGGCGTGGTGGCACATGCCTTTAGTCCCAGCACTCAGGAGGCAGAGGCAGGCGATCTCTGCGAGTTCAAAGCCAGCCTGGTCTGCAGAGCGAGCTCCAGGCCAGCTGGGACTAAAGGGAGACCCTGTCTCAAAAATAACAAAAAAAAGAAGTAGTATGACAGCTGTGGTAAACTTACAGTGTAGACTTCTATGGAACAGATTCTAATAGGCACTAACACTCTGGACCTGGTAGGTCTGATTTTTCTTGGTATCATTTTTTAAAAGTTTTTCTTGTAGCACATGCCTTTAATCCCAGCACTCAGGAGGCAGAGGTAGGCATATCTCTGTGAATATGAATCTAGCCTGGTCTGTATATGGAGTTCCAGGCCAACTAGGGAGATACAGTGACATCCTATCTCAAAATAAAAACCTTTCTTATGTAAACTTTTGAGGATGTTAGCAAAATGTTAGTCTTGTCAAAGAGGCTTATATTTTCAGGAAGATTTTAGTAGCAAGTTTCTACATATAGCAAATCTTTAATTTAGCTTTCTTTTTTTTTTTTTTGAGATAAGGTCTCAGGATTAGCCCAACCTTGACTTGACTTCACTATGTACCCAAGGATAACCTCAAACTCCTGATCTTCCTGTCTCCATCTCCCAAACACTGGGATTACAGGTGTGTGCTACCATGCCAGACTCCACACTGATATTAATATCAAGATAGTGTATTATTTCATATAACAAGGAGTTGGAAAACAGGGCAGTTCAAGAGCTTCGTGTGTTCTGAAGCATCATTTCTTTCTCTCCTTACCTAACAATAGAAATTGTGCCAGTGACCTCTGCCCCAGATTCACTAGCAGTTGGAAAGACACTGAGATGAAAAGGTGTGGCCCCAGAAGTAAAACATAAAGGCCTATTTTTAATGAATAAAGTTGATAAAAGGGAAAAACTTACAAAGATGAAATATGGTTGCCAAAAATAACGAAGACAACATTCAGTACTTAAACTTTCTCTTCAGATGTGAGCAACACAGGGCGGGAATGTAGCTTAGTGGTGGTGCGGTGTCCCAGTGTGCATGAGGCCTAGGTTCAGTCCCTACCGCTGGAGAGGGAGCGCAGGGTGGCAGGGAACAAAGTTAAATATTAGTTCTATGCATACATATCCTTCCTTCCACTTGGAAAATTTTTATAGTGCTTCATTTTTCCCCAAACACATTGCACTGATCATAATTTATTTAAATTAGCTTTGAAGTTATAATATTTTTTAATCTTTAATACCACTAGACTACTATTTTGATCATCTGGAGAAAATTTCATTTTGGTGTGATGCAAAGTTCAGAGTGACTTACTTGACTCTTCAGAGGTCACCTGCAGGCCCTGGGGTCAATTCATCCTTTTCTATGAAAGTGTAAGCGACTCACGAGTTCTCTGAATTTCCGAATTAAAGAGCAGTTACCCATGTTGTCCTTCCATGTTCTAGAAGTCCTTCTAAACCTGTCATAAGCACTATTTTTTTTCAAGTTGAAATGTGAGCCAGTTGTCTTTAAATTATTGTCCCTTTTCAATATGTCTCTCCAGGAATCTTTGAATTTTCCCAAATAACTTTTTTTTTCAGATTCTTCTTTCCATATTCCTTCTCCTTTCCTTATGGCTGTTAATTCAGCTTTAAGTAAATTTTTGTGAATATTCCAATAGGTCTTAGAGTCATAATTTAGCCCTTTAACAAGAACAGTTTTTCCCAGGCCTCTTCTCAAAATGTCTTCATTCAGATTAACACTAAAATATCTACCCTTGAATAAAAAAAAAAGGAAACAAATTATTTTAAAAAAATGGTTATACCCATAACATCTAGTATACCTTAAAGTCACTCATTCAGCAATTTTATCCTTTAGAGACTAGCAAAAAGAAAAAAAAAAAAATGATAACACATAGGTTGTCAAGCTGTGTCCAGAGGCACATGTTTGAAATCCTAGCACTGGAAGCTTACCACTCTCATCAAGACCAGCTTGAACTACAAAATGACACCCTGTTTCAAAAAGAAAATGAAACAAACATTCAAAACAAAGTGCTGGAAAGATACCTTGGCTGGCAAAATACAAGCTGCATACAAATGAGGATCTGAATTCAGGTCCCGAACACCCACATACAAAAGCCAGGCCCTCCAACTGTAAATTGGAGACAACTATTATGGAGGTAATCTCTTATAAAACCAGTAAAACTGCCTCCTTGAATTGACTAATAGACATAGGAACTGTGAAATGGATTATTCTCTATTCAGACCAAAGATAATACTAAAGTCTCCTTAATCTATGCACTTAAGCAAAATATATTAATGCAGGAGCTCTGACATCAGCAATGGATTATTCCACCAAGGACATGTTGGCCAGGGGATCTAAGCCCCCACAAAAGGTAAAGGCTCCTTGCCTCTAAACTGGGATACCTGCAAGAAGAGAGGCAATAAGGCCCTGCTGTCAAAGACCTGATGTTAACATGGGAAAGATGTATTGACACCACACATGCAAGTGTACAGATGGTCTCTGGAATACCAGAGAGTGTTACCAAAGGCCACTATACTAATAAAGCAAATATGGATCTCCTTGAGTCAAGCAAGACTCCTCCATCAGCACCAGCTACACCTCACCTGCCTGGAAATATTGTGCAGCAGAGGCAGCCATATGCCTGTATATCCCAAATCTAATTGGCTATTGGCTCTCTCCTTGGAGGAATAACCCATGGCTGATGCCACAAGCTTACATCCTCTAATGGTCAGGAGATGTTATAAGCCACAGTAAGACCCTGTCATATTCAACAGAAAAAAAATGTAATTCATGGATTAACATACCATCCAAACATCTGTGTCTATACCAAAGTAACCTATGATAACAATTAATACTGTTTAAATACCTATATATCTAATTGCTTGTGCTTCATTAGTAGGATCAAAAGGTTATTCCTGGAGAAACTGTCAGCCCATGAAAGAAAACAGCCAGAAGTGACCAGAATCCAAGACAACAGCTCCAGAGAAAGTAGACTGTTTTGCTTCTCATCCACCTGTGCCCCTTGTCTAAGCCTAGGGAAAAATCTGCGGAAGAGGAGGTGTGGTAGAATGTAAGGGCTGTGATTGGGGCGAACAGTGAACCTACAGAAACATAGCCTGGACACTCATTTGATCAACTTGATTGAACATACAAGCCCCCCCTGCTGGATGGTGGGACCAAGGGGCTGTGTGGGTTTGGACACAACTGCTTGCAAATTGGTTTTACATGAAGGATGCTTGTACTCATAAATTATCACTTATTGCTAAAAAATGGAAAAAAAAAACTGAGAGAAAGATGCAAGACAGTTATGGCAGAATGCATGATCTGGGATGGGGTAGGGTGGGATGGGGGGAAGGGAAGGGGAAATATGCCTGAACTGAATTGGAAAATGATGTATGAAATACACAAAGCATCAATAAAAAAAAATAAAGTAAAAAAAAAGTTTGTAATAAAGCTTAAATATATGGAACTATAACAAATAAAAAAACTCTACAACAACAACAACAAAAAAACAAAAGCCAGGCCTACAGTCCCAGTGTGGGAGGGGCAAAGGCAGGCAAAGGCAAACCCTTGGAGCTCACTAGTCAGCCAGCCTAGCTGAACTGGTGAGGTGCAGGCTCAGTGTCAGACCCTGCCTCAAAAATAAGGTACAGAGTGACTGAAAAAGATACTGCCAAACGCACACACTACACATGTGTATATGTGAACACATATAAACCTCCAAATAAATAAATATATAAATTCATAAATAAGTAAATAATAAAAAACAAGAGGTTCTCAAGAGTTTAAAATATCTATTGTTAAATGCAACAATTTTATTAGTAGAAGTGTGCCTTGCTCAATGTCAACTTATTGACACTGATTTCTAACCCAAGGAAATACTGAAGCAATAAAGTATAAAAGCTGCAGGTTTACTCTGTTAGTTGTGTGTGTGGGAAAACGGGGCATACAAGATCAACACGATTATAGTGCACAGCCAAACAAAGAGCTAAGAACTAATAGGTAAACAAGAAAAATGAACTGAAACAGCATTAAGCTGCTAAATAAAGTTTGAAAACCCAGTCTGGGGGGGCACTAGCAGGTTAGGTAAATTTTAAAAGCACATCCTCAAAATAACACAAAAGCAATTCTTGCTAGGTATGATCATGCATGCCTTAAATCCCAGTCCTCAAGAGGTAGAAGCAGATAGATCATCACTATGAATTGAAAGCCACTACACAGTGAGAGTTGTACAACAAGATCCTATGTCAGAAATTAAATTAAAAAGGTCTTTATCCTGAATTTTTCATTTCTGGAATATCTCACTTTAAAAAAACTTTTATTATTTTAATTTAAATTTTATGTGTATGCATAGATTGCCTGCATGTATGTAAGTGCACCTGTGTTGGGCAATCCCCGTGGAGGACAGAAGAGGACAACGGATGCCCTGGAGCTGGAGTTACAGATGGTTGTTAGTCCATGTGGGTGCTGGGATATGGACCCAGGTCCTCTGCAAGAGCAGCCAGTGCTCTTTTTTTTTGTCTTTTCGAGACAGGGTCTCCCTGTAGCCCCAGCTGTCCTGAACGCACTCTGTAGACCAGGCTGGCCTTGAACTCACAAAGATCTGCCTGCCTCTGCCTCCCAAGTGCTAGGATTAAAGGCGTGCGCCACCATAGTGCTCTTAACTGCTTATCCATCTCTCCAGCCCCAATATCTCACTTCTTAATGAAAATTAATAAATTAATTTCTCCCTTCATGGGAATTCACAGAAATAAGGCATACCCTGTTAGCTATTTCTATGGTCCATGCCAATTTTAATCTAATAAAACTAATCTAAACCAAATATTGACTGTTTCATTTAAAAAGTAAATCACAGGGCTAGAGAAATGTCTCAGCATTTAAGAGTGCTTGCTGCTATAGAGCCAGGCATGGTGGTGCATGCCTTTAATCCCAGCACTCGGGAGGCAGAGGCAGACAGATCTCTGAGTTCAAGGTCAGCCAGGTCTACAGAGTGAGCTCCAGGACAGCTGGGACTAAAGGGAGACCCTGTCTCAAAAAGACAAAAAAATAAAAATTAAAAAAAAAAAAAGAGTGCTTGCTGCATGGGACTGGAGTTTGGGGCTCTGCACTCAAACTGGCCAGCACATAACCACCTGAACCTCCAGCTTCAAGGGATCCAGTGCCCTCTTCTGGTCTCCTTGGGCACATATGTGTACACATACACACATATTCACACACACACACACACACACACACACACAAAGTAAAAATTAAAAATAAATATTTTTCTTTTTTGAGGCAGGGTCTCCCTGAATCCCCAGCTGGGCTGGAACTTGCTATGTGGACCAGGATGGTCTTGATCTCACAGAGGTTCATAGCTTCTGCCTCCCAAGTGCTGGGATAAAAGGTGTGGACCATCATGCTTGGCTAAAAATAAATTTTTTATTTTCTTATTTTTATTTATTTTTTTTATGTGTATGAGTGTACTGTCTGCATGTAGGTTTGTGCACCCATGTCATACAATGCCGCAGAGGTCAGAAGAGGGCATTGGATTCCCCTGGAACTGGAGTTAAAGATGGTTCTTAGCCACCATGTGGGTGCTGGGAATCGAATCCGGGTCCTCTGCAAGAGCAGTCGGTGCTCTTAACCGCTGAGCCATCTCTCCAGCCCCAATCTTTCATTTACTTACTTATTTATTTATTTATTTATTTATTATTTTTTATGTGTATGAGTGTATTGTCTGCATGTAGGTCTGTGCACCCGTGTTGTACAATGCTGTGGAGGTCAGAAGAGGGCGTCAGATTCCCCTGGAACTGGAGTTAAAGACGATTCTTAGCCGCCATGTGGGTGCTGGGAATCGAACCCAGGTCCTCTAAAAGAGCAGTCAGTGCTCTTAACGGCTGAGCCATCTCTCCAGACCCAATCTTTTATTTTTTAAAGAATGCTTGCTGCACAAACATGAGAGGCAGAGTTTGGATCCTGGCACTCATGTAACAAGCCAGGCACCCTATAAACTCCTGTAACTTTAGCTCAGAGAGATTCAACTGTCTTGTGTTGTACACATCCAGCATATGTACACACACTACACTAAATGCATATCCTCTCATGAAGACACACATGCATTTTTTTTTTTAAAGTATATCACAGGAGAGATGGTTCAGCAGTTTTAACTGGCTGTTCTTACAGAAGACCCGAGTTTGAACCCCAGGACCCACATGGCAGCGAACAGCTATCTGTAACTCCAGTTTCAAGGTATCTGAAACCCTCTTCTGTCCTCCATGGGCCCTGCACAACACAGGTGCACTTACACACATGCAGGTATAACACTCATACAAAATTAATTTTTAACTAAATCGCAATTAAGTTCTAAAAAATGTGAAAATTCCAGGCATAAATAAGGAAATATTTTTAAGATTATAAAAACAAAGTAGGCTGAGTGTGATGGTGCACACCTTTAATCCCAGCACTCAGGAGACAGAGGCAGGTGGATCTCTGTGAGTTCAAGGCCAGCCTGGTCTGCATAGCGAGCTCCAGGCCAGCTGGGATTAAAGGGAGACCCTGTCTCAAAAATACAAAAAAAACCAAACAAGTAATCTTAAAAAAAAAAAAAAGGCGGTTTTAAACAAAATTTAATTAAACATTTCTTCTTTAGCTGCAGTAAATTTGGGTTCATGATAACAAGAAAGTTGAGAGAGTTACGAAGAGTTCATCATATTGATCTGTTTAAAAATGTTGGCTGGGTGTGGTGGCATACACCTTTAATCCCAGCACTGGGGAGGCAGAGGCAGAGGCAGGCAGACCTCTGTGAGTTCAAGGCCAGCCTGGTCTATATAGCGAGTTCTAGGCCAGCTGGGACTAAAGGGAAAACCCCCCCCCCCCCCCTTCTTCTGTCTCAAAAAGACAAAAAAAAAAAAAAAAAAAAAAAAAAAAAAGGTTATAAGCTCATTTCCTTGATACAAACCAAAATAATTAAATTTCAAACTCACACATTAGAACCATTCAAGCAGAAGAAGTAATTTGATCACACATAACACATTGTACCTAGGAAACAATGTAAACTCCTGTGCTGAGGGTGGGCTAGAGGAAGAATTGGATCTGAATACAGGCTCTTCCTTTGAGTATCCTGGCCAAGGTGAAGGTGAGTATCATCGCTAACAGTCCCACCTGTAGATGAGAACAAATGCAACTTCCACAGGGTGTTTTTGAGTGTACATGAAATAAAATAAGCATGGCATTTACTTTTGGACTTTGAGTGTGAATTGGCCAGCACAACAGGAAGCTGGGTCAGACTGAGCAGGTGCGTAGAAAACACTCTTGCTCTTTGTAATTTCCGGTTGCCGAGCTTAACTCAAGAAACAGTTTCAGGGCGGGCGTGGTGGTGCACGCCTTTAATCCTAGCACTTGAGAGGCAGAGGCAGGTGGATTTCTGTAAGTTCAAGGCCAGTCTGGTATACAGAGTGAGCTCCAGGCCAGCTGGGACTAAAGGGAGACCCTGTCTCAAAAATACCAAAAAAAACAAACAAAAAAAACCCTAAAACAAAACAAAAGAAAATTTCTAGTAACAAGTATATAATACATTCATGCACATGTAAAAGTAGAAAGATACTCTTTAAACAATGGCCAAAGTCATTAATAAAGTGAAGTTTTTTCCTTTCTTCATAAATTACGTTTTACTTATTTTGGATTTTATATGTAAGTGTGTGTGTGTGTCTGAGTGTGTATGTGCACCACATAAGTGTAGGTGTCTACAGAGGCCAAAAGAGAGTATCAGATTCTCTGGAACTGGAGTTCTAGGCAATTGTGAGCTGCCCAATGTGGGTGCTGGGAAGTGAACCTGGGTCTTCTGCCACAACAGCAACTGTTCTTAACTGCAGAGCCATCTCTCCAGCCCCTTTATAAATTTCTATTTGACTATAATAAAAAGACAATAAAATTTTACAATGAAATTTATATGAACCATCTTATTCTCTCTGTACAATTACCTTACCAGTTTGAAAAATTTGTTATTTTTTCAAAATACTAATTAAAAAAGTGTTTACTTATGTTAAGAATAGAATATTGTGGGCGGGGCGTGGTTGTGCACACCTTTAATTCCAGCACTCAGGAGGTAGAGGCAGGCAGATTTCTGTGAGTTCAAGGCCAGCCTGGTCTACAAAGTAAGTTCCAGGCCAGCTACAGGGAGACCCTGTCTCAAAAATACTAAAAAAAAAAAAAAATAGTGTTCTTAACTGCTTACCCATCTCTCCAGCCCCCCAATATCTCAAACTCTTAATGAAAATTATAATATTAATTTCTCCCTTTCATGGACATTCACAGAAATAAGGCATTACCCTGTTAGCTATTTTCTATGGTCCATGCCAATTTTAATCTATAAAACTAATCTAAACCAAATATTGACTGTTTCATTTAAAAGTAATAAGGGTCTCAGGGCTAAGAAATGTCTCAGCATTTAAGAGTGCTTGTCTGCTATGAGCCAGGCATGGTGTGCCTGCCTTTATCCCAGCACTCGGGAGGAGGGAGGCAGAGAACAATCTCTGAGTTTCAAGGTCAGCCAGGTCTACAGAGTTGAGCTCCAGGACAGCTGGGACTAAGGGAGACCTGTTCTCAAAAAGACAAAAAATAAAAATTAAAAAAAAAAAGTAAGACAGGCTTGCTGCAATGGGACCTGGATGTTGGGGCGTCTGCACTCAAATGGCCGCACCATAACCATCCGAACCTCCAGCTTCAAGGGATCCATGCTCCTCTTCTGGTCTCCTGTGGGCACATATGGTGAACACATCACACATAATATTCCACACACACACACACACACACACACACACAAAGTAAAAATTAAAAATAAATATTTTTCTTTTTGAGGCAGGGCAGGGTCTCCCTGTGAATCCCCAGCTGGGCTGGAACTTGCTATGTGGACCAGGATGGTCTTGATCTCCAGAGGTTCATAGCTTCTTGCCTCCCAAGTGCTGGGATAAAAGGTTTGTGTTGGTTTGGTTGTTTTGCTAAATAATTTCAAATTTCTAATTTTTATTTTTTATTTTTATTTTTTTTTATGTGTATGAGTTACTGGCATCTGCATTATTTGTACACCTATACATGCACATGCAAGGCATACAGAAGAGGGCATTGGATTCCCTGGAACTGGAGTTAAAGATGGTTCTTAGCCACCATGTGGGTGCTGGGAATCGAATCCGGGTCCTCTGCAAGAGCAGTCGGTGCTCTTAACCGCTGAGCACTCCTCCAGCCCCAATCTTTCATTTACTTACTTATTTGTTTATTTTATTTATATTTTTTTATGTGAAGTGATGTCTGCATGTAGGTTTTTTTGTCTTTTTGAGACAGGGTCTCCCTGTAGCCCCAGCTGGCCTAGAACTCACTCTGCAGACCAGGCTGGCCTTGAACTCACAGAGATCAGCCTGCCTCTACCTCCAGAGTGCTAGGATTAAAGGTGTGCACCACCACGCCTGGCATCTACTGTCAGTACCCTTATTCAGACCTACAGTGAGAGGGAGAGCAAAGGATAAGAAAAATGTGAAGTGCAGCAAACAAAGGTATGTGGGCAAGGTTAGTTAGAAACAGAGAAAAAAGACAACAAAACAGCCACGACCACTAAAGGACTCAGTGCCAAGAGAGAGAGACCTCCTGCTCTGCACTAAGATGTCCAGAGGTAAGAATCACCCTCAAAGATTCCAAATCCTGAAACAGAAAACTCATTTGAAAAAAGAGACTAAACTCAAATTGCCAAAGGGGTTTCCTGCTCCCGGAAAACAACTGCCTATGGGCATGTTTCACCAGGGTCAGCACACATCTTGATGGGATGTAGCCGTGGTCAAAGGGATGAAGCTGATGTAGCCCTGGTCAAAGGGATCAGCCCACATCTTGACAGCAGCAAGATGTCAAGCAGAAGGTGTCAGTGCTGTAAGCATCACCCATGTGGTACTGGTTTTGGAAGCATGAAAGATGCAAGACTGAGGGAGTTATGGAGAACAGCTGAGGCCAGGGACTTGGTTGCAAGGTTGGAATCATGGCAGACAAGCCCTGAGAGGCCACTGTGTGAAGCCGTGAAGGTGAAGCTACAGCTGCAATGGAGATGCCAAGATACTGGAGATGCCAGGACCATGGGACACCTGCCAAGGAGGGATACAGGAATGGAATGGAGCAAGCCTAAGACCGAGAGAGAAGCTGGGTGTGCTGCAGACGGCAGAGCTGGAGCGGTGGGACTGCCCAAGCCTTGTGCGGCCCAGTTGATTGCGTTACAAGCGCCAGATGCTGGACATGGATTTTTAGGATTTGGGTTTTTCCTGTTGGATTTTGGGTTTGCTTTAGTGTGGCTGTTTTATGCCTTAGCTCTCCTCTTTTGGAAAAAGAATGTTTACTTTGTGCCATTATATTCTAGAAGTATGTAATTTAAAAAAATGTACAGGTGGTCACCCTTAAGAAATGACTTGAGTCTTAGTAGAGACTTTGAATTTGTGAACAATATTGGAACTGTTAAGGACCATGGGAACTTCTAAGTTGGATTAAATGCGTTTTGCATCATGAGATGACCATGAACCTATGGGGAACAGGGGTAGAGTGCTGTGGTTTTAACCTGAAATGTCCCCATAGACTCATGCATTTGAGCACCTGGTTCCGAGGTGTTGGTGCAGTCTGGGAGGGTGGGGAACCCACAGGAGGTTGAGACTCACTGCAGGAAGTATATCGTTGGGGGCAGGCCTTGAGGTTTACGGACCAGTCCTACCTTCTGTTCTCCCTTTGCTTCCTGACCACTGATGTAATGTGATAAGCCAGCGCAGTGCTTCCACCCCCATGCCTTGCCCTCTGTGATGGAACTGTATGCCACGAAAACCTCTTCCCTTGTCTCTTTGGTCAGGTATTTTGTTCCAGAAACATATAAAGTAATATGTGAATGTTGCCAATACCAATACCACTAATCATCCTTCAACAAAAGATCCCTATGGCCTGTTAGAACAAAGATTTAGAGACCAAAATCTTGAAGTGGATGACCTGATCTACTTCAACAACATAACCTTAAGTATTAATATCCTAATTCTTTACTTAGCAAAGGCCAATCAGTTTCTTTCTGTGTTTACTTATTTATTTGTTTTGAGGCATGGTCTCATTATGTAGCTTATTTGGCTTGGAACTCACTATCATACTGGCCTCAAACTCAGAGATTCTCCCATCTCTGCATCCTGAGTACTCAAATTAAGTGTGTGTCACCACACCTGGCCATGGATTTTTTTAAAATAGGGAAATTTCCAAACCCATGCCCCCCCTCCAAATAAAATAAAACAAAATAGGGAAATTACAGGGTCAGTGAGATGGCACAGCAGGTAAAAGTGCTTGCCTCCAAGTCTGACAACTTGAGTTGGATGCCTGGGTCCCACACAGTAGAAGAGACCCCACTCCCAAAGAGCTGTGTTATCTCTGCTCTCCACACATGTAGCATGTAGGCACCTACACACATATACACAAACATGTACAAAACACATAAATGTAACAAACTTTTTTTTTTCGTATGTGTAAGAATGTACTGTCTGTATGTAGGTTTGTGCACCCATGTTGTGCAGTGCTGCTGAGGTCAGAAGAGGATGTCAGATTCCCCTGGAACTGGAGTTAAAGATGGTTCTCAGCCGCCATGTGGGTGCTGGGGATTGAACCCGGGTCCTCTGCAAGAGCAGTCGGTGCTCTTAACTGCTAGGCCAGCTCTCCAGCCCCAAATATAACAAACTTTTTAAACAGAAATTTCTTACGGAAAATTCAAAATATGGTGCAGTAAATAAAAATTTAGAGATGGAGAGAGGGCTCAGTGGTTAAGAGTGCTGACTGTTCTTGCAGAGGACCTGGGTTCAATTCCAGCACCCACATAGCAGCTAAGAACCGTCTTTAAGCCAGGTGTGGTAGCACATGCCTTTAATCCTAGCACTTGGGGAGGCAGGGTCAGGTGGATCTCTGTGGGTTCAAGGCCAGCCTGGTCTACAGAGTGAGTTCCAGGCCAGCTGGGGCTACAGGGAGATCTTGTCTCAAAAAAAAAAACAAAAAAAACCTTGCAGGGCATGGTGGCGCAAGCCTTTAATCGTAGCACTTGGGAGGCAGAGGCTGGCGGATCTTTGTGAGTTCAAGGCCAGCCTGGTCTACAGAGTGAATTCCTTGACAGCTGGGGCTACAGGGAGACCCTGTCTCGAAAAGACAAAAAAAAATTTTTTTTAATAGTCATGGGTCTGGAGATGAATGGCTCAGTGGTTATGAGTGCCTGATCATCTTGCAGAAGACTAAGTTCAGTTCCTGGAATCCATATTAGGCAGTTTAAAACCATTTGTAATTCCAGCTCTAGTGGATGCAATACCCTCTTCTTGCCTCTGGGGGGCGACTGCATATGCCCACGTTAACACACAAACTCAAAAAGAAAAGAGATAAAAAGGCCATGGTTCAGTTATTAGCACCCATATCAGGTAGCTTGAGAAGGTTTGATGCCCTCTTCTGGCCTCTGCAGATACCTACACACACACACACACACATACACACACACACACACACACACACACACACACTTAAAAAAAATCTCTAATAAAACTATTTGGGGCTGGAGAGATGGCTCAGCCATTAAGAGCACTGACTGCTCTTGCAGAGGACCCAGGTTCAATTCTCAGCACCCACATGGTGGCTAAGAACTGTCTTAGGCCGGGCGTGGTGACACACACATTTAATCCCAGCATTTGGGAGGCAGAGGCAGGCGGATCTCTGTGAGTTCAAGGCCAGCCTGGTCTATATACCAAGCTCCAGGCCAGCTGGTACTAAAGGGAGACCCTGTCTCAAAAATTAATTAATTAAAAAATCAATGCAATTGAAGCAGTAATTTAAAATCCCAAGACCAGAATGACTGACTCCTTAATTCTTCTAATCCTTTAATGAACAGTAATGCTCTGCATACTATTCTAAAGTAGAAAGGGAAGAAAAACTACCAAATTCATTCTACAAATGAATAAAGCATTACCTTGATATCAAAACTGAAGAAGAGAGCCAATACCTCCTTTTGGCCTCTGCCGGCATTGCACAACACAGCTGCTCTTATATACATGCAAGCAAAACACTCACACACATAAAATTAAAATAAACAAAAAGAGAGAACTGACTCCATGAAGCTGTCCTCCACACGTGCCCCATGGCACACATGCACTCACGCAAACACACAATAATAATACAGTTTTTAATTAGGAAAAGAAAACAAATTCTATCAAATGCTGTGTACAGCTACTATGGAAATCAGTATAGAGATTCCTCAACAAACTAAAACCAGAACTGCCATATGATCCGGCTACACCACTCCTAGTATATATCAGAAGGAGCCTCAGCAGCAGCAGAACACAGAAATACTTGTACATCCATGTTTATTAGTACACTCCTGCAATAGCCAGGATATGGACCCAACCTAGATGCCCATCAACAGATGAATGCATAAAGAAAAGTGGTATGGGGCTGGGCATGGTGGCACACGCCTTTAATCCTAGCACTTGGGAGGCAGAAGCAGGCGGATCTTTGTGAGTTCAAGGCCAGCCTGGTCTACAGAGTGAGTTCCAGGACAGCTGGAGGCTTACAGGGAGACCCGTATCTTCGAAAAGACCAAAAAAAAAAAAAAAAAAAAAAAAGAAAGAAAAGTGGTATGGATGTACATTTTATTCAGCTATAAAGAAGAATGAAATTATCGCATTTGCATGAAAATGTACATAACTGGAGACTATAGTGTTAAGCAAAATAAATCAGACCCAGGAAGAAAATAAGGTATTGTTTCTCTCATATGTGGAACAGATTTGCATTTACATGTGTGCGTCCAGGTCAGAAAATCAGAAAGGGAACTATGAGAGGAGAGGAACACATCGAGAGGGAGGAGGGATGGTACAGGAGACCAGTGGAATGTGTGTGAAAGGGAAGCAAAAGGAGGGGCTGTCTATAGGGAGAAAGGGGAGCAGGGAGAGGGAGGGAGACGTGGAGGCAGCAAGCAGGCGAACAGAACAAGGTATGATGATATATAAAGTTGAAAATGTCATAATAAAACTCATTGTGTTGTGTCCTAGCTGAAAAACAATAATAATAAATAGAGGGGGATAAATAAAAACAAAGTATATGTATGAAAATGCCATAATCAGACAATATTGTATATGTAAGTTAAACACTAATTTGAAAGATAGTTATGTGCCTATATAAAACAGAAAAAAAGAATTAAATCACTTCATTTGACAAATTTGTCCTAAACTGTGTTGGCTAAAAAGTACTTTCTATGGACTGTGAACATCAAGATGAGAGGAAAAAAGGTTCCCGCCTCTCAGGGGCTTATAGTTTGGTAGAGGGGATAAAAATTAAAATATAGCCTGGTGTGGTGGTGCAAGCCTTTAATCCCAGCACTTGGGAAGCAGAGGCAGGGTGATTTTTGTGAGATGGAGAACAACCTGGTCTACATAGCACGTTCCAGGCCAGCTGTCTCAAAAAAGAAAAAAATAAAGTATAGGAAATTAAAATAAGTACCGGAGAAAATAGAGGTAGGTTACAGTCGTGCAAAATGGACAACAAATTAAAATAAAAAGGAGAGAAACATTGGCATTGATACTACAATTACAGTGTGTGTGAATAGCTGCAGGGCTAATTCTACTTGGAGGTTAAGGAAGTCTCAAAACAAGCAGACAGTTAGCCTCTATCTTGAAGGATCAGCTGAAGTTCTCTGAGCAAGGGGCCTGAAGACCCACCTGCAGCAGGAAGTGTGCTGGGTCTTTGATGTGAGGCAGAGGGAAGGTCAAGTACATGCCATCTCCTGCTACTTCTCCCTCCCCTTCGTCTCCTCCCTGTGACTCTCAGTAAGAGCCTCTGTGTAAGCTGTCAAGAGAGTCAAGCTTTCCTGCCTATCTTCTTCCAAGCTAGCCCAGTCAAATCTTCAGGTTTCTGATTATACAGCAACTCCCCAATGAGGCCTTCTCAGACAACTCTAAGTGTGTAAGCTCCCTAACCTCACCAGACCTGAATAGTTATCTATCCTCGGACTCCACTTCTTGTCTTCAGAGATCTTGGAACAACATTGTAAGCTACAAGAGTCAGAAGGGCTGAGCTTCTTCCACTCAGTCTTGTAAGCTTAAGTCTTAGACCATGAAGATGGTCCACTTGTGAAAGACTGAAGAGCTGACTAAAAGAGAAAAGGAAGTCAGGAACTCTGAAGTGAAACTAAACAAATCCTTGAAAGCAAAACTATGGGTTCAGACTTCAGTAATCATGAATAAAAGATCCTCGGGGCTGGAGAGATGGCTCAGCAGTTAACAGCACTGGCTGCTCTTGAAGAAGACCCAGGTTTGAATCCCAGCACTCACATGCCAGCTAACATCTGCAGTTCTACAGGATCCAATGTCCCTTTTTGGCCTCCATCAACACCGCAATGCAGCACGGGTGCACTTACATACGTGTAGACATAACACCGTGCAATGCAGCACGGGTGCACTTACATACGTGCAGACATAACACTCGGACACATAAAGTAAAATAAATAATAAAAATTTAAAAAGGACCTTTTTGTTATTTTATAAATAGCATCTAGTTATTAAATAGAATAATAATAACTACAATTGTTATCTAGGCTTTCAATTCTTGCATCTTACTTACTTTTCCATGAGGATATAAGAGGCAAACTTATAGGAATATGTTCAATTTCCAGACCACTCTCAGTTATCCGGTGTAATCGTCCACGTAATTTAACATTCTTCCTTATAAATTCTACTGGAATGTCTGAAGCAGTTGTAAATTTTGCTGTCTGTTGATTTACAAGGGAAAAATACATCATTATCACTTAAAATGAAAAAACCATGAAGTTGTTACTGAAACATTTAACAAACATAGCCATTGAAAGATTTTATTTTGGTTCTTAATTCATGTTAATATTTTAATATGTCTTAACCAAAAGCGTTTATGTTTATAGAGACATTGGAATTTGTTATTTGCTAATTTCTTTCTTTTTTTTTTTTTTTTTTCTGTTTTCGAGACAGGGTTCTCCTGTAGCCCCAGCTCCTGTCCTGGAACTCACTCTGTAGACCAGGCTGGCCTTGAACTCACAAAGATCCGCCTGCCTCTGCCTCCCAAGTGCTAGATTTAAAGGCGTGCGCCACCACACCCAGCTGTTATTGCTAATTTCAAGCTAGTATATGAGACATTAAATTTAAAGACTTAACTGGCAATATTTTTTTTTAGTTTTTAAAATAAAAAGTTATTTTTTTAAAATTTATATTTTATGTGTATGAATGTTCCCTGTGTGCACACAATGTTGTTTGGACATAGAAGAGGGAACCAGATCTACTGGAGTTACAGATGGTTGTCAGTTTGCCATGTGGGTCTGGGAAAAACTCTGGGCTCACTCTGCAAGAGCAGCCAGCTATTAACCACTGAGCAATCTCTCCAGTCCCAGAGTATGACAATATATTTATGAAACTGTCACAGTGAAATTCATTTCTTCTTATACTAACCAATAACTTAATCTAATACATTTCTATCCAGGGTTGAGTGCATGTAGCTCAGTTGTAGAGTGCTTGCTGGCATTCAAGAAACCTTGAGTTAATCCTCAGATCTGCATGAAACTGGGCATGGTGTCCTATGACTGTAATTCCAGCACTGGGAAATAGAGTGGAGGAGGATCAGAAATTCAAGGTTACACCTACAGCTACACAAGCAAGTTTAGGCCAATCTGGGTAACATGTCTCAAAACAAAGACAAAAGAAAAAAATTGTAAAAAGAACAACTAACTGTCTACCAACAGACATTGATAACCAAATCTAAGGACAGAAAGCTAATATATGCTATAAAGGATGGACACTGAGTCATTACGCTAAGATAAAATAACGCAGTCACAAAAAAGACATAAAGTCTGAATTCACTTATAAGAATCCGAGTGATGGGCTGGAGAGATGGCCTAGCGGTTAAGAGCACTGACCCGCTCTTGCAGAGGACCTGGGTTTGATCCCCAGCACCCACATGGGGCTGAAGAACCATCTTTAACTCCAATCCAGGGAATCCTACGCCCTCTTCTGACCTCCGAGGCATTGCACAACACTGGGTACATCAAACCCACATGGCAGACCAAGTACATTCATACAAAAAAAAAAAAAAAAAAAAAAAAGAATCATGGAGATAGAGGAATGGTGGTTGCCAGGGGTTGAGGTAAGGGGAATAGGAGTTATTGCTTAATGGGTATAGAACTGCAATTTTGCAAGATCAAAGAATTCTGTGGATGTGGATGGTGGTGATTATGACCAAAACCACAGATACATTCATAGCATGGAACTTTATGTATAATTATTCATGGTTAATAGGGTAAATATTTTTAAATTAAAAATGTATATATGGGGCTGGAGAGATGGCCTAGTGGTTAAGAGCGCCGACTGCTCTTGCAGAGGACCCGGGTTCGATCCCCAGCACCCACATGGTGGCTGAGAACCGTCTGTAACTCCAATTCCAGAAGAACTCCAGTTCCAGGGGAATCTGACACCCTCTTCTGACCTCCGCAGCATTGTATGACACAGGTGCACAAACCTACATGAAGACAGCACATTCATATGCATAAAATAAATAAATAAATAAAAATTAAAAATGTATTTATTATTATTCTCTGTGTGTGTGCACCCGTGTGCATGCCACAGTGTAGCTGTGGAAGTCAGAAGCCAACTCTGAGGCATCTGTTCTCTCACTTCCTTTATGTGGGTTCTGGAGATTGAACTCAGGTCATCAGGCTCATACAGCAAACACTTTTATCTACCACAATAACAAATCTAGAAAACAAAATACACTTGTAAAGCTTGACTTACCAATGGAATTCTACTATGTTTTCCCTATGTCTCTCATTAAGACAGTATTGACCTAGGAGTGGTAGTGCATACTTTAATCCCAGTACTCTGAAGGTAGAGGCAGGCATATCTCTGTGAGATCAAGGCCAGCCTGGTCTACATAGTGAGTTCTAGGCCAGCTGGTGCTACAAGGAGACCCTGTCTCAAAACAAACAAATAAACAAACAAGAACTCGTGAAAGAACCAAAACTTAAAGTATGGTCACTTTTGAAAGCATATAGTGCCAAGAGACATAATGGAACAGATCTGCAAGCATATAGAAAACATGGTCCACGCCTGGTTGCTATGGTATATTTACTCTGAAAAAGCAAACAGCTTTTTCTAAGTGTTGGATAAATTTCCTAGTCATTACTCATCTAACTTATTTTGAAAAAAATTTTTATGCTGAGAGAGAGAGAGAGAGAGAGAGAGAGAGAGAGAGAGAGAGAGAAAGTCAATTCTGTCCTTCCACTTTTACCTGATTTCTAGGGATCAAACTTGGGTCACCAAACTTGTACACCAAGCACTGTTACCCACTGAACCATCTCGCTGATCTCAGGACTTATACATGTAGGCAAAACACTCACACATATAAATATAAATTTAAAAAAATTAAAGAACCTATTTTTTTTTTTTTTGGTCTTTTCGAGACAGGGTCTCCCTGTAGTCCCAGCTGTCCTGGAACTCACTCTGTAGACCAGGCTGGCCTTGAACTCACAAAGATCCGCCTGCCTCTGCCTCCCGAGTGCTAGGATTAAAGGCGTGTGCCACCACGCCCGGCTAAAGAACCTATTTTTAACTTATATGAAGAACAACCAATCTGGATTTTTTGTTTGTGTGGGTATACATAAAATACTTATGTAGATTGACTTTGTTTTCAAATATTTATCCAGATGAAAACCATGGACGGTAACCCATGCTCACAAGTTCCATCTAAACTACCTAAGAGGTAAATTCAGGTTAAGCTAGAAATTTTCCTGAAGCTATAACCTTTCACATGAAAGAGATGATTCTGCACTTAACTGGCTAATTCAGATTAGGTAACTTAAAAGCCATGCTAGAATTTATACTTATATCTATTGTCACATACATGTAATAGTTGATCTACAAAATTCCTGGGAAACAACTGTCTACTACTGACTTTTCCATTTTTGACTCACCAACCGAACACTTCTTAGAAGCAGCATCATTCCGGCTATGGCCATTCCAGTGCTGATGTTCTAGAGAGAGATTTAATAATAGTGTCTCATCAACTATTCACAACAGTGAAAGCACTAATTAGAAGAGGGGAAAAGAGTCTGTTCTGACGATCACTAATAGTCCAGATGATGCAGAACCCTCAAATGATGGCCCACTCCTTCCAAAATCGTTGGCTGTCCACCTACCCAGTAGTATCTTCCTGCCTCTTACCTTTTATACCATCCCCAGTCTCTCCTTAAGGATCTGGTATGCACAGTCATCTGAGTGTTAATGCATTTTTTTCTTTCCCTATGAATTCCTTGAGTGCATATGAGGTCCAACATTTCTTGGATAGTGTTCACACCAATTAGCATAACCTTGTATCCACAGTGGCTAAAGTATTTGGTAGAAAGTCTTAAAAGGAAAAAAAAAGCCTTAAAAGATAGCAGCTTGGTAAATTTGTTGAGTAAATGGTAACTGTATGTGTCAGTGGTTGGACATTAATGATATTCATGTGGTCAATGACATGTGTGTTTACTTAGCACTTATTAATGCTACATGGCAGATGCTACAGTAAGAGGGGACCTATAGGTGTCAGCAGCCAGGGTTGGCCCCTGTGCTGCCTCCCTGCAGAGTATTTGCAAAGTTCAACGGCCTCAACTTCCATCGAATTTTAAAAGGTTAAATCATGTCTTCTAAATTAATTTTCTCCACTTGGGTTTTAGGTCACTTGTCATTCCTAATTTTCCTTCTCCCTGTCTGCACCTCAGTCGTTGCTGCCACAATCTTTCCACTCCCTCAAATGTTAGAAGCCCCTGGGTCTCATTTCTAGAGCTTTTTCGGTAGCTTTTTTGTTGCTTTAAGAAGTCCTTCAAGACCAGGGTAAATACAGCTCACCCCAGGTCTATGTCCAGGCCTTACTTCTCTCGAACACCAGATATGCCCAGTTGTCTCAGACAGCATGTCTGCGCTTTAAAGTTTAATTCATGGGCATCTTCAAGTTCACCATCTCTGGGTTTGCATGGTCAAGAGCTCTACAACTTTTCCCAACACATCATTTACTGCACCTCCACTTCAGCATCCACCACCTCACCACCACCAAAGGCCTTGGCCACAATCCTCCCTCTAGTGGCAGTCTGGTGTCCTAAGTGTCCCTCCTCTGCTGGAATTCCAGTGAACTCTCCAGCTTCGCTTAAAAACAAAAACAACAAAAAATAGGGCTGGGGTGCTGCTCGGTGGAAGCACTTGCATGCTCAAGGCCCTGGGTGCCATCACACCATAGGAAAACCCAGGGCTCTCCCAGGGCCGCGCAGAGCTCATCTTCTAGGTCTCCAGGGGTAACGATCAGGGTAGACCGCGTCTTCGAGGGTCCCGAGCCCCGCACAGGCCCCGCAATGGGGGAGCAGGCGGGCCGCAATCCTGGTACGCCCGTCGCTGGCCGCTACCCCGCCGGCCCGGCCCTCCCCCGCGGGTCCTACTCCAGGCCGCACCGCTCCGGGTCGCCCACCCGCCGGCAGCTGGGCTGCGGCACCTGGACAAGGCGCAGGTGGTCGTCTGCCCACTGCGACAGCCGCGTCACCACGTTGGCCTTCGCTCGGTCCGGCTCTGGCGCCGGGGACCCAGGGCTCCCGGACCGCAGCGCCATGTTCCCGGCGTCCTGCGAGTGGCGCCGGTTCCTCCCGCCGACAGCAGGGGGCGCTGCTCTGCGCTGCTCTGGCCCACGGTCCCCTCCCGGCCAGGGGCGTGCACCTGCGTCTAAATGTGTGCGAGCGTGTGCCTCACCAGCCTGGGCACTACAAGAGTATCCACCCCCCCCCCGCAAAAAAAGGACGTAAAATATTAAAAGTTAGGACATATAGGTGGATACATTTGATCCTCATACTTTTTCCGCTTATCTATGGCTTTTATTTTTAAATTATATGGTGCCAGAGATCAAACCCAGGACCACGTACATGTTGGACAGACTCTACCACTGCTGTCCCTTCAGCCCTTGTTTCTTTTTTTTTTTTTTAATTTATTTATTTCTGTATGTGTATGAATGTACTGTCTGCATGCAGGTCTGTGCACCCGCGTCGTGCAATGCCGCGGTCAGAAGAGGGTTTCGGATTCCCCTGAAACTGGAGTTCTCCTGGAATTGGAGTTTCAGATGGTTCTCGGCCGCCATGTGGGTGCTGGGGATCGAACCCGGGTCCTCTGTAAGAGCGCTCAGCGCTCTTAACTGCTAGGCCATCTCTCCAGCCCATCTGTTGGTCTTTTAATCATGCATGGCCGCAATCCACGAGATGTTCCTTCCTTCTGGGGCCGGGCTNATTGGAGTTTCAGATGGTTCTCGGCCGCCATGTGGGTGCTGGGGATCGAACCCGGGTCCTCTGTAAGAGCGGTCGGCGCTCTTAACCGCTAGGCCATCTCTCCAGCCCCCAGCCCTTGTTTCTTTTAAAGCAGGGTCTACGTAGCCCAGGCTATCCTCTGCGTCCATCTCTCTCCTGTGCTGAGATTATTGGTATGTTTCACTACTCCTAGCTAAGTGGTTTTAATGAAAAAAATAAGGAAGCCGGGTGTGGTGGCACAGGCCTTTAACCTTAGCACTTGGGAGGCAGAGGCAAGCGAATCCCAGTGAATTCAAGGCCAGCCTGGTCTACGTAAGAATTCCAGAGCTACAGGGAGACCATGTCTCAAAAAGAGACACAGAGACCAGGGAAAACAAACAAAACCCTACTTTCATAAGATTTATCCTTTATCTGGAGGCTCTTCACCCCGTAAGAAAGCCTAACAGCTCATTCAGGGTGATGGCTTTGAGTCTTCAGGAGTCAGCCTGACCTCCTGAGGGGCTGAAGACAAATCAGCCATGCAGGCACTCCACCTCCAAGTCCTCATACCTCTGGACACCAACGCTTGGGCAAGCTTCCCAGGTTGCAACTGTTATCTCACACATAGGCTTGTTGCCTGGAGGAGTCAAGTGTTATTTCAAGGCTCCAAGACAGGGCCACTGGGATCTCAGCTCTGTGATGTCTGGCTTTTGCAGATTTTAGTCTGTAATAAGTGAACTGCGTCTAGGCGTAACAAAATTTCAAGTAAATCTTTTTGGTGAATTGCCACACCGGAGGGTGTTTATTGAGCACTCCCAAACTCTACAGTTCCCGACACAAGTATAATAGTCTTGAGTACTGCTGTTCAACTGCTTAAGTTCATTATATGAACTTGTCTTAAATGTCTAAAATGTTACAGAACACTTTCCTAACATGTGAGGCCCTTGACTGGATCCCTGGCACTGCAAATAATAATAATAAAGTTTCTTACAGAAGTCAATTAAAATGTGTAATGTAAATCAAGTGTTTTTCCCATCAATATGAATGCCATTGGTGTATCACTCATTTGTGAAGTTTAATTACAAGTGGGAATGTGTTATGTGTATGCACATGCAAGTAAATACATATGTTAAAGGCACCATTATAATGAACTGAGCTGTTCTAAAAAGGGAAGCTGTTTTTATTTTTTAGTCATGTCTATGTTTATCTGTGTGACAGTATGTGCACATGAATGCAGGTGCTCCTGAGGCCTTGGATACCCTACCCCAGCAGCTGAAGGCACAGACAGTTGTAAGCTACTTGACATCATTGCTGGGAAATGAACTCGGGTCCTCTAGAAGATAAACAAGTGCTCTGGACCACTGAGTTATTATCTCTCAAGTCCCAAAAGTTACTCTTTTTGCTGTTTTTTATTTAGTGGACAAAAATAGCTAGTCCTGGGCCTGGTGTGGTAGCACATGCCTTTAATCCTAGTATTCCGGAAGCAGAAGCAGGTGGATCTCTGTGAGTTCAAGGCCGGCCTGGTCTACAGAGTGAGCTCCAGGCCAGCTGGGACTTAAAGGGAGTCTCAAAAATACAAATAAATAAATAAATAAAAATAAATAACTAAACAAAAATAGCCAGTCCTGCAGAGACTAATGCTTTCAGGGGTTCATGTCCCCGTGCGTCCATCACTGTGGACATCCTGAGATCTACTATTGTACTCCCTTGCTCCCGCACCTTGTTTTATATCTAAATGGCCAAGTAACAATGGTTAAGTTCCTCTTGGGTTCCCAGGATTGCCTGAAAAGTTAGAAACTGAGGCTGACTAATCCCATCTCAAATTATAACCCTAAATTTAGCTTTAATTGACAATGGAAACTTATCTCAAATTTTTTCAGTCAAATCTTGTTCTCTCTCACCCCTCCCCATCCCTCTCTCTTGTGTTGGGATCAGACCCAGAACCTCCTACACACTAGGCAAGCTACCTAACTTTTAATCACACACTCCCATTTCCTTTTACCCTCTGTATTACTTTTCTTTTGCTGTGAGAAAATATCACGACCAAGGCAACTTATACAACAGTTTATTTTGGCTTATGGCTCCAGAGGGCTGGGAGGCCATCCTGGCAGGGAGGCATGGCAGCCAGGGCAGGCAGTGTGGCAGGAGCTGGAACCTGTGAGCTCACATGATCAATTACAAACACAAGACAGAGAGGACGTGAACTGGAAGTGGGGCGAGGCTATGAACTCTCAACGCTGGCCACCAGTGGCCCATCTCCTCCAGCAAAGTTCCACCACCTAAAGATTCCTCGATTGCAGGGTGTGGTGGTGTGCACCTTTAGTCTCAGCACTCAGGAGGCAGAGGCAGGCAGAGTTCTGTGAGATAAGGCCATCCTGATCTAGGCCAGATGAGGCTACAGGGGAAACCCTGTCTCGAAGGGGGGAAAAAAAGATTAAAGATTCCATATCATGATCTTCCAAACAGTGCCACTAACCAGAGACCAAACGTTCAAACACTTGAGGCGCCTAAGATGTTCCCCATTCAAACCACATCTTCCATTTACTTGTATCACAGCTGGGCGTGGTGGCGCACGCCTTTAATCCTAGCACTTGGGAGGCAGAGGCAGGCTGATCTTTGTGAGTTCAAGACCAGCCTGGTCTACAGAGTGAGTTCCAGGACAGCTGGGGCTACAGGGAGACCCTGTCTCGAAAAGACCAAAAAAAAAAAAAAAACAAAAAACAGAAAACGGGCTGGAGAGATGGCCTGGCGGTTAAGACCACCAACTGCTTTTGTAGAGGACCCGGGTTCAATCCCCAGCACCCACATGGCGGCTGAGAACCGTCTGTAACTCCAATTCCAGGAGAACTCCAGTTCCAGGGGAATCTGACGCCCTCTTCTGACCTCTGCGGCACTGCACAACACGGGTGCACAGACCTACATGCAGACAGTACATTCATACTTTCTACTATTTTATTTGGTTGGCTTTTTTGAAACAGGGTCTCAATATGCACCCCTGGGTGGCTTGGAACAATGTAGACCAGGCTGGCCTCCCAACTTGCAAAGATATGCCTGGCTCTGATCCCAGACTGCTGAGATTAAAGGCATGCACCAAACACAGCTTTTTTGCTGTTTTTATTTAATATTTATTATTTTTTATGAGTGTATTGCCTGCATGCATATAAGTGCACTTGTGTCATGCAAGGTCTGAAAAGTTCAGAAGAGGGCATAGGTTCCCTGGGAACTAGAGTTACAACTGGTTGTTAGCTGACATGTGGGTGCTGAGAACCAAACCTGGGTCCTCTGTAAGAGCAGCCAGTGCTCTTCATGCTGAGCCATTTTCTCCAGCTACTTTTGTCTTTTATGTATATGAGTGTTTTGTTTGCACATAAATGTGCCTATGCATGCAGTGCCCTCAGAGGCCCAAAGAAGGTAACAGATCTCCTGGAACTAGAGTTACTGATGGTTGTTAGTTGACGTGGGTGAGGGGAACTGAGCCTGGGTCCTCTTGCCCATTGAACCATCTCTATAGTCCCCTTTTTTTCTTTTTTCTTTTAATTTTTTTATGTGTATGAATGTACTGTCTGCATGTAAGTTTGTGCACCCGTATCGTGCAATGCCAAGCAGAGTCCGAAGAGGGTGTCGGATTCCCCTGGAACTGGAGTTAAAGACAGTTCTCAGCCGCCATGTGGGTGCCGGGGATTGAACCCGGGTCCTCTGCAAGAGCAATCGGCACTCTTAACTGCTAGGCCATCTCTCCAGCCCCTTTTCTGTTTTTTAAAATACTTAATTTGTTAGCATGTGTTTGGCTGCACATATGTATGTGCATCACATACATGCCTGGTGCTTAAGAGGCCAGAAGGCATTGGATCCTCTGGAACCTGAGTTACAGAGGATTGTGAGTCACAAAGTGGGTGCTGAGAACCAAACCTGAGCATTGTATTAGTTACTTTTTTATCAATTTGATCAAATATACATCAAAAAACAACTTAAAGGTTTAACTGGCAGGGTTTATACTGGCCCACAGTTCAGAGGAAAGCAGTCCCCCATGAAGACAAGGAATGGTGGTGGGCACAGCTTGGTTCTCAGTGATGACCAGGAAGCAAAGAAAGTGACCGGCTGGCTTTCTCCGTCCCCATTTTTATTTAGTCTGCCGTCCTAGCCTATGGGATGGAGCCACTCATAATCAGGTGGGTCTTCCATCCTCAGTTAAGGCTCTCTGGAAACACTCTCACAGAAGGGGTACCTCATTAATGCCCTAGATGTTTATGAGCCCAATGAAGTTGGTAACTGAACCTAGGTATCCAAATATCCAAATAATCCTCCATGCAAAAATCTGGATAATTTATTCCAGATACATTTTTTTATTATTTTTTATGTGTATGAGTGTACTGTCTGCATGTAGGTTGGTGTACCCATGTCGTACCATGCCACAGAGGTCAGAAGAGGGCATTGGGTTCCCTGGAACTGGACTTAAAGACAGTCCCTCAGCCGCCATGTGGGTGCTGGGAATCGAACCCAGGTCCTCTGCAAGAGCAGTCAGTGCTCTTAACAGCTGATCCATCTCTCTAGCCCCAAATATATTTGAAATACTAAAATGTTGTATAAACCCCAAGCTTTAATAACAGATAGTTGAAATTATGTATCACAACCATTTAAATATTCCTTTATGTAAAAACCTGAAAACAGGGTGCTGAATAGATAGCTTAGCGGTTGGGAGCACCAACTGCTCTTGCAGAGGACCCGGGTTCGATCCCCAGCACCCACATGGTGGCTAAGAACTGATGGAACTCCAATTCCAGGAGAACTCCAGTTCCAAGGGACTCCGAGACCCTCTTCTGACCTCCGCAGCATTGCACGACACAGGTGCACAGACCTGCATATAGACAGTACATTCATACACATACAAAAATAAATAAAATTTTTAAAAAATTAAAAAAAACCCCTGAAAACATATTCCAAATATATTTCAAATACTGCATGAAATCAAGGTAATGCATATATTTAATAAGTTAACCAAATATACTATTTCATGTATATTTGAAACAATGCAAAATTACCAAGGCTAATGCTAGATTTTCTAAAAATGATAATATAAACAAATATGTGCTGTGCGCTTTCAAGTTCAAACCTGCACATGAGTGTAATTACTTCATAACAGTTCCAACAACAACAGCTTTCAGCATTGACTTTGCTTTTCAATTTCATCCTTTCCTGAGGACAATACACACAAATTCAAATATATATATATATGTGTGTGTATTTTATATACATATATATATTTAGGGGTGGACAAGGGCTAAGACAGAGTTTAGATATATAGCTCAGGCTGGCATGGAACTTGCCATCTTCCTGTGAACTGGAGTTATAGGCATTAGCCATCATCTGGGCTTACCAATATGATTTAACAGTAGTAATATAAATTTATTGAATATACCACACTCCCTTTCTAAAATGTTAAATTCTGTTCCAATTTTATAGTTTTCGAATTCTCTACAAAAGCATGAACTCCCTAAGAGCAATCCTCATAATCCAATAGATACAAGTTTTTATTTGCTAAGGGAGAGTCTGGTGTGTTATAAAACCTTCCTCTACCTAAACAGAATCCCAGGAAGAGAAATGAGCTGTCTCTCTTCTAATTTGCTACTAAAATCAGGGGAATAAAATGTATACCCAAGTAGCAGTTTTGACTTTTAGGAAGTAGAAAGGCTCTCAGTCCCAAATCAAACAGGTTAAAAATCCAGGCTAAAGAGATGGCTCAAAGGGTAAAGGTGCTTTCCACCAAGCCTGTGAAACCAAGTTTGATCCCTGCCAGACCCCACATTGTATACGGAAAGATTTGCAAATTGTTTTGACTTCCATAAGCAAACTGTAGAATGCTCTCCGTGACACACACACACACACACACACGAGCACACATAAATAAAAATAAATCTAAATTAAAAATAGAGATAAGGTTTCACTGACTGTCCTGGAATTGAAGACCATACTGGCCTCAAACTCAGAGATCTGCCTGACTCTGCCTCCTAAGTGCTGGAATTAAAGGTATATGTCTGACCTGTGACAGGACTTTTTTTTAAGTTAAATGACTAATATTGCTTTCTTTTATGGGATAGACTTCACCCTTCTCTTCTATTTGTCAGTAATGTTATCTACTTTCATTCCAAAAATGTCCAAGTACAATTCTAAAAATTACTACTTTTAGTTTTCATCATAGATTTATATTTCAAAATTTAACATTAAAAAATTCTAGACTCAGGCACGGTGGTACATGCGTTTAATCCTAGCACTCAGCAGATTTCTGTGAGGCCAGCCTGGTCTACATAGCAAGTTCTAGATAAGCCAAAGGTACATAGTAGGACACTGTCTCAAAAAAAAAAAAAAAAAAAAATCTAGCTAAATATGATAACTCACACTTTTAATCTCAGCACTTGAAAGCCTGAAGCCAGGGCTGGAGAAATGCAGTTAGGAGCACAGACTGTTCTTCCAGAAACAGGGTCCAGTTCCCAGCACCCACATTATGGCTAACAACCATCCATACCTCCATTTCCAGGGTATCTGATGCCCTCTTCTGGCCTCTCCAGGCATTGCATGCATGGGTGCACTTGCATCTATGCAGGCATAACATTCACACACATAAAAAATGGCTCGGGGCTGGAGAATTGGCTCAGTAAGACAGTACATTCATACACATACAAAAATAAATAAAAATGAAAAAAAAGAGTGCCTACTGCTCTTGCACCCACATGGTGGCTAAGAACTGTCTTGAACTCCAGTTCCAGGGGAATCCGATGCCCTCTTCTAACCTCTGCGGCATTGCACAACACGGGTGCACCAACCTACAAGCAGACAGTACATTCATACACAGAAAAAAAATGGCTGAGCATGCTGGCCACACGCATTTAATCCTAGCACTTGGGAGGCAGAAGAGAATGGATCTCCGAGTTCAAGGCTAGCATGGTCTACATAGCAAGTCCCAGCCAGCTGGGGCTACAGGGAGACCCTGTCTCAAAACAAACAAACAAACAAACAAACAAACAAACAAACAAACAAAATCCAAAAGAAAGAAGAAAGGCTGAGGCTAGCCTGAGCTAAATCTAGTTAGGCACTGAACAAATTTATGACTGATTCAGAAAAGTTAAAATACAATAGAGGGAGTATGAAGGTTTAGTCTTAAATAATTGTTTTAATGTGTATGAAAGTATTCCTGCATATGTGTAGTGCACCCATATGGTAGTGCAATGCCCATGGAGTCAGAAGAAGGTGTCAAATTCCTCTTGAACTAGAGTTACAGATGGTTGTTAGCTGCCATGTGGATGCTGGAAATTGAGCCCAGGTCCTCTACAAGAGCAGACAGTACTCTTTTTTTTTATTTTTATGTGTATGAATGTACTGTCTCCATGCAGGTTTGTGCACCTGTGTCGTACAGTGCCGCAGAGGTCAGAAGAGGGCATCGGACTCCTCTGGAACTGGAGCTAGAGACGGTTTGGTTCTCAGCCGCCATGTGGGTGCTAGGGATCAAACCCGGGTCCTCTGCAAGAGCAGTCGGCGCTCTTAACCACTAGGCCATCTCTCCAGCCCCCAGAGAGTACTCTTAACTGCTCAGCTATCTCTCCAACCCCTAGTCTTAAATAATCTTGTAAGAACTTTTCAAACTCAGATATATATATCTAACCAATGTGCACATAGAAATACTGACATAAATATGTTGGTCCAGATATATAATGCATTAATGGGAGGAATTAATGTCTATGCTTGAAAATGGATTTTCTTAAGACTGAACAATTTTTTTAAAAGCACATAAAAATAAGGTAGTATTTGATTTATTCAGGGAGATCATTTTAAGTGTCATTAGTGATCAGCAGATGCAACAGTTGTAGGTAACTATTAACTCACTTTTTAGTATGCATCCCAAATATGTATTCAGAGTACCAAAGAATGTAGTTCAAAATAATTCTGTTCATTTTTAGAACAACTGCAATTAATGGCTTTTAACTTAAAGGCCTAAAAGATATTTAAAAATTTCAAGGCATAGATTTAAAGCTGTTTGAAAGTATGGATAATTTGAATATACATGTGAAAAAAAATAAAAGGTTATTATGGCAATCTGAACTTCTTACTCAAAAAATTAAAATCAAGATATATTTCACTTGTGAGAGTCCAGTGTGGATATTCTTTAGTCAAGTAAACATTCTGGTTAGAATACATGAAAAGGACAGCCACGTAGCAGGTGTTGACCCCTCCCTCCCTCTAGGATGAGTAAATTTTCTAGGTGATTCTTTAGACTCTGACTTCACTGCCCAACAGGCTTCCCAGGGGCAATGCACGAGTTCCAGAAGCCACTGCCCATCTGTCTTTGGGGGCTGTGGCATTTTCTCCCATCCAGTTTTATCCTTCATTACTTATAACCCCCCTCCCCCACACTCTAAAATTCAATCTATTCTATAAACTTAACAAAATTGGGAATTAGTACATAGTTTCTCAAAAGAAAAAAAATTAAGACTCAAATTTAATCTCTCTTTGCTTATTTTTTTTGAGAATGACAAGAACACCTAGTACCAAACATGCAGACAGCCTTCCCAGTGGGAGCACAGGGCATGCTGGACTACTACCTACGGTATGCAAAGTCTCCACTGAAAACTACCATTTACAAACAAATGTATAGGTTTTAAGAAATAGAAGTACCAAACTTGTTTTGGCATAATTATTAGAACTTTTCCCATTAATAACGTAATTAAGAAATAATCTCCTATCAATTGATTTAATTTGTCAAAGGCACAAAGTGTCTCTCCCTGTAAAATAATCCCTTTAAAAATTATGGTGTTACTCATTTAAAGTTTATTTATTTGGAAAGTTTACATTTTTTTTTCTCACAGTAATTAAAAAAAAATACTGGAATAACATTTAAATTTTATTTTTTTACAACTTTGCCATAAACATATATACAATACAAATTTGATCCCCTTATGAGCTGTCTGGGTATCATGAAGCACTTGTGACAAAAATCCTATGTAAACCTAAACCTCAGGATGAAAGTTAAGATGGAATCAACTGTTTTTCCCCAAAGGAAGGAGGGATGGGAGAAATCAATAAATTAAAAATCATAGCTTTCATTTTATAAAAAATAGTTTAGATAATCTTTTTATAAATCTTTAATGCTTACAAAAGCAAAGGGTACATTTAAAATAGTTATTTTGTTCTAACAGATTCATTTGTACAATGTGCTTATGGTCAGAAAAGTAACAACTAAATGTTTTAGTAGTCTACATTCTTTTCATCAAATTCCACATAAAATTTTACAAATTTACACTTCAAACTGAGAGTTTAATTCCAGTAAGGTCATACTAGTGACCTGAATGTTACATTCTGTCCCATTTAATACATTGTACCAAAGTGTTAAATACAGCTCACTGGCAGGTACTGATAACAACACTTGACTGCATGGTCACCGCCCATGACTATTCCACTGCAGCTTAGAATATGCTTTGGTCAATAAATTAATAGAAATCAAATAACAGGAAGAATTTTTTCCTGGCCTTAAGTAAACTTTAAAAATACATTGACAAGTTAAGAAAAAAATTTTTTGATCAAACATAGTCTCCATTTTCCAATTATTTGGCATTTTTAATTAATAATTTCCTTATTTAAACAATATTTTATGTTCTTACACACTGATTATCATAGCTTTCTCGAGAAGACTAAACTATGGTTACCTTGTAGAATGTCCAATAATGTAGCATCAGTTGGTCCTTTTGCACTTCCATGAAGATGGTCCTTCATCCTGTAACTTTTTAAACTTTGGACCAAGAAAGAACCACCAACCAAATCCAATAAAAACACAGATAATGGACTCCACATAATAACCATCCAGTACTGTAACACACGAGCCACCGAGTTTTTGACAAAGCTATAAAAAAAATATATAATCAATATTCTACAATTTTTTTCTTCTTCTTGTTTTTTTGAAACAGGGTTTCATGTAGCCTAAGCTGGCCTCAAACTATGTAGGAGAGAACAACCTTGAGCTTCTGATCCTCTTGCTTCCACTTTTCAAATGCTGTAATTATAGGTACGCACTAGCAAGCCTTGTTTTATGTGGAGCTGGGGACCAAACCCGAGGCTTTGTGCATGCTCCACAAGCACTTAACTGAGTTATATCTTAGGCCCCATATTGTACAACTTCAGTATAGAAGTATTCAATAATTAATGTTTCTAATTTGCACTTTCTTTTTGAGACAGGGTCTCCCAGCTGGCCTGGAACTCACTACGTAAACTGGGTTGGCCTTTGATCTCACAAAGCCTGCCTTTGCCTCCCAAGTGCTAAGATTAAAGATGTGTGACCACCACGCCCTGCTAATCAAATACATTTTATTTATTTTATTTTTTATTGAATTTTTATGTGTTTCATACATAATTTTTTAACAAATACATTTTAAAGAAAACATTTCAAGTGGGGTCTCGTATCAAATGCCTTTAATTCCAACACTCAGGAGGTAGACACAAGTACATCTGTGAAAGCCAGGTCAGCCTGCTCTACATAGAGTTCTAGACTAGCTAGAGCTACAGGGAGATCTTATCTAAAACAACAACAACAACAACAAAACAACAAACCCCAAAAGACAACATTTCACTATTTTATCTCAAATGACAAGATTTATTAATGGGTGCACTGTTCAGTTTTTTTTTTTTTTAAGGCAAGGTCTTGCTACACTGAACAGGCTGATCTGAAACTTGCCATATATACATAGCTGCCCTCAAATTTTCAATTCCCCTGCCTCAGCCTTCCAAGTGCTGGTATTGTCACCATGCCTGGTTGGGTTGGTACAGCTTAATCTCTTTAATGCCACCAATAGGATTAAAAACAATTTTGTGCTCTTGTTATAAATACTTTTTTTTTGGCTTTTTGAGACAAGATCTCCCTGTAGCCTCAGCTGGCCTGGAACTCACTCTGTACACCAGGCTGGCCTTGAACTCACAGAGATTCGCCTGCTTCTGCCTCCTGAGTGCTGGAATTAAAGGAATATGATACCACAGCCAGCAATATTCACTTATAGAGTTTTTATATTTGGAAATGTAAAGGAATTTCTAATTAATTTATTCTAGAAATAGAATAATATTAATTTGAATATTAACAGTAATATTAATTTACCAAGAAACCATCATTCAGCCTTAGCTACAGCTGATATGTTGATAGACACTGGAAATTCCCTTTCCTACTATTGAAAACTTAGCTATTATTTGTACATAAATAGCTTTTAAATAGGTCAGTGACCCTCAGTAAAGGGAGAGATTTCACCCACTTAGCTGAAAAGCACCTTTACCTAAGCTAGTCTATGAATATGTATGTACTAATATGAATATATACTAACTCTCAACTATGACAGGGCTAAAATAGATAATTTCTATAACAGATAGTACATAGGTAGTACATCTAGAGGCAAACAAGAAATTATATCTCAAAATGAGGTTATTATCTAAAATTAAAGCACACTTACCTCAACAGCATCTGGTGTTCGACAATTCTGGTTTGATGCTCCCACACACTCCTTCACTGTGAGGGGATCTACCAACCAAAGAGCTACTGTAGAAGGCCAGTTTCCTCCCAGATTGGACACAGTATTTAAAAGGGTCATGTATGTTCCTCCAATAAGTGGATCACTAACCTTTGCATTGAAAGCCATTATTGAAACATACATGCTGTATAGTGTAACCTAAGAAGAAAAATGTAAAACATCTTAATGGTGTGAGTAGACTTTTTTTTTTTTTCCCTTTTATTAGAGGTCGGGTGTTGGGCTTAGCATGGGACATCAAGCAAGAAGTATGACAAAACCACAAGATGCACCCCGGGTTCCTGACCCCATGATTACACTTATAAAGCTATTCTTTAAACTAGGACTATCAAAATCATAAAACTTGAAAATTAATTTTTCATAATTTTTACTGAACTTAACATTTAGAGTACATACTATAAATCAGACTTTAAGATTATAAGGATGGGGCTGGAGAGATGGCCTAGTGGTTAAGAGTGCCGACTGCTCTTGCAAAGGACCCGGGTTCGATTCCCAGCACCCACATGGCAGCTGAAAACTGTCTTTAACTCCAGTTCCAGGGGAATCTGACACCCTTTTCTGACCTCCATGGCATTGCACGACACAGGTGCACAAACCTACACGCAGACAGTACATTCATACTCATAAAAATAAATAAATTAATTAAAAAAAAGATTATAAGGATGACTAAATGTAAAGAGGACTAAGAAACAATCCTACTCCCTTGAGGAATTTATTATATGCTAGAAATACAAGGAATAAAGAGTTATGATATAATGCAGCAAATGCTGTAAATCAGAGTGTGCACTGTGTTGCTAGGACACAACTAAGAGATTAATACCACCAGACCACAAAGAAGACTGAACAGAGTGACAGATGAGGTGGCCCTGAAGGATGCAGAGCAAAACTGAAATCTTTTATCTGCACTGTACCTCAAAGTACTATACACGTGTATATATGTATTTATATATTCACACTGCAAGCCGGATGTGGTGGTGCACACCTTTAATCCTAGCACTTGGGAGGCAGAGGCAGGCGGATCTCTGAGTTCAAGGCCAGCCTGGTCTATAGAGCGAGTTCCAGGACAGCTGGAGCTACAGGGAGACCCTGTCTTGGAAAGACCAAAAAAAAAAAATTATTATATATTCACATTGCAGATGTAAATGCAAAGAAACATGAATATGTAGTTTTCCGGCTATGTATACAGAAGAAAAATATCAATTCATAAGACAAAATACAAAGAGAAATCCTAGGAGACAAAAACTGAGAGCTAGGAATTGTGGCATGCGCCTTCGATCCTAGTACTTGGGAGACTGAGGCAGGACCAGAGCCAGTTCAAGGCCAGTCTAGGTCAGATAATCTTTCAAAAACAATCAAAATGAGGCAAAAATTAACTGAAACTTCATCTGAAAAGACAGGGGAAAAAAGTTTCCAAAATAGTGTTTCTTTAAACATTGTCCCATAAAGTATTTATTAAAAAGGAGTTTCAAAGTAAATAAAGGGGCTGGAGGGGTACCCTCCATGGTGGAGCATTTACCAAGGTCAATTTAGACTGGAAGACATTAAATTATATGAAACTGAGAAAGTTCTTTTCACGGTGGGTTTTCTGATAGTCTTAAGGACATAAATTCCTTGAAGAGCAAAGATTTCAGCATGGTTTATTCAGCTACACTCCAGCACTCAGAAGAGCCTGGCTAGAACTCAGCATGTCCTTACTTAATCTGCCAGCCTCCTCAGGGACTATGATGCAGCGTCCCTCAGAGTTACTTGGCCTTATGGCCTTGTCTACCATAAAGCATGTGTGGCCTATCTAAACCTCTTTGACCACAGCTGGAGAAGTCCTCTAATGAAACCCAAGGCTAAAGAGATACCTTTTTGGACTATAATAACACAGTTTTTCTTTTTCAAAATACACAGAGGCAATGCCTGAACTAAAACACGTCTTTTTTTAATTTTTTTATTTTTTTTTATTTTTATGTGTATGAATGTATTGTCTGCATGCAGGTCTGCGCACCCGTGTCGTGTAATGCCGCGGAGGTCAGAAGAGGGTCTCGGATTCCCCTGGAACTGGAATTCTCCTGGAACTGGAGTCACAGATGGTTCTCAGCCGCCATGTGGGTGCTGGGGATCGAACCCGGCTCCTCTGCAAGAGCGGTCGGCGCTCTTAACCGCTAGGCCATCCCTCCAGCCCCCAAAACACGTCTTTTTTAACTTCTATTATGTGCCTAGCATTAACTATGTACAAAACAGAAAAAAAAAAATGTATCTGATACCTTGGCCTTAATAATTTCCAAACATATGTTAAGTCAGATACAATTTACTGTGCAATTCTTCTCATTTATTATTTATTTATTGATTTTTGAAACAGGGTCTCATGCAATCTAGACTGGCCTCCAATTCAATAGGTAGCGAAGACCCTAAGTCCTGATCTTCCTGCCTCCACCTCTCAAATGTTAGGATTACAGGCAGGCTGTTAATCATATCCAGCCTTAAGATTTAATTGTATAAAGAAAACAAAAACAAACAATAAATACCACTGAGATTAGATAGTAGCATACATTTAGGTTTCAGTTCAAAACTAAGAAGTTAGTATATATAACTTCAAAAAGATTTATACTAGGTTTTATTAAAAAAATCTAGTGTGATTCTATAATATACATTAGCAATAACTGCAGTTGAATACTAAAACTAACTACAGTTGAATACTAAAACCTACTGCAGGGCCTCTGCCACTTATTTGAATCAAATCAAGAACAAAATCCTCACCTTGAAACAGTAGCTTAGGTGAGTTTTTTTTAAATTTTATTTATTATTTTATGTGTAGAGTATATTGTCTGCATGTAGGTTGGTGTACCTGTGTTGTGCAATGCTGTAGAGATCAGAAGATGGCATTGGATTCCCCTGGAACTGGAGTTAAAGACAGTTCTTAGCCACCATGTGAGTGCTGGGAATCGAACCCGAGTCCTCTCCAAGAGCAGTTGGTGCTCTTAACTGCTAGGCCATCTCTCCAGCCCAGCTTAGATGAGTTTTAAAGCAAAACAGACATCACTTCTTTTGGGAATTACAAGAATATGTAAGCCAGGTGTGGTGGTGCACACCTTTAATCCTAGCACTTGGGAGGCAGAGGCAGGCAGATCTTTCTGAGTTCAAGGCCAGCCTGGTCTACAGAGTGAGTTCCAGGACAGCTGGGCTACAGGGAGACCCTGTCTCGAAAAGACCAAAAAAAAAAAAAAAAAAATATGTAACAGAAAGAAAAGGAAGCTAATATACAGTCACCAAAATCTCAAAGAGTTAGTTTAACTTTAACATGGACCCTGTCCTAGTTTGTCTTTCCATTGCTGTGACAAAACACACTGACACCAACTTGGGGAGGAAAGGGTTTACTCAGCTTACATCTCCTGGTTCACAGTTCATCACTCAGCACAAGGCAGGAACTCAGGGCAGGAACCTGGAGGCAGGAGCTGAAGCACAGGCCATGGAGGAATGCTGGCTTGCTCTCTACTGGCTTGCTCTCTGGCTCATACCCAGCCTGCCTTCTTATACTGTCACTGCTCAACAATCAAGACAATACACCACAGATGTGGCCACAGGCCAATCCAATGGAGCCAATTCCCCAACCGAGGCTCCCTCAACCCAGGTGTGTCAAGTTGACACCAAAGCTATCCAGCACAGACCCTAAACCCAAGCCTCTGACCTTTTAATCCAGTAGTTTTCTCCATTCCTTCAGAAAGAAGTTAATAGAAACTGAAGAAAGAAAGAATCCAACTCTGAGCCAGCCATGGTGGCTCACATCTGTTATCCCAGCACTTGAGAGACAGGTGAGGCAGGAGAATCACTAAGAGTTCCAGGTTGAAGACAGTGTGGATTACATAGTTAGTTCAAAGCCAGGCTGCACTTTATGAGGAGATCCTGTCTCAAAATGAAACAAAACAAAACAAAAACAAACCCAAACACCTCCCCCACATCTAAGAGCAGACCAAAGTATGCTTGGTAAGAATAAATTAGCTTTGGAGTCAGTTTTGAAATATGCTAAATTCTTAATAAATGAATGATTAAAGGGAAAATTAATGAAAAACCTGAACTTTTCCATGAATAGAACTCATTAAATCAAAAGCCTTAAGACTTAAAGTTCATCATCAACTTATTTTTTCATTGTCAGATTAATGCATAAAGCTTAAACTATATTTAGGTAGCTATAAGGAAATTTCTTCAGGAGTTGGGAGATGGCGGCTCAGTAGGTAAGAGTACTCAGTCCAACTATGAGGAACTGAGTTTGAGTTCTCGGAACCCAAGGTTACGCAAGTGTCCATAACAGCATGTGGAACAGAGATAGGCAGATTTCGAGGTAGCTCTTGCCAGTGTAGCCCAATTGAGACAGTTTCCCTATCTGAACTGGCAAGCTTCCAGTTCAGACAGGGAAACTGCCTCAAGGAAGTAAGGAGAGCAACCAAGAAGGAAATACATCCTGCATATGTGCTCACGGGCCCATGTACTCCCACGCTCCTATGTATACACCACACACTACACCACACGCACTACATCCCCTCTCCCCACACACAAAATCCTTCCTTTTACTCAACAGTTCACCTCCTAGCTTACCTGATGCAATCCATAACTCAGCAGCACTATAATATAGTAGTATATAGGGAACCCTCCTTGGTGCTCTACTTTAGGAGTCCACCAAACTAACAGGGCATATTCTAATCCAAGCAATAATCTGCAAAGAAAAAGCAAAAGGATCAGTGAGTTGACACCCATTTTAGGTTAAAGAATAATTTGTTTCTAAAACAAATTACGCTAGAAGGCTAAAAAGAGATAAAATGCACCTAGATATGACACTGAAGATAGTTTCACCCCCCCATACACTCTACATGGATATTAGTGATACTGATGGGTATTTTCATTCTAGCCTTCATCATTTAGTTAGGTTTTGTTTTTACCTGTAGGGCATGGCTTTGTAAAATATGTTCAGTGGCTGGGGCCCTGCGGTGTATTTGCTGATAATCAGAGGTAATACTATCTGCAAAGGAACCATTGGAACTGCCAGCAAGGCTAAATGCTCTTTGGGTACCCCCTCTTCAACCAGTTTCAGTCCTGTTACTGCATCTGCTGCTGAAAAGCCAATCTGCAACATATAAACAAAAAAGTATTTAATTTCTGACTTAGGACATACCTGACTCAAATATATGTAAGCTCTCTAAGAACCCTCAATTTCACTGTTGATCACAGTAGTCAGAAGCATTTCTTACTCTAGAGGGCAGAGCAGTCAGGTTGCAGAATGTCTGTTTTGCCCTATGGTTAACTAATATTATTTAGTGAAAACGATAGGAGAAAAAGCCCATCTGCTATAAAAAACTTTAAAAAATCAACTTTGTGTCTCATAAATCAAAAAAGTCTCTAGTTAACCATAAATCTGGTTCAAATGAAAAATCACTCCCACGCATTATTTTTGATGGCTTCTCAGATTATAATAAAAATTTCCAAGCGCCTCTAAACATTTCAAAAGCGATTCTAACAGTATAGAGACTGAATAAAGTGAGTGAAAATAAGCATAATTTGATTAGTTCTTTAAAACACCAATAAAAAGGTAAAGATGATAAAAGTAGTAAAGTCTAAAGTGAAATAAGACATTTGGATAATCTCAAAATCATGTTCTCCTGAATCAGGTTTTTTTTCTTTTTTGTTATTGTTTGTTTGAGAAAGGGTCTCATTATATAGCCCTAGCTGGCATAGAACATGCTATGTAGATCATCTCAGGCTGGTGCTGATCTCATACCAATCCACCTGCTTCTGCTGGGATTAAAGGCCTGTGTTACCATGCCCTGGCTCCTAAATCAGATTTTAATTACAAAACAAAAAATAGTAATTTTGTAATGTACCACAAAGTAATCAACACTGAACATAATAGGGGAAAACAAGCAATAATATGGCTCCCCATATAATTCCCTGAAGACATCAAAATATTCTGTGATATTTCTGCCACCTATGCACAACCTGAACCTAAACAGAGGGCCTGGGTTCTTTTTCCAGCACCCACATGACAGCTAACAAACATCTATGACTTCAGTTCCAGGGGGATCCAAAGCCTTCTTCTGAACTCCACAGGCACTGCAGGAGGTGAGCGCACTTATATGCAGGCAATATACGCATAGGCATCACAGGCCAGAAGAGGGCATCAGATCCCTTGGAACTGGAGTTATGGACGGTTGTTAGCTGCCATGTGGGTCCTAGGAAACAAGCCTCTGACCCACACTGAAGAACATTTGGAGGCACAAATTAGACTCTATAGGCCTTATTTTATACACACACACACACACACACACACACACACACACACACACACACACACACACGAGAACATTAAATTGAGCAGGGAGCAGTAAGGGGAGGTGCAGATAGGGACGGGGATCTTGATACCATCAAATTACATTGTATGAAAATTGCAGGGGCTGGAGAGATAGCCTAGTGGTTAAGAGCACCGACTGCTCTTGCAGAGGACCCGGGTTTGATCCCCAGCACCCACATGGTGGCTAAGAACCGTCTATAACTCCAATTCCAGGAGAACTCTAGTTCCGGGGGAATCTGAGACCCTCTTCTGACTTCTGCGGCATTGCACAACACGGCTGCACAAACCTACATGCAGACAGTACGTTCATACATATACAAAAATAAAAAAATTAAAAAGAAAAAGAAAATTGCAGCTGGGCATGGTGGCGCATACCTTTAATCCTAGCACTTGGGAGGCAGAGGCAGGTAGATCTGAGTTCAAGGCCAGCTTGGTCTACATAGCGAGTTCCAGGACAGCCGGAGCTACAGGGGGACCCTGTCTCAAAAAGACACTGACTTTTGTTTTCTGTAAAAACATCTTAACTTCCCCTGCAAATCTTGTGACTTCAGAGTTTTGCCTTTAAACCTATCCCATGTACTTTACCTCAGGAACCACCCTAAGATCTCACTTAGGTTCCTTAGCAACCCTCTGAGATGTAACTTCAGAAATCATTGTAAAAACACCTTAGTAGAGACTCTTGAGAAGCCCATATCCACATTTGGTTGTGTGTCTTCATTTCCCAGAATGCTTCTCCTTAAATACCAACTCTGCCTCACACTGACTGATCCTGAAATTTTTCTGCAGTAAAGTCAAGAATCCCAGCTTCACCTGAGCAGACAAGTCTCTGAAAAGAACTCTTCAGGCTGCTACAGGTTCCAGCAAGCTGCTTTCTCTGGCTCCCACTCATATGATAACAGAAACACTATGGAAAAATGCCTGCAAGTATATCCTATACAATTCCTATAACCCAATAATTTAACTCCTCAGTATTTACCTATCAAAAATAAGCATGTGCGTTCACCAGAAACCACATTCATGAACGTTTATAGAAGTACTAGTCATAACAGACCACAACAACCTAACATCTCTTGATAAAACAAATACTGGTCTATCCATAAAATAAAATCCATAGCAATGAGATGAGCAAACTACTGCTGTAAATAATAACAAGCTAGGCATGGTGGTGCACATCTATCTATAATCCCAGCACTTGGGAGATGTGGGAAGGAAGATCAAAAGTTCAATGTTATCCTCAGTTACAGAGTGAGTTCAAGGCCAGTGTGAAGTACATGAAACTACTCTGTGTCCCCTCCTCACCCCTGAAAGAGTAATATAGTAACTGTTAGGTCTGGGCTTCCCAGAATTTCAAGGGCCACACAGATGCCACTTCCTCCAGAGGCTGTCAATCTTCTGACCTCTTCCCCTGTACCTGAGGCCCCACCCCATGGCTATAAATGGGTGGTCCCAGCCGCCATCTTGCCCCTGCTGCTGCTCCAGCTCCTGTTCCATCACGTGCCTGCAGGTGGCGCGCTCTGGCAGTTCCACATGGAAGTAAATCATGTACCTGGAGTGACCTAAGTCTCATGTGCCTTTTTATCTGGGGGGTTCGCGCCTTTATAATCTAAAAGTAACCACAATAATAACTGTGCAAATATAATTTGAGCTAAAGAATACAAGGATCAGATTTAAGAATACATATTGCTGCCTGGTGTGGTGGTGCACGCCTTCAATCCTAGCACTTGGGAGGCAGAGGCAGGCGGATCTTCATGAGTTCAAGGCCAGCCTGGTCTACAGAGTGAGTTCCAGGACCAGCTGGGGCTACAGGGAGACCCTGTCTCAAAAAGTCCAATAAATAAATAAATAAATAAATAAATAAATAAATAAATAAATAAATAAATAAAAAATACATATTATAGTAGCCAGGTAGGGGAAGTACATGTGTAGACTGTAGACTCAACCACTTGAAAACTCAGGAGGACCACCTGTGCCCAGTTCTAGGTCAACTTGAGCAATTTAGTGAGATTCCCTCTTAAAACATACAAAAATACATACCTCATTTATATAAAACAAAATCAAGGAAAATTAATCGATAGTGCTAAAAGTTAGGAGAGATAATGCTTTTGAAAAAGTTTACCTTAAAAAAAAAATATATAGTCGGGCGTGGTGGCACATGCCTTTAATCCTAGCACTCAGGAGGCAGAGACAGGTGGATCTCCGTGAGTTCAAAGCCAGCCTGGTCTATAGAGTGAGTTCCAGGACAGCTGGGACTACAGGGAGACCCTGTCTCAAAAAGACCAAAAAAAAAAAAAAAAAGACCAAAAAAAAAAAAGAAAATATATTACAGACTCTGTAGTTGAAGAACCTCCTTATCTGTTACTAGGGTTAGAATAACTTTAGTACTACCTTTGGGAAGCAAGTCAGTAATCACATCACTGATTCATTTAAGGATTACTGGGAAAAATATTTTAAAAACATCCATAAAGACATACAGAAAAATGTTTACTGGTGCCCTTTTACAACTGTAAAGCATAAGCAAACTAAACAACAGAAAAAGGAGTAATCAGAGCAAATTTATATACTCTATTAACATAGCTACTAAATGGTATGTTTCAAGTATATTTAATGATACAGGTATGTCTGGATAAATGAGATGAAAGTAAGATAAAATTATACAAAGTATAATTCAATCCCACTTTAAAAAATTTTGTTTACTATTTTTATTTTATGTTTTTGAGTGTATTGCCTGCATGTGTATAAGTACACCTGTGTTGTGCAAGGTCCATGGACGCTGGAAGAAGCATCGGATTCCCCTGGAACTGAAGTTATGCATGGCTGTTAGCTGACATGTGCATGGTGGGAATTAAATCCAGGTCCTTTACAAGAAAAGCCAGTGCTCTTAACCACTGAACCATCTCTCTATCCCTTCGACTGCACTTTTAAACTGTATGTGTAAACATATATTTGAAGAATATATGGATATCAATGCAGATACAGATATATGCAGACACAGAAAGAGAGAAAAAGGGGGTGCAAAAGAAATATATCTGAGATGTCAAGAACTCGATCTCTAAATGATATGGCCAGGTAACACTATCTTCCTGAAACCTTGCTTCTAACTTTCCTTCTCTATCACTGAGGAGGAATAATAACTTGCTATTTAAAGTGAAAACAATGAAGCTACAATGTTTCCTCTAGGCCTGTCACAAGACAATGGTAAAGTGTTCATGTAGATGGGTTTAAAAATGAAAAGAAATTCCTATTAAGATTTGGAGAAAACTAATTCCAGAGAAAAGTATATAGCTTTTTATGACAAAATATATGTTCTTGTCTTTCTTAACATAACATTTTAAAATGTTGTAGAACTACAGAATGAGACTTTGGTTTTTGTTTTGTTGATTCAGGGCCTCACACTGTAGCCCAGGCTAACCTGGGACTCACTAAGCTCAGGTTAGCCTTGAACTCAGGTACTCCTGCCTCAGCCTTCCCTGTGCTGTAACTATAGACATGAGTTACCACACCAGGCTAAACTGAAATACCATAATGCAGAACATGAGTTACCAGTAATTCCATTTGTCTTGTGCTACATTTCCTTTCCAAATTTAAAAATTAATTCATTTTTTTTTTTTTTTTTTTTTTTTTCCGGTCTTTTCGAGACAGGGTCTCCCTGTAGCCCCAGCTGACCTGGAACTCAACTCTGTAGACCAGGCTGGCCTTGAACTCACAAAGATCCACCTGCCTCTGCCTCCCAAGTGCTAGGATTAAAGGCGTGTGCCACCACGCCCGGCTTAATTCAATTGATTTTTAAACAGATGTCTAAACACTCAAGCACTTCCATATCTTTGTAAGGTATATTCTCAGGGAAGAACTTCACTACCCCCACATTAAGGGAACTCTCACTGCACAGCAAAAGGCTTTTATCATTTCAAGGTATTCACTCTCATTACCATAAGTACTGTTAATAAAATTTTGTAATTTTGTATCTATTAGTTCATATTGACATAATTCTTTTCATGATTCTTACTTTGAAATGACATTTGATACTATTCCACTTAAAAGTAATATTAATAGTAATATTTAATAGATAGGAAATATCATTTTCATGACTAAATCCTAATGTTATTAGAAAGGAACTTATGAGAAGGCATTTAAAGTATTCCATGATAATGGTAAATTTGCTTCATAAATCTCTTACCTTTGATGTTAGAATCAGAAGGCAAAATGCCAGAACTGCTGGCATTTTTATAATTGCAAAAAGCAGCTTGTAAGTATCTGTGATCCCTTGCGTTTCTTCTTTTACTACTGATACTTCCTTGTTTTCTTTTTTCAGAAGGGCTACTAATGTCGTTGTTATTAAAAATACAGTTCCCCAGAAAAAAAGAAAATCTGAAATTAAGAATGTTTTAAAGCTATGATTAATTTTTGTAATTTCATGTACTAAATTATATACAACTTTTATTCAACATAAAATTTTTTTTTAAAGTTTGGATGCCTCTTAGTTGAAGGCAATGGAAGTGAATGAAACAACCTGATTCTGTTAAACATATAGAGACTCAAAGTAGACTGATACTTACCAACAACAAGTAAGATTTATATGAATGATATATAATTGACTAAAGGAAACAAAAGTGTATAGTGCCAATTTATTCAAGAAAAGTAGTAGGTAGGGGAAGGAAAGGATTTTCATATCCTCTAGGTTCATGAGTTATACTTACATACCCAAAGGGTTTCTGCATTAAATTAAGACAATTCAGATGATTAACAGTGTATGATTGACCAAGCATAGTGGTGCACACCTGTAATCTCAGCACTTTGGAGGCAGAGGCCGAAGAATTGCTGTGTGTTTGAGGCAAACATGGGCTACAGAGTTAATTCAAGGCCAGCCTGACAAACAGAGCAAGACCTTGTCTCAAGAAAACAAAGCCAGGTGTAGTGGCACACGTCTTTAATTCCAGCACTCAGCGGACAGAGACAGGGATCTCTGTAAGCATGAACTCAGCCTAGTCTACACAGTGAGTTCCAGACCAGCCAAAAGTACATAGTGAGACTCTATCCCCCACCACTCCACGAAAAGGAGAAAAGAACAACAGCTAGGCTTGGTGGTATGCTCCTGTAATTCTGCACTTGATAGTCAGAGAAGGATCAGGAGTCTAATGTCAAAATTATCTTTCATGGGGCTGGAGAAATGGCTCAGTGGTTAAGAGGACCAACTGCTCTTGCAGAGGACCCAGGTTCAATTCCCAGCACCCACATGGCGGCTGTCTTTAACTCCGGTTCCAGAGAAATCCGATGCCCTCTTCAGACCTCTGCTGCATTGCATGACATGGATGCACCAACCTTCATGCAGACTCATACACACAATAAAAAAAAATTATCTTTCACTACACAGTGAGAAGCCAGCCTAAGGTATATGTAGTATTGTTTCAAAATAGAAAATGAGCCGGGTGTGGTGGCGCACACCTTTAATCCTAGCACTCAGGAGGCAGAGGCAGTCTGATCTCTGTGAGTTCAAGGCCAGCTTGGTCTACAGAGGGAGCTCCAGGCCAGCTGGGACTAAAGGGAGACCCTGTCTCAACAACATCCAAAAAAAAAAAAAAAAAAAAAAAAAAAAAAAGAATTGAACTCCTCCCCCACCAACAACCCTCTGATCATTTATATTAGATTTTCCGTGTGTGTGTGAGAGAGATGTGAGAGTATGAGTCCACATGCATGGAGATGTCAGAGGACAACTTACAATGATAACAGAGAAAATGACCCTAGAGAACAAATAACATCTGTAATGCATAGAAAACACATTATCTATATGTAATGCTTTATGTATAATATTGATTGACAATGGATAATAATGGCATATAACTAAAAGAAAAAAAAGAATTGAACTCCCCCCCCCAAAAAAAAACAACCCTTTGAGAGAGATGTGAGATGTGAGATGTGAGATGTGAGAGTATGAGTCTACATGCATGGAGATGTCAGAGGACAACTTTGGGGAGTTGGTTTTCTCCTTCTAACCTGGATCCCAGGCTTGCATGGCAAGCACTTTTACCCACTCAGCCATCTTCATCAGCCAGATTTCCCATCATTTATTTCTAAATTTTCTACATTGTTTGGTGTTCAGTCTCCTTAACATTAACCTCTTTTCAATACCTTTAAGTGCTGAAAGAAGACACAGTGTATGGTCTGGATTGTCTCGGTGAAAGACCTTTAACAAATTTACTGGTAGAGTGATGGGCTAGAAGATGCTTCTTAACAGCTAAAAATATCAGTAATAGAAGAGGCATCACTAATGAAAGTGCATAACACATTCTATACAGGTGCAAAGTATTTTACACATATAATTTCTTTAATGTGCATTATTACACTGTTTAATTGTCATGTGCTATTTGAGCTGAGAAGCTAGCGCTGGAACCAGGGTTGACCTCCCATCCCCATTTCAGACCCAAGCTTGTCTGTCTCAAAGTGTCCTCCAAGGCCCCTTATGTGGAGATGAGCTGGCTCTTGTCTGTCACAGGGAAGAAAGTACAGTATAACAACCCAAGAGTAAAAATACCATATCCTTAAAAATAGCAAGGTCAGCCCTTTCCAACAGGAAAGGGCTACTATTTATCCCATGATAGAAAAGTACATTTAGCCGGGCGTGGTGGCACACGCTTTTAATCCTAGCACTGGGGAGGCAGAGGCAGGCAGATCTTTGTGAGTTCAAGGCCAGCCTGGTCTACAGAGTGAGTTCCAGGACAGCTGGAGCTACAGGGAGACCCTGTCTTGAAAAGACCAAAAAGAAAAAAAAGAAAAAAAAAAAGAAAATAAAGTACATTTGGAAACATATTCAATAAAGCTTGTTAAAAAAAAAAAAAAGTAGCTGGGCATGGTGAGGCACGCATTTAATCCCAGCACTTGGGAGGCAGAGGCAGGTGGATCTCTGTGAGTTCAAGGCCAGCCTGATCTACACGGTGAGTTCTAGGCCAGCTGGGGCTACAGCACAGAGACCCTGTCTCAAAAACACCAAACAAACAAACAAACAAACAAACAAAAACAAGTGCCTGTGGCAAGAAAGAAAATCTGGAAATTTAGGCATGCAGAAATGCTAGCTGACAGCCAGTTCTCCAGTTGGCTTTTGCTGGTTGGTTTCAGCTGGATGTTTGAGCCTCCAATTTGATGATGTCATCTCTGTCTGTTGCTATTTGTTCTTTATCTTGGAAGCCTCACCCAAGGGGGACACCCTTCCACGGGAACTCTTGGGAAACTCCAGCTGCCTACCTTAAGGGGGCTTTCCAGCCATTTTCTGCTACATGTTGTAAGGCTCCAGCTTAGTAAAGTCACCTTCCTGATGTTACTTGCCATGTTTCATGGAAGCCTCATCTAAGGGAACACTCTGCTCTGCCTAGGTCTCTTTCTATGGGAAGCTCCAACTGGCTGCCTTAAAGGGACTTCCTCAGCCAGTTAGGTGTTGTGAGTACCTGATTTGATATTTTGTCATATACCTACATCATATGTATTATTTTATACTATTTATTCTTTTATATACTTAATAAACTGATTCAAAACAAAACAAAACAAAACAAAAGCTATCGTAGCTCATTCTCTGGACCTTACAGAACAATCTCTCTTACCACAACAACCTAATAGGGTAAATTTTCCAATATTCTCAATTTCTAGATCATGTTACTCAGAGCTACATTCAGAGATAAAACAGTGATTTGATGCCTTACACAATTAAACTTCAAAACCTGTATCTCGTTAATCACCCTGAGAACTGCATCTTAATTGTCTACCACAAAACTAACCTTATCTCCACCTGCAACTGTGACATAGAAGGATTTGGCTAGAAGAATCCTAAGACCTATCCTGTGTTTCCAACAGGGTCTCACTAAGCAGCTTAGGTCAGACTCCTGAGTGCTAGAATTATAAGGACGCATCAACTTGCCTGAACTTGGCTTGAGTCTTCCTCCTACTGGTAAGCCGGCTGAAGGCCATAACTATAGTTTAAATGTCACTCGTGATGAAGCATATACTATTTTTGGACTAATTTTACTCATGAATACCTTTAGTGCACAGGTATTTTTGAAACAAGGTCTGGTATATAGCTCAAGCTGACCTTGAATTTGCTATTTAGCAAGGATGACCTGAAACATGTGATCCTCCTGCTCCATCTCCCAAGGACTGAGACTATAGGTTTGCGCCACCACAACTACTTTACATGGTGCTGGGGAAGGAACCCAGGGCCTCATGCAAGCTAGGCACTCTACCAACTGAGCTACCCACACCTCACCTTAGTATTCAAAGGCTTCTTTCTTCTATGTTATCTTACCTGATTCCTAAAGCAAGCTTGCCAGATAGATAAAACAGTATCCAGGCATAAAATTCAGTATAAAGGTAAAATTAAAGGGTGTAGTGCATCTCCATAAACCTAGCATACAAGAGGATTACAAGTTCAAGGCCAGCCTGAACTACCTAGCAAGACCCTGCCACAAAAAAAAAAAAAAAAAAGGTAAAATTAAGAGGCACGGGCACAACTTAAAGCTAAATCTCAATTATTTGATCTCATACTATTTCCATTAGTTCATATTATCTATACAAAGACTTTTTTTCAGTTAATGTTGAAATTGCCTAGCTAAAAGAACTAAATATTTAGTCTTCACAAGCCTAACTGAACACAATATTCTATAAGTACACAAATTAAAGTAAGCTAAAATCCTTTGTAACCATTGTTGACTGGGAACTCACCATACACCAGCACCCCTGGAAGAAATTAAAATGCTTTAGCATATACAGCAAATTATATTTGGGGCTGGAGAGATGGCTCAGAAGTTAAGAGTACTGACTGCTCTTGCAGAGGGCCTGGATTTGATTCCCAGCACCCACCTGGTGGCTAACAATCATCCAAAACCCCTTAACCTCACAATCTTTCTGCTTCCACATTCGAGTGGTGTAATGCCAAGGTAGTACTACCATACCAGGCTCCAATATTTTATCCCTTTATACTTCATCTTATGCTGTAAAACTAACAGACCATGCAACTACCAGAACAACTGAAATGAAAAAAAAAAAAAAGCAAGAACAGCAAATGCTGAAAAGTATAGAGAAAATAGGTCAGTCATGCAGGACGACTAAATGGTCCAGCCAGCAGCGCATGGTGAAGCACACCTGTGATCCCAGAACTGCAAGGCTGAGACAAGACATTGTAAATTCAAGACCAACTTGGCCTACATAGTGAGACTCTGCCCCCAAACAAAATGAAAGAAAAGGCCAAGCTGCTGTAGAAAGTGCTTTAGCAGGGCCTTTCAAAACTAAAAATAAACTTGTGTCAGGACCCAGTATTTGCACTCTTCAACATCACTCACAGCCCCCAGTTCCTACAGTCTTGTACCTACTCGATGACTAAACTAAGAGTTCCCAGGTTTACTAAATCATATCGCTAATATGTCTAGTACTAAATAGACATTTAGTTCTGAGTAAATGAATGGCCTAGGTCAGTTAAAAATTGTTAAAACTTGGGACTGGAGAGATGGCCTAGTGGTTAAGAGCACCGACGCTCTTGCAGAGGACCCGGGTTCGATCCCCAGCACCCACATGGCGGCTAAGAACCGTCTGTAACTCCAATTCGAGGAGAACTCCAGTTCCAGGGGAAGCCGAGACCCTCTTCTGACCTCCGCGGCATTGCACGACACGGGTGCACAGACCTGCATGCAGACAGTACATTCATACACATACAAAGATAAATTAAAAAAAAAAAAAATTGTTAAAACTTGGGACTGGAGAGATGGCTCAGTGCTTAAGAACACTGGCTGTTCCCGTGAAAGGAAACAGCCAGAATTGACCAGAGTCCAAAACGACAGCTCCAGAGAAAGTAGACTGTTTTGCTTCTCGTCCGCCTGTGCCCCCCCTTTTTTTTTAAATTTTTTAAATTTCGGTATGTGTATGAATGTACTGTCTGCATGCAGGTGTGTGCACCCGTGTCGTGCAATGCCGGGGAGGTCAGAAGAGGGTGTCGGATTCCCCTGGAACTGGAGTTCTCCTGGAATTAGAGTTTCAGACGGTTCTCGGCCGCCATGTGGGTGCTGGGGATCGAACCCGGGTCCTCTGTAAGAGCGGTCGGCGCTCTTAACCGCTAGGCCATCTCTCCAGCCCCCCTGTGCCCCTTTTCTATTTATTTATTTTTTATTTTTTATTTTTTGGTCTTTTCGAGACAGGGTCTCCCTGTAGCCCCAGCTGTCCTGGAACTCACTCTGTACACCAGGCTGGCCTTGAACTCACAAAGATCCGCCTGCCTCTGCCTCCCAAGTGCTAGGATTAAAGGCGTGCGCCACCACTAGGGAACAATCTGCGGAAGAGGGGGCGTGGTAGAATGTAAGGGCTGTGATTGGGGTGAATGGTAAAACTACAGGAATATAGACTGGATACTTATTTGATCAACTTGATTGAACATACAAGCCCCCCAGCTGGATGGTGGGACCCTTGGGCTGTGTGGGTTTGGGCACAACTGCTTGCAAATTGGTTTTACATGAAGGATGCTTGAACTCATAAATTATTATTTATTGTTAAAAAAATGAAAAAAAAATAAATTAATTAATTAATTAAAAAAAAAAAAACACTGGCTGTTCTTAAAGAGGACCTGGATTCAATTGCAGCACCTACATGGCTGTTAACTGTAATTTCAGTTTCAGGGGAATCTGACGCCCTCTTCTGACCTCCACAGGCATAGCAGGACACAAGTACACTTACATATGCAGACAGTACACTTATACACATAAAATGAAAATAATAAATATCTTTTTTAAATTGTTAAAATATAATCAAGTGTGGTGGCACACACCTTTAATCCCAGCACTCTGTAGGCAGAGGCATGTGGATCTCTATGAGTTCAAGGCCAGCCTGGCCTACGTATTGAGTTTCAGGACCTTGTCTCAAAAAAAAAATAAAATAAAATAAAACAAAACAAAAAACCCCCACAAAAACCCAAGTGGTACATATTTAGTTCTAAAGGTTTTCCTTAAGGCTTTTCCTAATTTCCTTCTAATTTTAGGTACAACATCAGATAGTTTCCTATCTATAAAAATGAAGAAAAAATAACGATCTTCCCAAGGAATAAAACTATGTTTTTTTTTGTCCTCCTGCAGTAATTGTTTCTTGCAGTTTAAGGGAGTCTGCCTCTAGAGGGTCTTTAAAAAACTGGGGTATGAGGACAGAAAATGCCTACTTCAGAGTCAGGCCTACCCTGAAGCTATGAAAAAGGCAATGTCAGTAGAATAAAGGTTTTGTTTCCTTGAGATTCTCATTCTAGCCTTCCTGTTCTAAATTCAGATTACTGCTGTCTAAAAGTCTTGAAAACTGTTCACTGTCAATATATTCCTTCTGTACTTAACTGTAACACAAAACTGTTAATCACAGGACATATTCAGAGTTTTTGAAAAGTTATAGCTCTAGTACTCAGATTTTCTAAACTGTGCTTAGCTCTTCTTCAATTACCTAGGCAACTACATTTCCTCTATGATCCTTTCCATGCTCTTTAAATTCCTCAAAACCACTAGTTACTTAAATGGCATGGTGGTGTACAACAAAGCACTATTGGAGGCAGAGCCAGGAGGGTGGGAAGTTTGAGACCAGTCTGAGATATACAGTAATATCCCAGTCAAAAAACTAAGGGCTAGAAATACAGGTCAGAAGTACAGCTCCAGCACCGAGGGGTTTTTCGGGGTGGACCTCTGATTGGTTAGGGTAGATAGCTCCTTCTATGCAGGAGCCCTGGGTTCATTTCCCAGCACCAGGGACACACAGAATTGACAGAATATGATTGTTACTAAATTCCAGAAACTCCAAATCTATTAATGTGGTATGTGTAAACATTAAAATAAAAAACTCATTGGGGGGGGCTGGAGAGATGGCCTAGCAGTTAAGAGCGCCAACTGCTCTTGCAGAGGACCCGGGTTCGATCCCCAGCACCCACATGGTGGCTGAGTACCGTCTGTAACTCCAGTTCCAGGGAAATCTGACACCCTCTTCTGACCTTCACGGCATTGCAAGACACGAGTGCACAAACCTGCATGCAGACAGTACATTCATACACATATGAAAATAAATTAAAAAAAAAAAAACCTCATTGGGGCTGGAGAGATGGCCTAGCGGTTAAGAGTGCCGACAGCTCTTGCAGAGGACCCGGGTTAGATCCCCAGCACCCACATGGTGGCTGAGAACCGTCTTTAACTCTAGTTCCAGGGGAATCCAACATCCTCTTCTGACCTCTGCGGCATTGCACGACATGGGTGCACGAACCTACATGCAGACAGTACATTCATACACATAAAAGAAAATAATAAAAAAAATATTTAAAAAAATAAAAAACTCATTAACTCAAAATGTCAAAGAAAACCAGAGCTCCACTACAGTTTTAAAAGTTAAATTTGAAAATATGCTATATAAAATTCATCTTGAGAACAAAGTTTAAATTCCATAGTTCTTCAAAAGCCCAAATCAGCCTAAATAAAAATCCAGGCAAAAATAAAGTCAAATGGCTGGCTACTCTGAGCTTCTCTACAATGATCACCTTTCTTGTGCCTTGTTGGCAGGGTCACTCTTACTCAAAGAGGTCCTTCCTCTTTGATTAAGAATTGGCTGTCGCTTGGCCAACTCCATTGCACTCAATTCCTGTGTCACTCAGCAGAGGTTAGATGAGGACTACTTGCTAGGAGGTGGGAATGGATCAGAAAGCAAGAAGCTAGAAATCTCAGTCCACCAAAACAAAAGGTGGACCACGTGACCTCTTTAAAAGAAAATGTGCACACCTGCATCAGGCAAGTGCCTATGGATCTTTAACTCAGAGTTTTGTTATTTCATTGGTTCCTCCTCCCTGTAGAGTACTGATCAATACGACTTTGCTAATATAATACTGGGCTGGCTTTAGTGTCATTTGAAGGACACTTTAACAAAACCAGAACACATACTTCAGTCATCTACCATGATTCCCATGAGATTAAAAAGCTAGATATGGGGGCTGGAGAGATGGCTCAGCAGTTGAGAGCACCGACTGCTCTTGCAGAGGACCCGGGTTCGATTCCCAGCAACCCACATGGTGGCTAGGAACAGTCTTTAACTCCAGTTCCAGGGGAATCCGATGCCCTCTTCTGACCTCCGCAGCATTGCATGACACGCGGGTGCACCAACCTACATGCAGACAGTACATTCATACACATATGAAATAATAAATTAAAAAAATAAAAAGCCAGATGTGGTGGCACATGCCTGCAATCTCAGTAGTTAGGAAGCTGAAATTGGAGCTAAAGCAGGAGGATTCAGTTTGACATTAGCTTACAGAAATTGTGCAAAAAAAAAATCTATTACGTTAAACAGCATACAGAAATAATCCATACCAAGGACAAATGTCACATGGTCTCTCTCATATGCAGAATCTAAGGGGGGAAAAGCGTTTGAGTGTGTGTATAAATGGAGGGCTACTTGGGGGAAGAGAATTAGGATAGAACATGAGTGGGGAACGGAAAGTGAATGTGAGCAATGTACATATATATACACACACACTATGGTTTCTTTGTTGGTTTTTTGTTTTGTCTTTTCGAGACAGGGTCTCCCTGTAGCCCCAGCTGTCCTGGAACTCACTTTAGACCAGGCTGGCCTTGAACTCACAAAGATCCCCCTGCCTCTGCCTCCCGAGTGCTAGGATTAAAGGCGTGCGCCACCACGCCCGGCTTCACACAATATATATTTACATGTATATACATGTCCAAGAATTTCACAAGCCACCACGCCCGGCTTCACACAATATATATTTACATGTATATACATGTCCAAGAATTTCACAATGAAACCCGATACTGTGTCCGCTAATTTCAAAAATAATAAATTCTATCATACGTCATTAAAAGTAATTAGATGCGAGCAAACAAAAAAGAGGCCTTCCGCTGAAAGTCACTTATTTTGTCGAAAGGGTTCATAAGCATTTAAGTACACTACCTGAAAGAGTAACGACTCCCCTGGATTGAGGCTGAAACCGCAAATATTTGTTACAAAAGTCGGCAGATTCAAGGGCCAGAAACAAAACATTGCCCAAAAAATACCCTGCTGTTTGGCCCACTGAATTGCAAGTGGAAGCATAGCCCACGTTTTCCCGGGATAACATAGTTAACGCCCAACCGTCCACAGCGATGTCTTGAGTGGCGGCCAGGAATTCAAACAAAAAGAACGCCACAGTGAGGGCGACCACATCGGGGGCTCTGCCATCAGTGTTCCCGAGCAAACGGTCCACCTGCGTGGATAGATAGATCATGAAGAGTCCTAGTATATACTGAGTAGGCACAAGCCAAGATTTGCGACGTCCGAAGTTCTTAAAGTAGACAGCATCAACCAAGGGGGCCCAGAGCAGCTTGAGGCTGAAGGGCCAGAAGACGAAACTGAAGAAAGCTTGGTCTGTGTAGCTAACATTTTTGCTCTGCAAAATGAGCGGGATGCTTCCCGCCAGGCCTAAGGGAATGCCCTGAAGCACGTAAAGAAAGAGCAGGAGCAAAATGCTGCTTAGCTCGGCTCGGTAGCTCCGCGGGGCTTTTGGGAAGTGGCCAGGGCCAGCGTCCCCCATTAGAGCTTCTCTGTCCCCTTCCCCGTCCACCGAGTCCAGGTGACTGTCATCCCAGCCGCCCGGCAGCAGCGGGCCGCTCTTCAAATCCAGAGCGTGGCTGTTGAACATGCCTGGGCGCCGCTGCCGACTGCTGTCCTTGGAGATGGTGGGGGACATATCACAGACGAGGCTCAGCCCGGTCCGTAGTGAGCCGGGGCTGAGCGTTTGGATCAGTCTAGTCCCAGGTCCAAGGCAGCCGCTCTGGACCGGGGTCTCGGTGGCTCGCGGCCGAGAGGGCAGGCGCCGAGCGACGAGGGAACGGCTCACCAGGGCCTGCAGCTAGGAAGCAGGGCGCCAGATCCTCCGCCGGTGGCCCAGGCGATGCCCGGATCGCTGCCCGGGGGAGTGACGACGGGGAGCCTGCAGGAGCCCCCCGGGCAGCCGCTACGGGCTCGGGGCCGGCGGAGCGGGCCGTGGCGCTGCGCTGAAGGTGAGGCGGGCTTGCAGACGCCACTGAACCCGACGGCCCAGCTGCCGCCGGGTCTCCCTTTCCTCACCCGGCTCTTTGGCTAGGGGATAACTTCCTGCCTCGAGCCGCCGGAAGTGGGTCCAGTTTCAAATAGGTCCCTTCCCCGCCTCTAAGCCATACCAATCAGTCCAAGCTCCGAGGCTGTGTTCACAAACCAGCTTTAATAGGAACCATTATTCCCCGGGGTCCGGACCTCAGGGGGGAAGACTAATGTCTAAGTACCGGAAGGCCAAGGCTAGGTGCTGGAGAGCTCCGCGCAGGCGCTCGGGAGGAAAGCGTGGGCCTAGCCCATTGGGCCTTTTTGAGCACGTGAACGCTGGTCGAGCGACTTGCTTAGGCCGGGTAATATAATTCCGTGCAGAGTCAGAGGCTGCGGTGGCAGAGGGAGTGTCCTTGTACTTGTTGAATTCAGTACGTAATTTCCAGACCGTCAGTTGTGTCCTGCTGGTACTTTTGTGGCCCAGCCAGGAGAACAATAGCATCACGAGGCAGCCCGCTTTGCGCCCGGCTAAATGTAGAAAATGGGTTCTGAATATACACGCAACAAATTAAGTCCTAGTTTTGTCGGCAGTCCAATTTCCCCAGTGTGATGGAAGAATTGTGTGTGTGTGTACTCCAATTCCAGGAGAACTCCAGTTCCAGGGGAATCCGAGACCCTCTTCTGACCTCCGCCGCACTGCATGACACAGGTGCACAAACTTGCATGCAGACAGTACATTCATACACGTACAGAAATAAATAAAAAAATTAAAAAAAAAAAAAGAATTGTAGGGGAATGCCAGTTCCATAGGGAGGGATAAATTCTAACCAATTGTTTTTTGCACTACTGGAAAATGTCTTGAAGCCATCAGGTGTCGTTTTTAGTGGCCTTTCTTGAAGTTTTTGTTTTGTTTTGGTTTGTTTTGTTTGGCTAAGTGTTGGAAGTTCATGGACCTGGAAAGTGTCAAGATACTAAATTTAATATTTCAGTGGCACCCCAAAGACAAATTTTCCAAGAATGTTGTTGAATCTGTGATCAAATGCAACCACCTACATAATAATAGTACATATTTCCATTAAAAAGAGAAGGCTCAGTGGTTAAGAGCACTTGCTACCCTTGCAGAGGACCCAGGTTCTGTTCTCACAGCGTATATGGTAGCTCTGTTGCCCTCTTCTGGCCTCCACAGGCACTGCACACACACCAGGTATACATACATACATACATACATACATACATACATACATACATACATAAGGGCAAACATTTTATAGAAATCTTTTTAGTAATGCTCTAGATTTTGTTGTGCATATACTGCCCTTGCATTTTCATTTATTTCCAGTTTATTAACTATTTAGCCATTCTTACCACTTAGGAGTTTATTGAAAAATTATTTGTGCGTATGTGTGTGTGCACCCATGCATGCATTGGGATACCCACAGAGGCCACATGAAGGAATCAGAGCCCCTGGAGCTGGAGTTCTAGGCAGTTGTGAAAAGCAAGTGCTCCTAATTGCTGAGCCATCTCTCCACTCCCTGCCTTTTTCAGGAATTTAAAGACTGATTAATATATATATATGTATATATATATATATGTATATTAATGTTCTTTTTGGTTGTTTTGAGAATGGATCCATGCTAGCTTTGAACTCAATACATAATCTTGAATTTACTGTGATTCTCCTGCCCCTATATCCCAAGTGATGGGATTATAAATGTGAGCTTATAATACTATACTTACTATATATGTATACTATATATTTTTTAAATATTTAAAAAATATTTTATTGATTGAAGAATTGCATGCAATATATTTTAATGGCATTCAGATTCCTCCCCCTTCTCCACCCATACCTTACAATTCTTCCCCTATTACGATTTGTCTTTTTTTTCTTAAGACCTGTCAAGTCTAATCTGTGTTTCTAAAGTCCTCTTGCCTGTGCACCTGAAGCCCAGAGGATAACCTTGGGTGTTCCTCTGGTGCTATCATTCGTTTGTTTTGAGATAGGGTCTTGTTGGCCTAGAATTCACCAAAGAAGTAAGGCTGGCTAGCTAGTGAGCCCCAGGGATTTGTCTGTCTCTGACTCTTAAGTGCTGGAATTACAACTACATATCTGGCTTTTATAATTTTGGGATGCTGAGGATTGAACTCAGGTTCTTGTGCAGGCAAGGCAAACTCTTTGTTGACTGAGCTTTCTTCTTTTTGTTTAACTTTTAATTTTGTGACGGGGTCTTACTAAATTACCAGGCCTTGCCTTCCTTCCTTCCTTCCTTCCTTCCTCTCTTCCTTCCTCCCTCTCTCACTCTCTCCCTCCCTCCCCGTCTCTCTCTCCCAGGCATATCTTGAACTTGGGATTTCTTGTATCAGCCTTCTGGGTAGCTGAGGATACAGGCCTGCGCTACCAGATCCAGCTCCTTAACTCTTCATTTTTAAAACATGCCCAGCACTCAGGAGGCAGAGGCAGGCGGATCTCTGTGAGTTCCGCCAGCCTGGTCTACAAAGCAAGCTCCAGGCCAGCTAGGAACTAAAGAGAGATCCTGTCTCAAAAATACCAAAAAAAAAAAAAAATTGTAGAATGGTGAGAAATTGCAAATATAGCAATTTCATTTATCCTTGGCCAATGGTAACATCTTACATAAGTATAACACAACAAACCCCAAGAGTAGACATCTATAAAGTAGCATCTAGGCTAATAGCTTTTTACATGTACTACTTTGTCTGAGCTACACTTTAAGTGCTATCACACTTTTATAGTTGCGCCTAGCCCTTCTCTCCTCTTTATTCTTTGGCAATCACTAATGTGTTCCCTTCCTGTATTTTCAGTCATTTCAAGAATATTATGAGTAGGGCTGGAGAGATGGCCTAGCGGTTAAGAGTGCTGACTGCTCTTACAGAGGACCCAGGTTTGATCCCCAGCACCCACATGGCGGCTGAGAGCCGTCTTTAACTCCAGTTCCAGGGGAATCTGATACCCTCTTCTGACCTCCGTGGCATTGTATGACATGGGTGCGCAGACCTACATGCAGACAGTACATTCATACACATTCAAGAATAAAAATTTAAAAAAAGAATATTATGAGTAGAATCATATAACTTTTTGGATCAGTCTTTTTTTTTTCTCCACACAGCATAATATCCTTGAAACCCAATTAAGATGCTTACTGAGCCAGGCATGGTGGCGCATGCCTTTAATCCTAGCACTTGGGAGACAGAGGCAGGCGGATCTTTGTGAGTTCAAGGCCAACCTGGTCTACAATGTGAGTTCCTGGACAGCTGGGGCTACAGGGAGACCCTGTCTCGAAAAGACCAAAAAAAAAAAAAACAGATGCTTATATAGAGGGGCTGGAGAGATGGTCCAGTCATTAAGAGCACTGGCTTTTGCAGAACACCCAGGTTTAGTGCCCAGCACCCACATGGTGGCTAACAACTGTAACTCAAGTTCCAGGAAATCTTCTGGCCTCCGTGAGCATTGCACAACTTGGGTGCACTTACGTACTGTAGGCAAAACACATAAATGTAAATGAGTAAAATTTTAAAAAGATGTTTGTATATCAATATCAGTATGTATCATATTTGGGTTTTTATGGCGCAGGAGTCATCATTTTATCATGGTATATCAGTGGAGATTTTTGTTTGTTTTTTGTTTTCTGTTTTTTTTTGAGACAGGGTCTCCCTGTAGCCCCAGCTAGCCTAGAGCTAGCTATGTAGACCAGGCTGGCCTTGATACCACAGAGAGCCACCTGCCTCTGCCTCCTGAGTGCTGGGATAAAAGGCTTTAGCCACCACACTCAGCTCTTGATTGCCTTTTTTTTTTTTTAATGTGTGTATGAGTGTATTGCCTACCTGTGTGTGCTCATGTTGTGCAAAGCCCAGGGAGGCCCGAAGAGGGCATCAGGTTCCCTAGAACTGCTGTTATGGATGGTTGTTAGCCACCACATGAGTGCTGGAACTAGAATGTGGGTCCTTTGGAAGAGCAGCCAGTGGTCTTAACCGGAGCCATGTCTCCAGGCCCTCTTGATGCTTTTTGAAATATGTATCCCAGGCTGACCTCTGAAGTGCTAGAATTGCAGATATTGCTACATCTGCTCACTTGGTGTTTTGTTTACTTATTTTTAAAATTTTTTTGTTCTTTGATAATAGCAAACATGTATGCAACATATCTTTATCATATCGAACTCAAATTCCCCCTCCCACTCTCCCCACCAGTATCCCCCTTAGTGCTTTCTCCTTCCATCTTCATGCCTTTTCTTTTCTTTTTTATTTTTTAGAGTTCACCAAGTCCAATTAGTGTTTCTTGCATCTGCATCTGTCTGGGGCCATCCACTGGAGCATGGGCAACCTATCAGCAGCCATAACATTGAAGAAAAATGACTCTTCCCCCAGCAGCCTTAACTTGTCAGCAGCTCCTCAGTTAGGGGTGGAGCGTCATGAGCCCCTCACCCATCCATGCTGCAATGGTGACTGTCTTGATCTTGTGCAGGTAGCCATTAGATGCTGTGAGCTCATGAAGGCCATGGCCATGTCATGTCCAGAAGACAGCACTTCTCAGCACTCTTCCCCACCCTCCAGCTCTTAAATTCCCTGAGCCTTGGGGTGGGGTTGATATAAATGTCTCATTTAGGGTTCAACACTCAATGTCACTTATCCTCGGCACTTTCATCAGTTGAGTCTCTGCATGGACTTTCGTCCAACTGCAAAAAGAAGCTTCTCTAACCAAGGTTGAGAGCGACACCAATCTAGGGGTATAAACAGAAATAACATAGAAGGTGGTTTGACAGCATGTCCATTTAAAACAAAACAATAGTAGTAACTTCCTCCCTAGGGCCTCCCCATCCATGGGCTATTGACCATGTTTACAATACTAGACATGAATTCTCTCCTGTGAAACAGACCTTAAATCGGATCAGAAAGCAGTTGGTTACCCTTATTTATTTATTTGTTTGTTTTACTTATTTATTTGCATTCATTCACACAGGGTCTCATGTAGCCCAGGCTAGCCTCAAACTCACTATGTAGGCAAGGATGGCCTGGAACTGAGTGCTGTGATTATAGGCAGGTGCCATTATGCCTGGCTTATCCTAGTGTTTTTTTTTTTTTATTGATGCTTTGTGTATTTCATACATCATTTTCCAATTCAGTTCAGGCATATATCCACTTCCCTTCCCCCCACCCCACCCCTACCCATCCCAGATCATGCATTCTGCCGTAAGTTTTCTGCATCTTTCTCTGCTTTTTTTGTTTTGTTTTGTTTTCATTTTTTTAACAATAAGTGATAATTTGTGAGTACAAGCATCCTTCATGTAAAACCAATTTGCAAGCAGTTGTGCCCAAACCCACACAGCTCATGGGTCCCACCATCCAGCAGGGGGGGCTTGTATGTTCAATCAAGTTGATCAAATGAGTGTCNGAGAAGTCAGTTGTAATTCTGATGGGTTTCCCTTTGTATGTGACTTGTTTTCCTTTTGTGGCCTTCAGAATTTTATCTTTGTTTTGGGCATCTAGCATTTTGACTATGATGTGGCGTGGGGAGTTTCTTTTCTGATCTTGTCTATTTGGAGTCCTGTATGCTTCTTGTATTTGAATGGGTTTGTCTACTTTTAGTTTGGGTAAGTTTTCATCTATTATTCTGTTGAAGATCTGATCAATACATTCTCTTGGGATTCTTCTCCTTCCTCTATTCCCATAATGTGGAGGTTTGATCTTTTCATAGTGTCCCATATTTCCTGGTTGTTCCAGTTTTGTGTATTTTTAAATTTCTCATAATCTTTATTTGAGTTTTTTAGTTGCTCTGTGTTATCTTCCAGATCTGATATTCTTTGTTCTGCTTCCTCCATTCTATTTCTGAGGCTTTTTCCTTTCCTTTATTCCTCGTTGGATAAGTGTTCTATTTCCTTTTTCATTTCATCCTGTGATTTCCTTAATATATCCATTCCCTTTATGAGTTTCTCAATGTCTTCTTGGTGCTCCTTACTTCGTTGGTTGGCTTCCTTTTTCACTGTTTCTAATTCCTTAAGGTGTTTGTTTGTTTCTCTCTCTCGTTCTTTCTGGAGTTTGTCAATCTCTTCCTTTAGTTTGTTATTGTATCCCTCTAGGTCCTTTTTGAGTTTTTCATTCTCTCTCTTTACTTCTTTGAGTTCTTCCTTTAGTTTGTCATTGTATCCCTCTAGGTCCTTTTTGAGTTTTTCATTCTCTCTCTTTACTTCTCTGAATTCTTCTTTATGTTCTTTAATTTCTCTGCATAGGTCTGCAATTATTCCTCTAAGGTCTGTTTCTGGGGTCACCTCCAGGGGGATCCGATTGTAGCTGTCTCCTACCAGGTTGGTAGAGCTTGGTGCGAAATTATCCTGTACCTTTCCCATGTTGTCTCTTCGTCGTCTCCCTGGCATGTGGGTTTCCCTTTTGTGATTCAAATCTCAAATGCCTTTTCAGTGTGTTGAAGACTGAAAGCTTGTTTTATTTTGCTTGCCTCCTTCCAATGCCTTTTTTTTCCCCTTCCTTCCCTCCCCGTTGTTTATGGAGGGCTGACTTGTCTAGTTTTCAGGCTTTCACTTTTGTTTATATATTGGATACTGAAAGTCTCTTCCTTTCCTGTTTTGAATGTTCTCTTAATCCACTGGATACTCTCTCCTCAATTCCAGTTGTTGGTGGGGGGGATTCCTAACAGCCTCGCCCGGTACCTTCCTGGAGCCTTAGCGGGCTGGTTCCGAGCCCTGCCCTGCTCAGGACCACAATATGGCGTCTGCGCCTGACTCCAAAGCCAGGATCCCCTCCCACTTGTGACTACGGAGGTGGGGGCGGGGCCACCCAGCCGGGCAGCCAAGCTTTGGCAGGATTTAGGAGTCGGGTCTAGGTCCGCCAGTCACTGGGCCCCCTTTGCCACAACTCAGCAAATCAATTGCCCTGCACCCGTGGGTCAATGCCCTGAGTTTACCTTCCTGGAGCTGTAGCGGGCTGGTCCAGAGCCCTGCCCTTATCCTAGTGTTTTAAATCATCTTTTCTTCTAAATATTACTCTTTTTTATTCAAAGCCAATTTTTATTGGTTTTTTATATTTCTAAATATTATTCTTTAAATATAGTACTGATTTTTCTTCTAGTTAAATTTCTGTATCCAACTCGAAAAATTACAAACAGGAGAAATAACTAGTGCCAAATTTTAGGAAAAACTGTTTTGTGTTTATCCAACTGACTATATTTGTGTTATTACAATGATAACAGAGAAAATGACCCTAGAGAACAAATAACATCTGTAATGTATAGAAAACACATTATCTATATGTAATGCTTTATGTATAATATTGATTGACAATGGATAATAATAATAATAATAATAATGGCATATAACTAAAAGAAAATCTCCAGCCAGGTATGGTGACCTGTGTGTATTCTCAGCACTAAAGAAGCTAAGGGAGGAGGATCACAAGTTCCAGGGCAACCTGAGCTATAGTGAGTTCTGGAACGACAACCTGAGCTATAGTGAGTTCTGAAATGACAACCTGAGCTATAGTGAGTTCTGCAACTACAATCTGAGCTATAGTGAGTTCTGGAATTACAACCTGAGCTATAGTGAGTTCTGGAACGACAACCTGAGCTATAGTGAGTTCTGGAACGACAACCTGAGCTATAGTGAGTTCTGGAACTACAACCTGAGCTACAGAGTGAGTTCTGGAATTAAAAGCTGAGCTATAGTGAGTTCTGGAATGACAACCTGAGCTATAGTGAGTTCTGGAACTACAACCTGAGTTACAGAGTTAGTTCTGAAATTACAAGCTGCACTGCCATGCCCAGCTCAGAGCCTCTGGTATAAAGGCATCAGTTCCTTTCATGAGAGCTCCATTTCATGATCTAATAACTTCCTAAAGTCTCTACTTCCCAATATTAGGAGTTAAGTTTCGGGATATTAATTTGAGGGGAAAAAACATTCTGCCTCTGTTTCCCTAATTCATCTTTTCACATGCAAAATACACTCACTGCATCCCAGTATCCCCCACAGTCTTACCTTTTTCAGCATTAACTTTAAGTACAAAATCTTATTCAAATATTATCTAAATCACATATGAGTAATATGATAGTTAACATTTATTGTCAAGTTTACACATCTAGAATCAGCAAAGAATCAAATCTTTGAGCACCCCTGTGAGGGGTTATCCAGAAGAGATTATGTTGGTTAGGTTCATTGAAGTGGGAAGACCCATCCTAAGAGTAGGTAGCATCATTTCCTGGTCTTGAATTCTAAACCTCCTTTCTCATTTCTCTCTCTCTCTCTCTCTCTCTCTCTCTCTCTCTCTCTCTCTCTCTCCCTCTCTCTCCCTCTCTCTCCCTCTCTCCCCCCCCTCTCTCTCTCTCCCTCTCTCTCCCTCTCTCCCCCTCTCTCCCTCTCTCCCTCTCTTCCTCCTCTCCCTCTCCCTCCTCCTCCTCCTCTCTCTCTCTCTCTCTTTCTCCTTCCTTACTGTGTTTGCAATGTAACCAGCTCCCTCAAGCCCCTGCCACCAGGACTTCCCTGCCATGATAGACTTGAACTGTGAGGATATTTTACCACAATAACAGTGATAAGGCAAAAGAGTAAAAAGTAAAGACAAGATTCAAGACACCATTCATTTTTAGCGAAATTGCTTTTTCATTGTGAACCCTGGAGCCCAATATGGTGGTTCATTCCTATAGTCCCAGAATTTGGGAGGCAGAGGCAGGATTGCTGTGAATTCCAGGCCAGCCTAGGTGTCAGAGGAAGATCCTGTTTTGAAAAGAAGGAAAAGCCACGTGTACCCTTGCAGCAGAGCTTCACTACCAGCCTTCCAAGCCCCTGGAATGTTGGGTTGCAGGGCCCCCTGGCTGAAGATCTCAGGTGAGGTGGATCAGGCAGCAGGTGCAGCCAAGATGTGGTCATAGCCACCCACTGCTATATCTGGGCACCTTTCTTGCTAGGACCTAGGCCTGGGAGCAGCCACTGTACAGCATACCCATGGGTGCCCCAGCCATCATCATCCAGTGACTGTCAAGCCTGGCTGCAGTCCTCAGCAGCAATGGGAGCCTGGGAAGTCTACAAATTTCAGAAAATAAGGTAGAAGACACTGCTGTACAGCTGATGTGTAAGCCTGAAAAATATCTCAACTGCCACTCACAAAATCTTGGGTTGGAGACCTGTGAGTTAATTGATGCTGGCTGTGAGAACCTAGCTTCTGCTTTTACCCACAATAAAACCCTGAGGGGAATCAACCTGTTGGAGAATGCTTTGGACCACAGTGGGGTCATTGTGCTGAGTGAGGCCCAGAAACAGCTAAAGTATAACCTGCATGCAAGGGCTGTTAACAACTGACTTTGATAAAGAAACCCAAGCATTTCTTATCACTGAGGAAATGAGAAATCCCTACTTGACAATCCAGAATTTCACAAATGTTAAAATTCTCTTCCAAGAAACCTTGGTGTATACTGACCCAAAGCCACATACAAAGGAAAGGGACTGGGCCCTTACTTTGTTTGGCCCATCTGGTCATAGGGGCTGGAGAGATAGCCTAGTGGTTAAGAGCACTGACTGCTCTTACAGAGGACGTGGGTTCAATCCCCAGCACCCACATGGTGGCTAAGAACCATCTGTAACTCCAATTCTAGGAGAACTCGAGTTCTGACCTCTGCGGCATTGCACGACACGAGTGCACAAACCTACAGTACAATGCAGACAGTACATTCATACACATACAAAAATAAATAAAATTAAAAAAAAAGAATTATAGGTCACTGACATTTTAATGGGATATGATTTCTTTGGCATGCAGTTCAGATGTGTTGTAGAAGATGGATGGGTTTTTCTTTTGCTAATAGAGGACATGAAGTCAGGGGCTGTGAGAGGTAGTAAGGTGGGATGGAGATGAGGGTCGGGGTCTGAATATGATCAAAATACATTGTATTGGGGCTGGAGAGATGGCCTAGCGGTTAAGAGCACTGACTGCTCTTGCAGAGGACCCGGGTTCAATCCCCAGCACCCACATGGTGGCTGAGAACCATCTTTAACTCCAGTTCCAGGGGAATCTGACACTCCCTTCTGACCTTCTGACAACATAGGTGCACAAACCTACATGCAGACAGTACATTCATACACATAAAAAATACATTGTATTAAATTCTTGAATCAGTAAAATTTTTTTAAAAAGGAAAAAAGTACAGTTATAAAATAGGCATAGAATAGATAGCTTATATCCATAGAAATAGGACGCCGGGCGTGGTGGCACTCACGTTTAATCCTAGCACTTGGGAGGCAGAGGCAGGCGGATCTTTGTGAGTTCAAGGCCAGCCTGGTCTACAGAGTGAGTTTCAGGACAGCTGGGGCTATCCTGAGACAGGGAGACCCTGTCTCAAAAACACACAAAAAATTATGTGTATGAGTGTTTATCTGCATGTAAGTGCACCACATTCATGCAGCACCTGTGGAGGTGAGAAGAGGGTGTTCGATTCTCCAGAAATGGAGCTACAGATGGTTGTGAGCCACCATATGAATGCTAGGAAGTAAACCTGGGTCCTCTACAAGAACAGGCAGTGCTCTTATTTGCTGAGCCATCTCTTCAGCCCCCTTATTTCATTTTTTTTGTTTTTAGTTCGGAGCTTTTATTTTTGAGATGATGTCTCTATGTAGCTCTAGCTGGCCTGCAACTTTCTATGTAGGTCAGGCTAGCTTCAATATTACAGGCATGTGTTACCATGCCTGGCTCATAAATATCCAGACTTATCACTCACAAGTTCTATCCTTCACAGAACACTATACATGAATTTTTGCCATAGTTTATAACAAGGTTTGCTTTTTCTGTTTTGTCTAGTAATGTTTTTCATTTATATCTGAGACCTCTTCAGAATGGCCTTCACCATCTGTATTTCTAACAACATTTTGCTTAGGATTACTTAGGTACTCTGTGAAAAGTCTGATACACTATAGTTCTCCTTTCTAGGCTTTTACTAGAATCGTTCTTTAAGGGTCTACTTGTGGCAATACAGGTTTTTTTTTTTTTTTTTTTTAGCATGTAACTTAAAACTCTTACATTTGCCATTTACCTATTACATCTCACAGTTATTATGGGAAAATAGATTGGTTTCCTAAAGATGGACATTAAAATTTGAATGTAGAAGCTGCACACTTGTTAGGTATAGCCTAGAGTTTAGACATGAAACCATACTACATAAATACTGCATTTCTGAAGGGGTCCATCATGTTCACCACAATAAATCAGCAAATATCTGGTACCAATAGAGAATAAAATAGAGAACAAATAATTTGACAAACCAATAATACACCTCTGGTTAATAACATTAAAAATAAATGCCCTCCACTAACTAATAAAGAGACATACACTGGCTGACTGGATTAAAAACCTAGATTCAAGTATCTGTTGTTGCCAAGAAGCACATATTATTGGTAAAGACACAAAAATTGAGAGCCAAAGAATGGGAAATTATCAGGTGAACAGGAAACACAATTTTGTGTAGTCAGTCTGACATTTTATTTTATTTTTTTATTTTTAATTTTTTTAGTCTTTTTGAGACAGAGTCTCCCTGTAGCCCCAGCTGACCTGGAACTCACTCTGTAGACCAGACTGGCCTTGAACTCACAAAGATCCGCCTGCCTCTGCCTCCCGAGCACTAGGATTAAAGGCGTGCGCCACCACACCCGGCCAGTCTGACATTTTAAGGACTTCAAACCTAAATTAGAAGAGATAAAGCCATTACATACTGATAAAAGAAACAATTACTCAAGAAGATATAATAGTTGTAAATATATATTCACCAAATATTGGGGCTTCCAGTTTCATGAAACCAACACTAATGGACTTTTAGAAGGCCAAATAAGTTCTAATATTAATACAATAATATTAGTAATTTCGGTACTCTGTTTTCACCTCAATATAGGTAATGGTTCAGCAGTTAAGAGCTACCATTCCTACCTCCATTTCTAGGGGATCTGATGCATTTTCCTGGCCTCCCCAGGCACTGCACATACATGTCCCATTTACATACATGGAGGCAAGACAGTCATATGAAATATAAAGAAATTAATTAAAAACTGGACAAGGAAATCTAGGTTAAATATATAGATCCAGTGGACTTAAGAGATATCTGCAGAATGTTGCATCCAACAGAAAGAGAATATAATATGCCTTTTTCTCAGCATCCCATGAAATTTCTAAAACAGAGCTGGGTAGATGCTCAGTGGGTAAAGTGCTTACTGCACAAGTTGAGACCTGAATTTGAACCCTCAGACCCACATAAAATTCAGGACCACTATATGTATTATCTGAGTGTGCCTCTGATGGAATGGGAGGCACAGCCGGGAGAACCCCAGGGTGTTCATCCAGCTACTCTGGAATGTGCGGGAGCAAAGCAACAAAGAGGAGACATGTGTCCAACAAGGGGAAAGAGGGGGACTGAAAATGAAGGTGTCATCTGACCTCCATACATGCTTTCATTGGGATGTGTCCATTCTCAAACATATGAATGTTTGCACATGCACCCCCCCAAAAATATAGAACATCTTCTAGGTCACAAATCAAATTCTACCAAATACAAAAGAATTGAATGAAACAATCTTTGGTGTCTTATCATACAAGAGCTCAATAAAACCAGAAATCGATAGCAAGAAAATCTCCAGAAACTACACAAACACTAGAAACAGAACAAGAAAGTCTTGAATGCCCAGTGCATGATTGAAGAAATCAGAGAGGAAAATAAAAGTTTCCTAGTACCGGGGCTGGAGAGATGGCCTAGCGGTTAAGAGCGCCGACCGACCGCTCTTACAGAGGACTGGGGTTCGGTCCCCAGCACCCACATGGTGGCTGAGAACCATCTGAAACTCCAGTTCCAGGAGAACTCCAGTTCCAGGGGAATCCGACACCCTCTTCTGACCTCCGCGGCATTGCACGACAAGGGTGCACAAACTTACATGCAGACAGTACATTCATACACATACATAAATAAATAAAATTTAAAAAATGTTTAAAAAATGTTTCCTAGTACCAAAAGAAAATGAAAACACCAGTTTACCAGAACCTTTATGATATACCTGAGGCAGTTTATAAGGAAAGTGTATAGCAATAAGTTGAAAAGGAGGAGGTCAAATCATGCATATTTGCAGATGACATGATCCTATACTTGAATGACTCTATTCTTCCACCAGAAAACTATTAGAACCAAAAAACACTTTCAACAAAGTAGGAGGAAATGAAATCAACATGGGAAAAAAAGAATAAAACGCACCTAGAAAGAAATCAGGGCAAAATAAACTCATTCCCAATACCTTAGAAAACAAACAGGGGGGCTGGAGAGATGGTTCAGCAGTTAAGAGCACTGGCTATTTTGCAGAAGACCTGGGTTCAAATCCCAGCACCCACATGGTAGCTACTTCAGTTCCAAGGGATACAACAACCTCTTCTGTCCTCTGAGGACAGTGCATGGCATGAGTGTGTTTGCACACATGCAGGCATAACATTTATACACATAAAATAAAACAAAAGTAATAAAAAAAACAAACAGGGATAATCCTAGCCAAGAAGGTTCCCAATAGTGAGAACTAAGACACTGAAGAAAGAAATGTAATAATATTCTAGAAGATGGAAACACTTCCCATGCTCATGGATAAGCAGAAATTTTTAATTTTTTAATTTTATATGTATGAGTGTATTGCCTGAATGGATGTAAGTGCACCTATATCACACAGTGCCTGTGGAGGTCAGAAGAAGGCAATGGATTCTCCTGAAACTGGAGTTATGGACATTTATTAGCCTCCGTGGGTGCTGAGAATCGAACCCAGGTCCTATGCAAGAGCAGCCAGTGCTTTTAACTGCTGAGTCATCTCTCTAGCAGAATTAACATCATTAAAATGGCTATATTACCAAAAAACATTGTAAGAGTCAATGCAATTCTCATCAAAACTTCAATGCCATTCCTCCCAAAAGTTGAAAAAACAATCCTAAAATTAGTATGGAAACAGAAAAGACCTCAAATAGTCAAAGAAATCTTTATCAGGAAGAACAATGCTGGAGTTATCACAATACCTAATCTCAAACTCTGTTGCAAAGTCATAGTAACTAAAACAGCATGGTGTGGTTACAAAACAAGATGTGGCTAGGTGCAATGGTGCATGTCTTAATTCCAGCACTAAGGAGGTAGAGACAGGTAGATCTCTGAGTTTGAGGCTAGCCTGGTCTACATAGCAAATTCCAGGCCAGCTTGGGATGCATAGTGAGACTCAGTCTCAAAACAAAAATAAGCAATAAAATAGATGTGTAGTCCTATGGAATAAAATAGAGGACCTAGCAATAAACTCACATGATTACAAGCCTGTAATTTTTGACACAGGTGTCAAAAGCATGTATCATATATATTATGGTCCTGGAAAAACTGGATCTCCATTAAAACTACATCCTGTCTCTCTCCTGGCACAAAAGTCAGTTCAAAATTGATGAAGACCTTAATGTAAGACCTCCTGAAGCTTTGAAACAGCCAGAAAAAGCACAGGGAAAACACTTTAAGATATAGACATGGGAAAGGATTCTCCAAAAAAGGACCCCAAAAGCATAAGAAATCCTAAGAATTGGCAAAGGAAAGGACCAAAGCAAAGGAAATGGTCACTAAAGTGAAGAGACATCCTACAGAATAAGAAAAAAAGTCCTTGGGGCTGGAGAGATGGCCTAGCGGTTAAGAGCGCCGACCGCTCTTACAGAGGACCCGGGTTCGATCCCCAGCACCCACATGGCGGCCGAAAACCGTCTGAAACTCCAACTCCAGGAGAACTCCAGTTCCAGGGGAATCCGATGCCCTCTTCTGACCTCCGCGGCATTGCACGACACGGGTGCACAGACCTGCACGCAGACAGTACATTAATACACATACAGAAATAAATAAAATTAAAAAAAAAAGTCCTTTGCCAGCCACGCATTAGACAAAGGATTATTATCAGGGTTTAAAAAGAAATAAAAAAGTAAACACTGAAAAATTTCAACCAATAAATGGGGTCAGGAAATGAACTGACCATTCTCCAGAGGAAAAATACAAATACTCCAGTTCCGGGGGAATCCTACACCCCCTTCTGACCTCTGTGGCATTGCATGTCACGGGTGCACCAACCTACATGCAGACAGTACATTCATACACATAAAAAAAATTTATTTATTTATTTATTTATTTATTTATTTATTTATTTATTTTTATGTGTATGAATGTATTGTCTGCATGCAGGTCTGCGCACCCGTGTCGTGCGATGCCGTGGAGGTCAGAAGAGGGTCTCAGATTCCCCTGGAACTGGAGTTCTCCTGGAACTGGAGTCACAGACGGTTCTCAGCCGCCATGTGGGTGCTGGGGATCGAACCCGGGTCCTCTGCAAGAGCGTTCGGCGCTCTTAACCGCTAGGTGTTCAAAAAAACCCCCCAAAAAACCAAATGGACAATACTTGAAAAGGTGTTCAGGGGCTGGAGAGATGGCTTAGCGGTTAAGAGCGCCGACTGCTCTTGCAGAGGACCAAGGTTCGATTCCCAGCACCCACATGGCAGCTGAGAACCATCTTTAACTCCAGTTCCAGGGGAATCCAACACCCTCTTCTGACCTCCGCAGCATTGCAGGACATGGGTGCACAAACCTGTATGTAGACAGTACATTCATACACATAAAAAAATAAATAAAATTTAAAAAAGAAAAGGTGTTCAAATTTGTAGCCATCAGGGAAATAGAAATTAAAACTGTGATTCATTCTCACTGCTTTAAAACTGAAGTTCCCAGAAAAAGCCTCACCTGTACTAAACAACCTGTAAGGCTGGTTGACTGATTATAGAGAACTGGGGTCCTCCAGTTCTGGAACCAAATTATCTTGGACTATCTTTTGCCTCCTAAAGAGCCATTTATTACCCACCTCTCTGACTGATCATTCTTGTTACTCTCACTTTGTAAAATAGTTTTTTGAGGGCCAGGTGTGGTGGCAAACGCCTTTAATCCTAGCACTCGGGAGGCAGAGACAGGCGGATCTCTGTGAATTCAAGGCCAGCCTGGTCTACAGAGTGAGTTCCAGGACAGCTGGGGCTACAGGGAGACCCTGTCTCAAAAAGACAAAAAAAAATACTTTTTTGAAATGTGCAGGCAGACCTTTAGTTTCTACAAACCCAGAGCCTAAGAATTTCATTAGATGGTATTTCATATAGACTAAATTTGTGTTTGCTGGGCAAGTTACAGAATAAACTATCTCTTATTTCCTTTAAAAAGTAGTGTGTGTGTGTGTGTGTGTGTGTGTGTGTGTGTGCCTGTATGAGTGCTCACAGAGGCCAGTAGAAGGCATTGGATCCATCTGATACAGATGCTGGGAACCAAACACTAATTGCTTGCAAGATAATCGGGCACTCTTAAATGCTGAGCTCTCTTTCCTTTTGAGGTGAGAGGTTTGTTTTCAAGGTTGACACCTCAGTCAAAATGGATATCACTAAGAAAAAGAATTCAACAAATGCTAGTGAGGATATGGAGAAAGATGTCAGTAAAGCGAGACCCTATTTATTGCTAGCAGGAATATAAGCTTATGCAGTGTGCTGGACAGCTTTAGTTGTCAGCTGGACATACCTGGGTAGAGGAAATCTCGATTGAGGAATTTACTTCATTGGACTGGTGTGGGACATTTTCTTGATGTGTGATGTCATGGGCTGGGCCCACTATGGGCAGTGCTACCCCCAGGCAAGTGATCCTGTGTTGTATAAAAAAGCAGGCTGAGGGCTGTGGGGATAGTGCAGCTGTTAAAGGCTGAGGCTAAGAACCACAAAAAAAAAAAAAAAAAAAAAAAAAAAAAAAAAAGCAGGCTGAGCACAGGCCAGAGGAACAAGACAGTAAGCAGCTGTCCTCCATGGTCTGTGCTCCAGGTTCCTGCCCTTTCTTCCCTTGATGAAGGAATGTGCTGTAAGCCAAATAAAGTCTTTATCCCCACGTTGTTTTTGGTCACTGTTTCATCACAGCAATATGAAAGCAAAGGAGAAATGCAGTCACTGTGGAGTTTAGGATGGAGGTTCCTTACAACAGCTATATGACCTGTATACCACTTTTGAGTATAGATCAGATTCAGATTAAATCAACATACCACAGAGATACTTGTGGGGCCGAAGAGAGATAGTTCAGTGGTTAAGAGCACTGGCTGCTCTTGCAGAGGACTTGGGCTTGGTTAGGTTCCCAGCAATCACATGACAGCTAATAACCATCTGTAACTCCAGATCCAGGGGTTCTTACACCCTCTTCTTGCCTCCAAGAGCATGCATGCATGGTTGTACTTAATTAAAAACCACACCTCAGAGATATTTGTGTATTAATGTTTATTGCTCTATTTATCACAATAGCCAGGAAACAGAACTAGCCTAGGTGTCCATAGGCAGGTGAAGGGAAAAAGAATATATGGCATATATACAGAGTGGAATTTTACTATTCTAGGACCCTAAAAACCTGGATGCCTCTACTTCTGGTCTCTTGAGACACTCAGTTCCAAGAATGGAGCTGAGTGTCTCACGCAAAGTCTTGCAGTTGTTAGCCCTGGCTGAGTTCCTAGTCAACACACCAAACAGCTATCTGTGTGGTAACTAACATGGAAATGAGTCCCCTAGCCCAAGGTTCAGGAACCCTCACCAATTCCACATGGTGCAGAGAGCAATCTTTACTGCTAAGCCATGTCTAAAACCCTGTTGCCTCATCAGGATAAGGTAGCCTTTCTCCAACACAGACCAAGATACTTCTCTAAAAGCTTGGCAGCCCATGTTCACCAAGACTGTGTTCCTCAACCAACATATCACTACTACTATGAAAACAAGACTGATCCTGTGTGGGACCTTCAGCCAGTACTGTCATCCCCAGTTGTTCCTTGAATACTCGGTGTCCCTTGTTAGCTTTGGGAAACTGGTCTTCCTGATTGATGTTGTCTTAGTCGACTTTGTGGGACTATAGCAAAATACTATAGGCTGGGTAACTTATAAGGTACAAAATTTTATTTTCCACAGTTCAGAAGAATAGGATATCATGACTGGGATTTGAGCAGGACTGGTGTTGTGAAAAGACTTGGTCTTTTCTTCCAAGATGGCACCTTGAATTTATGTTCTTTATGGGGGAGGAGAAAGAGTAAAATAGTGTCCTCAGTCCATGTATGAGAATAGAACTTTATGAATTAAACACTGCACATTAGGCTCTACATTGGTAATTTAATTTTAACATGGATTTTGAAGGAACAAAGAAATTCAAACCATAGCAGATACATTCTGTTGAAGCTAATATAAAATAACAAAACTTTGCTGGTGGAAGCCATGACCACATGGTGCCTGACTGTGTATTCTTCTTACCCATACCTAAATAACCGACTACTGCAGGCCTATCAGAGTTTCTTTTATGTGTTTACTAAAATACCCAAGTCCTGTGACGATGACCATTAAAGTTATTTTGATTTTTATGGTCTGTTTGTTTTGCCTATATCAAGAATGGAATTTTGGATTAAAATATACATTTAAATGTGAGGGCTGGAGAGATACTTTAGTGGTTTAGAGTGCATACTGTTCTTGGAGAGGACATGAATTCAATTCCCAGCACCCATATCAGGCAGCTTACAACTGCCTGTAGCTCCAGTTCCAGGAGATTTGACACTTCTGGCCTCTGCAGCACCAGTGCTAACATGTACCCCCCCCCACACACACAAATTAAAAAAATAATAGAAATATTCTTTAATACTTTATTATTTTTACTTTATGTGTATGAGTGTATTGCCTCCATGTATGTAAGAGCACCTGCGTTGTGCAATGCTGCAGAGGCCAGAAATGGCCGGATCCCCTGGTACTTGAGTTATGGACAGTTGTTAACCATCTTGTGGGTGTTGGGAATTAAACCCGGATCCTCTGCAAGAGCAGCCAGTGCTCTTAACTGCTGAGCCATCTCTCTTGCACCTAGAAATAAATATTTTTTAAAAAGTACTAATATTGCCAAATAAAACGCTCCAGGTCTGAAGAGATGGCCTAGCGGTTAAGAGCGCCGACCGCTCTTGCAGAGGACCTGGGTTCAGTTCCCAGCACCCACATGGAGACTGGTAACCATCTTTGACTCCAGTACCAGGGGAATCTGACACCCTCTTCTGACCTCCACGGCAATACACAAACCTACATGCATGCGTGCACAAACCTACATGCAGACAGTACATTCAAGAATACATACAAGAATACACATACAAGAATAAATAAAAATTAAAAAAATATTTAAAAAAACACTCCAAAAGATTATAGCAATTTATAAGTATTTAATTGATTAATTAAATCTAGTTGCTTCTCGATGACCCTAATCTCGATAGTCTAAAACTATACGACAAATGAAAAATTTGATTTTAATTTAATTTCCTTTAATGAGGGCATGCATTCATATTGATTCCATCTGTTCTTTTTTTTCTGAGTTGCAACACATATCTTAAAGATCTGAGTTGTAGCAGAGTCATTTTTATAATATGTGTACTTGATAATCTGTTTTCCCATTTGGAAACTTGCAGAGATTTGCTTTATTTCTTAAATTTCATCAGGATGTGAAAAATTACTACCAACATCTAGTGGTGACTTTTTATGCCTGCTAATTTCTTTGATTTCCCATCAATTCACTACCACCTGAACTATATCTTCTACAAATTGCTCATAATTTTTAATTTTATTTTAGGGGGGTAGCATCTGTTATACTGAGAGCATCTGGAATAAAAGGGGAGGAAGTTTGGAAAGATTGACTTCATTCAGGAAAAGCATCCCTGAGAGATGTTGGGTCATATTGCTTCTTTCTAGGCAACTGTTCTGTGGCATCTTGATTGAAGGGAGGCACACTGAAAGTAGAATTAATTACAGAGATGTTGCTGACATTTAAAGACATCATGCTATTGGCTAAAAATTGAGTTCTGGGCTAGAGAGATGGCTCAGCCATTGAGAGCACTTGCTGCTTTTCTTTTTTCTGCTGTTTTTTTATTATATATATATATACACAAGATTATGTTACTAATCCAATCTAGACCTGTGTCCCCAACCCTACCACCCCACCGGAGCTCATGCATTCTGCTTAACATGTTTTTCATCTTTTTCTCAGTCTTTCTCAAATGTGAGAGTTGACTGTTTTGAGCAGAAGTTCACCATTTCAGTCAGTTCTTTGATGCAGTCTTTTCTTTTGTTGTTGTTGTTCTTTCTAATACGCATCACTCCCAACTACTTGGACAAAAGCTCGAGGGCCCATGCACAAGAAATATTTACAACTAGGTAATTGGCACTAGCATCCACAGATGAGGGATACCATTCATTGTTTGTTTTTCTGGGATTGTGTTATTTCACTTAATATCTTCTAGTTCCATCCATTTACCTGCAAAGTTTATGATGTCATCTTTCTTTACTGCTGCATAGAACTCCACTATGGAGATGGACCACATTTTCTCTATCCACTCGTCAGTTGAGGGGCACTTGGGTTGACTCCTGCTTTTTGCTATTGTGAACAGAGCTGCAGTAAGTATGGCTGTGCATGTATCTCTGTGGTAAGATGAGTCTTGTGGGGTATATAACCAGGACTGCTATGACTGGGTCAGGTGGCAGGCTCATTTTGAGTCTTCCAAGGGTTCTCCACACTGCTTTCCATAATGGCTGTACAAGTTTACATTCCCACCAGCACTGGGTGAGTGTTCCCCTTTCCCCATAACCTCTCCAGCACTTGGTATCATTTGTTTTCTTGATCCTGGCCAGTCTTATTGGAGTGAGATGATATCTTAAAGTGGTTTTCATTTGCATTTCCTTAATTATTAGTGACGTTGAGCATTTTTTTTTTTTTGGTCTTTTTGAGACAGGGTCTCCTTGTAGCCCCAGCTGTCCTGGAATTCGCTCTGTAGACCAGACTGGCCTTGAACTCACAAAGATCCCTGCCTCTGCCTCCCGAGTGCTAGGATTAAAGGCGTGCACCAACGTTGAGCATTTTTTAAGATGTTTCTCAGCCATCTTTAATTCCCCACTTGTGAAGTCTCTTTGCTCCATCTTTTGAGTGATTCATTTGTTTTCTTTCTTCTTTATTTTTTGAGTAGTTTATACAACTCTGGAAATTATGCTTTGTCAAATGTATATGTGGTGAAGATTTCCTCCCACCTGTGGGTTTTCTCTTCACTTCTGATTGTCTCTTTTTGATGGTAAAAGCATTTGAGTTTAAATGAGGTCCATTTGTCCAATGTTGATCTTATTTCTTGTGCTACTGCTGTTTGCTGTTTTTGGTCTTTTCTACACCTTGTCTTGTAGGTTGCTGCCAAACTTTCTTCTAGCACCTTCCAGAGTTTTGGGTTTCTCGTTGAGGTTTTGATCCATCTGATTGACTTTGTACAGGCCAAGAGGTAAGGGTGTTTAACTTTATTCTTCTACAAGTGGTGATCCAGTTTTTGCTATACACCACCTTGTTGAAGATGCTCTCTTCCTCCACTGTGTCTTCTTGTCCCTTGTCAAATATGAGTGGCCTGAAATTGTNTCCAGTATTTTCTAGGCAAAATAATTATTTTTGCAGTCAGCTGCATGTTCGTCTTTAAGCCTGTGGGGACCACCTAAACAAGGGAACAAGACAGGAGTGCATCAGAGTTGTCACCATTTTGGAGTCTCTGCTTTGGAAAGTATCAAGTTCCTGCTGTTATTTATTGACAAAGGCCAGGCTTCTAGTCCAGAGCCACACTGACTCAAATCAAATTGCCCATTCTAGAATTTAGGAAGTGGCTTACAAGATCACAGTTCCTTTGGGATATGTCTTGTGTTAATCTGAGTGTCTCATTTTTTTCAAATCTTTCCAGGTATTCGGTAGAGTTTCTTCTTTGTCACTCTTATTATTTTCCTCTTTTAGAAATTAAAAACAAAGTTCCATTTTCTTGTTCTGTATTTTGATTTCCCTTTGCTTTCAAGGGTTCTGAGAAAACCATAAGATATAAAGACAAAATAATATAGTAATCAGCTAATTTACCATTTCTCATTTTAAGAAAACAGAGATTTGTAATTCAATGGAGGAATTTTCATTCCTTTGCTTTCTTGCACCTGCGTGTGTCTCTCTGTTGTTTTATACATAATGCTTGAGTTAAGCTCAGTGCTTTTGGCTTCCTTGCTCTCAGTGGGGTCTAAGACATTTTTCCCTTTCCTTTTCCCTTCTGTATATTTTATGTTATTTCTTCTAAGAATAATTACCATTTCTTCTTGACCTCAATGATTTCTATATATTACTAAGTTCAGTTACCCATGGAGTTATTTCCAAATAAGGACTGGACTCTTATTCTGGGTTTTGGAGGATGATCAATGTTCTCCTATAGCCTGCTCAGTGAGAACTATTTACATGTCCTCCAAGGAAAAGGAGATAATGCCAATAATTTGTCTTTTGAATAAACTTAGAAAGATACTTTCTTAGAAATGTCTTAAAGCACAATTTGCTCAAGTTTAGAGATTTGTGAATTGCTAAAGCACACACACACATACACACACACACATACACAAACACACACACACACACAATGGTAGGCATTTGCTTCTGTCATCTGAAACAAGTGAGTTTTAGAAAATACCTGAACTTAAAGTTTTATTAAGATTTTGAACCTGGCCGAATTCAACCTGCTGTTTAATGTGAATTCCTGTCAAATCACTCTTCCAAAATGGTCACCTGTGCCACACCCTAAGCGACTCCTAGTCTTTCAGTCTAAGTTTTGGTGGTCTGGAAGGCAGCTCATGTGGCTGGGTCTCACTCATCTATCCAGGTCCCATGCCTAGCCAATAAATGATAATCATAATCCCACCCATGTAAGCCACCTTTAGACACTTGTATGGCCTGCTTTCATCTCCTCTTCAAAGGAAGCTCCATGACAGGCTGGGCCTCCTCTGAGGATCTTCTGAGCAAGCCATATCGTTATGATTCAAACTAACAGTGCTTGGGGATGAACAGAATTCTAAGACACATCTAACCTGGCCGTGGTGGGAAGGTCTTTGACATTCTTTTTTTTGTCTTTTTGAGACAAGGTCTTCCTGGAGCCTCAGGCTGTCCTGGAACTCACTCTGTAGACCAGGCTGGCCTTGAACTCACAAAGATCCGCCTGCCTCTGCCTCCCGAGTGCTAGGATTAAAGGCATGTGCCACCACGCCCAGCTTGTACTGGTCTTTGAAGTGTTCTGCCACAGCTGCAGAGGGGCTCAGCATCTCTATCTGGGAGTCAAGGGCTGCAGTTAGCTCCTGTTGCTTCTGGCTGAGCAGCAGCCTGTGCCTAGGCTGCAGCACTTGAGTCTGTAGCCGGTCCCTCTCCTGACACATGATCTGCAGCTCCTTCTCTGCCTTCTCTTCCAGCTGGTCCAGGTGGTTCTCCATCTTCACAGTCAGTAGGGTCAGCAGCAACGTCTGCGACTCCATCATATCCATAGCCTCTTGTGGGTCCAGGCTCTTCTTCCTAGGAGCTCTAGAGGACTGCTGGGGTTTGTTTGCAGCCATCTTGTCCATGTGGGGAGGCTTTCTGACCGTGCTTTTATCTTTCCTCCTCAGCCCTGTGGGCTTCCTTCCTTCAGGAGGCTTCTCATCATCTTTCAGGGCACCTGCTTCAGGAGCCTGCTGGATTTTCTTCTCACAATCCAGGTATCGGGACTGGACTACTCTCCCTCCTCAGAGATTCTTCCCTTTTTTCTTGGAGCCATCAGGGGGGTCAGACTTGACAGCAGGCTTCTCTGTGCTAGGTTTGGAAGAGTCCGCCATTTTACCCACCTTCCACTGCAAGAGCCTCAGAGGGTCTTCGGTATCTTATTGTTTTTAAGGCTATTGTGATTGGGAAGGTCTCCTTGTATTTCTTCTTCAGTTGCTTGTTGTTGGTGTAAAGAAAGGCTACTGATTTTTCTAGGTTAATTTTGTATCCTGCCACTTTACTGAAACTCTTAATCATTTCTAGGAGCTTTCTGGTGGAGTTTTTAGCATCCCCTAGGTAAACAATCATATCATCAGCAAAAAGGGATATCTTGACTTCTTCTTTTCCAATTAGTACTCCTTTAATTCCTTTTCTTGCCTTATCGACCTAGCAAGTGTTTCAAGCACTATATTGAAGAGGAGCATTGACAGAGGCAGCCTTGCTGAGTTCCTAACTTTAAGGGGCTGCTTTTCCAAAGGATAGGAGTTCAGTTCCCAGCACCTATATCACATGGGTCGGAGCTGCCTATAACAGATCTCCAGGGGATCTGTGGCCTTCTTCTGGCCTCCAGGGGCACCTCACACATGGAGCATGCCTGGCTTGTTACATGAGTTGCTGGAGTTATGGACAGTTGTTAGCTGCCACGTGCTGGGAATTGAACCCAGATCCTCTGGAATAGCAGCTGGTGCTCTTAACCTCTGACTCATCTCTCCAGCCCATTCTCATTCTTAAGATGGTTGAGTTCATCATAATCCCAGCTCTAATCTAACTTTTATTCTTTAATTTTACCACCCATTGTTGTTTCTGGCCTGAATTCATTCTTGTTCTTGTGATGGTTGAAAACAGATTACTCTCTAATCATTTCTGATTTTATTACCAGAGGTTCCATTATAAATCTTGTCTATGCCACCTTACTCCTCCATCCCATCCTCTGTTCTCTTTGCTCTGTTGTTTGAGACAGGGTCTCAATGTGTACTCCAGGGTGCCCTTGAACTCAGAATTCCCCTGCCTATGCCTCAGGAGTGCTTGGTTCTTCTCAGAGTCTTTTAATTATTGGTCCATTTATATAAATATAGATTGATGGATTCTGAATTGATTCAGTGGAGATGATATTTACTGCCACTGTATATCTTGATATATTATCTTGGACTTGGCCAGAAAAGCTCTTTTCAACTTGAGTATTTGGTACCAAAGCAAGTGCCAGTAAAAGATTTTTGAAGTTGACTTCTGCACCCTTCTGAGATGTCTCCATTGTATCTGAGCACTTTCTTACTTCCTGGTACAAAAAAGTGTTCCTGGAAACATAGCTCCAACCTTGGTCCAGAAACCTCCCATTTCTCTAAGAAGTTCTGGTTCCTCTTAGTGGAGAGTGATATTTAGGAGCCAGAATCTTGGCACTGGATTTGTTCATTCCTACTGGAGTGATAAAATGCTGTTTCCATGGCTTCAAAGTGGGCAGACAAATGAACACACAAATATAGCAGAAGGTAGCAAGTAATAATGATATGAAAATAATTATGGGGACAAAAGACAAGAGACATCTAATCCAAAATTCAGACTCTGGGGAGGGGAACAGAACTATCCCAGATGGAAGCAAATGTGCAGGCAAACAAACAAAAAGCAAAGCTCTTTCCCTTGGACATCTTTTCATCTGGCTTTCCCTGGAAGGTGTCGCCCACGTTTAGGATGGGTCTTCCTACTTTACACAACTTGATCAAGAAAACCCATTATAGTTGTGCCTAGTGGTTTATTGCTTAGTTGATTGCAGATGTAACTAAGCAGACAGCCAATATTATCATACAAGGAAATAGGGATCTCGAGCTCAGAAAAGATGTTCAGATTATGAGCCTCTGAAGTTTCTTCTTTTCTTCATCTTTTTTTTCTTCTGTAGTTCAGGTTGTCCTGAAACTCACTATGTAGCCTAGGCTGGGCTCCAACTCCCAGGGATGCCTCAGCCTCTGGACTTATATGGCAACCCCCACCCCAGACAGAGTCACGTCTCAGTTCAAGCTCACATCAAACTTATTACGTAGCTGAGGTTGACTTTGAACTCCTTATCTTTCTGCCTCCACCTCCCAAGTGCTGGGACATCATCACATCTGGCTTCTTTATGTCATTTCTTTCTCTATTACTCTCCGACTTATTCTCTTGAGACAGGGCCTCTCACTGGACCTGGAGCCTGGCTGGTAGCCAGTAAGCCTTTCGATCCTCTTTACTTTGCACACTGCTGGGGTTATAGGCATATTCAGCCACATCTGGCTTTTTATGTAGGTGCTGGGAATTTGAACTTAGGTTCTCATGTTTGGGTAGTAAGTACTCTTACCTGTCAATATGATAGGCTCTATAAAAAACACACAACTTATTTGTTTTTTTTTTTTAATTTTTTAAATTTAATTTTATTTATTTCCGTATGTGTATGAATGTACTGTCTGCATGCAGGTCTGTGCACCCGTGTCGTGCAATGCCATGGAGGTCAGAAGAGGGTCTCGGATTCCCCTGGAACTGGAGTTCTCCTGGAATTGGAGTTTCAGACGGTTTTTGGCCGCCATGTGGGTGCTGGGGATCGAACCCGGGTCCTCTGCAAGAGCAGTCGGCGCTCTTAACCGCTAGGCCATCTCTCCAGCCCCACACAACTTATTTGTAAAAGCTGAATATGGCCCTTCCGTAGGGTGGCTTCAGACAGGATCTCCCTGTAGTCCCAGCAGGCCTGGGATTTGCTATGTAGACCAGGCTGGCTTTGATCTCATAGAGATCCACCTGAGGCTACCTCGTGAGTGGTGAGTGGTGGTATTAAAGGCATGTGCCACTACATTGACCCCTTCCTTTTTTTGAGATAGGGTGTCACTATGTAGACAAGGCTGGCCTTGAACTCAGAGAGATCTACCTGCCTAGTACTTAGTACTAGGATCAAAGGTGTGCACCACCTTACCCAACCCTATTTAAACATTCTAGTTTAAAAATATTTGAGGCTGCTATGGTATTTAGCTAATCGTTAAAGCTAGTCATGGTAACATATTCCACTGCAGTAGGGGGTGGATGTTTATGTAAGTTGAGGCTGTCCTATTGGTTAACTGCACTCTGGATTGTTCCTACAGAGCCACCATGACTACCCAGTATCATGGCTTTGGAAAGTTCAACCTACTCCTTTTATTCAACTGAAGAAAAGGTAAGTGAAATACTTTTGAGTATAAGGCACACTTAGGGCCTTGGCCTTTTGTTTCTGTAAACATTAATATTTTACTAATAAATTTCTAACCTTTCCCCTAGGGTAGCCTTTAACAGCTACATTAAGGGGAAAAATATTTTACTGAGCCTTAAGTTTCTGGATTGTAAAAGGTGGATGAGAATAATCTGACTTCAGTATTCTCATGAAGTAGCCAGTCTGGGCAGTTAGGGTTCTCTCACTTAATTTCTGACACAGCAGAGTGCAACAAATGTTGGTGCTTTATAATAGATGAGTATTCGTTGAAAGTATTTATGCTGAGACAAGGTCTTGCTGTGCAGTCCAAGCTGGTCTCAAACTCATGGCAATCCTTTTGCCTCAAGCTTCCCTCGTGCTGATGTTATAGGTGTGAGTCAGGCTGCAACTCTGATTTAGGCTTTCAAAGTAATGCTTGCTCTAATGGGTGCCAAGGGGGCAGCTGGAGGAACTATAGCTCCTTACCCAACAATCCTAATAAAGCACTGCTTGGTGCACAAACAGCGCTTCAGGACTGGCTTGCTGGCCCAGCTACCTATCAGCCTGTGGTACTCAAACTCACTTCTTTTTGGAACCCCTGCACTTGCTATAGAACTTTTGATGGACTTAAAATGGAAACATCCCACCTTGACAGCCCTTGAGCTGCGGCCAGGAAACTTTTCTAAGCAGAAGTAGCCTCTCCTACATCCCGCAACAGGGTTAAAGGCCAGTGTTACCTCGGAAACTCAGGTCTCCCGAGGGCTCCTCCCTGCAGCAGCCAGCCTTTAACGGACACTAATCTGGAGGACCGCCGGCTGAGGCAAAGGGCCAACGGCTAGGCGTTTTCCCGGGTGGGCCTCGGGGTGGCTTGGGGCGGAGCCACGCTGACACTCTGGGCTGCACCTAGGGAGTCTGGGAACATCCGCCCGGACTCGGCAGCCGGGGCGGAGCGCGCTCCGACTCCTCCCAGAGGCCGGCCGAGCGGAAGAGGGAGGCGGGCCGCGCGCGGGGGTGTTTCGGCTGTGCCCGCGCTGCGAGGCTGCTGCTTGTCTCCGCGCTCCGCAGCGGTCGGCCGTCCCCGAGCGGGCTTCTCCCCACCAGGCCTCGCTCTCAGCCTTGGCGCCGACTCCTCCGACGGGCCCCTGTCGGGTCTCGGATTCGCCGCCTCCTCCGGCCCGGCCCCATGGCCCTGTGCAACGGAGACTCCAAGGTCAGTCTCGGGTTGGGGTCCCTTCCTGAGCCGGCCGCGGTAGTCAGGAAGGGCCTCTCCGCGCCCCTTCCCCGCTGCGCGCCGCCCTCGGCCGGGCTTGCTGCGTGGCTTCTCCGCATCCCAGAGGCTTTGTTGCCTTTGCCCGCGTGTCGAGGTCCGGGCGGCGGAAGCACCCTCCCCGCGGCGAAAGGTGCGGGGGTCCCTGTGCTGGCGACTGGGGACCGGCCTCGGCCCTCTTCCTGGCCCTCAGCAGGCCCGGCTGTCCTGGAGACGCCGAGGGCCGCTGGCGGCCTTGTAGGGTCCGGGCCTCGAGTGCGGCGTCGCGCCGAGCCGGCCTGCAGGCTTCCCGCCTGCGTGCTTCCCGCCCGCTTTGATGAGGCCTCTCTGTCCCCCGCGCCCCGAGAGCTGCGGCCTGGGTCTGCCGGTCTCGGGTGCGCTCTTGTCACGACCTGAGCCAGACTCGGTCGCCGGGCTGTTCCACCCTCCAAAGGAAGTGTGGCCAGGGTCGACTCCTCCGCTGCGGCTTTGGGCGGGGGGGCTTTCCCGCCTTTGGGGATTTCTCTCGACGGGGAGGCTCTAGGTGCTGGTGAAGTTGGCTGACTGCTGAGCCCGGACGCGAGCGCGTTAGGCCGTTGCTGCTCCGCACCCCCAGCTCAGGCCTCCTCACACTGTCGTCTCTCTCGGAGCTGCGCACCTTCACCTCCCTCTGAAATAAAGTCCTCCTGGACCTGGACGCCTTTCCCTCTGCGCGCTACCGTGGTCTGCCTTTAGGAAACTTGTTAGCTTTTTCTCCCCGGTGTGTTAAATTGTCGGGGGAATCGGTTCTATGTTAGGACTGTAGTGCGCACACTTAAAAAGATGGTGCTTTAAGCGTTACAGCTTAAGGGCCTTCTCTGAATGTTTACTACTTAGGAATCGTTCAACATCTGTATTCAGCACATGAATGACAGCTGTGCTCAGAACAGTAACTCATATACTTTTTTTCTCTGTGTTAATTTGACTTGCAAAGTATGTCTTTAATTTTGAACCTTATAACTCATTGGATAAAATATTTCCAACTTCTTTTAAAATGAGAATTTTAATTGTGATATATTTGAGCTTAAGGTGAAGTAATTTTTTTCCCCAAGGATATTTATTTATTTATTTATTGAGACAGGGTCTCATCCTGGGCTTGCTTGGGATTTACTGCAATCCTGCTTCAGCCTTCTAAGTGCTGGGATTACAGATGTGAGTCACAACACCCAGCTTGCCTTTGTAACTTTTTAATATTCTTGCTTCAAACAAAAGCAATGGTATTGTAATATGTTCTTAGGCTCCAAAACTTTTGAAAGCCCTCCAGCAGCCTCAAGTGACAGTGCCTTTTGGAGTGGACCAGTTGTGATTTATACTTTTTTTTTTCTTTTTGAGACAGGGCCTCCCCGTAGTCCCAGGGTGTCCTGGAACTTGCTCTGTAGACCAGGCTGGCCTTGAACTCACAAAGATCGGCCTGCCTCTGCCTCCCAAGTGCTAGGATTAAAGGCATGCGCCCGGTACAAAAATTGTTTTAACGTGCGTGTGTGTATGTGTATGTGTGTAGATTTGAATTTGGAACTTGTACATGCTAAGCAGAACTCTCCCACATAGCTGTCTGTTGAATCTTTGGTAATAACTATTATTAGGAACATATGTAGAAGAGGCTGGCCTTGAATTCTTACACCTTCTAAGTGCTGGGATTACAGGTGTAGACCTTCACACCCAGTATAAGAATTTTTTAGCTGGGTGTGGTGGTGCTCACCTTTATTCCCTACACTTGGGAGGCAGAGGCAGGCAGATCTCTGTGAGTTCAAGGCCAGCCTGCTCTACGGAGTGTTCCAAGACAGCTGGGGCTACAGGAAGACCCTGCCTCGAAAAGACAAAAAAAAAAAAAAAATTAGTTTTTAAAATGTATGCTTGTATCCATTACATGTATTAGGTACTTTTATGTTTGTCTTCTTGCTTTTTAAAAATTATTACATGGGGCTAGAGAGATGAGTGAATGTTTAAGAGCACTGATTGCTTTCTCTGTAACTTCAGTACCAGTGGATCTTAACATCCTCTTCTGGCCTCCAAGGTCATTGCATGCATGCTGTGTTTGTTCTAGTTCTCTTCAATTGCTGTGACAAAACACTGACCAGTACCAGCTTGGGGAGGAAAGGGTTTAGGGTTTATTTGACTTACATCTCCCAGGTCACAGTTCATCACTGAAGGAGCCCAGGATAGGAACTCAGGGTAGGAACCTGGAGGCAGGAACTGAACCATAGGCCAAGCTTACTGGCTTGCTCCCCTGGCCTGCTTTCTTATACAATACACCACAACCAGCTCACAGGGGGCTGGGACCTCCCACATCACTCAACAATCAAGGAAATACTCAACAGACATGGCTACGGGCCAGTCCAATGGAGGCAGTTCCCTAATTGAGGCTCCTTTAACCCAGGTGTGTCAAGTTGACACTTAAGCTGTCCAACACAACACTCGTACACATAAAAATAATAAAATACTTTAAAAATTATTACATTATACATGTATGTATGTGTGGTGATGCATATGTGCATGCACACCATGGCACATGTGTCAGAGGATAATTTATGGGAATGGGTTCTCTCCTGCCATGTGCATTCAAGGGATGGAACTCAAGACATCTTTCGGGCTGAGGAGTGTCTGTCACACAACGAATTTTTTTTTGGTCTTTTCAAGACAGGGTCTCCCTGTAGCCCCAGCTGTCCTGGAACTCATTCTGTAGACCAGGCTGGCCTTGAACTCACAAAGATCTGTCTGCCTCTGCCTCCCGAGTGCTAGGATTAAAGGTATGCACCACCACGCCAGGCATAACTAATTTTTTTTTTTTTATTTGGAAAAAGATTTATTTATGCTGGGCTTTCAGACTAAACAGAAGTTAAAGTAGGACCTCTGTTCACTGTACTTGGAGCCCAACACAATACTAGACAAAACATGACAGAAGGTAATACTAAGTGGCAAGCGAATAAACTCATCTTTTTTTACTTTAATGCAGTTACTCATACTATGTTGTTAAAAAAAAATGAAAAATCTGGAGTTTGAGCTAGAGATGTAGCTCAGTGGTAGAGCACTTTTCCAGCATCCTGGAGCTCTGGGTTTGTTTCCCAGCAGTCCTTCTGAAAAATGGGCATGGAATTCCAGAAGAACAGACATAAATTAGGAGAGTACTGGACAAAGTGGGCCATATGGTCACTCAGCCCCACCCATCCACTATGGTCCCGTGCAGGTCATCCACAGCTGCCGTGTATATTCACAATGCCATGGCCATGTCATTACCATGAAACATTTGATAGCACTCCTCCCCGTCTTCCAGCTCTTACATTCTGTACTCCGTCTTCCTTGAGCCTTGGAGGGGGATGAACTAGATGTTCCATTTAGATCTGAGCATTCAACAGTCACAATCAGAGGATCAGTTATGAGTGTCTGCATTAACCACTGTCCACTGTGAAAAGAAATTTCTACAGTTGAAAGCAGCATTAATGTTTATGTAAACATAACTATTTAGAAAGCAGTTTGACAAGATGACCACATCCATTTTGAAAAAGAACAGTAGTAGGTCCTGGCAACAGTCTATGATTTAATGTAGCAACCCAAGGGTGTACAACTGAGCAAGATCATTAATGATTCCCATACCATACTGCCCCCCCAGCAGGGAGGGAGCAGGGAGTCCAAGTTGACCCCTCGGTATCCTGTAGTCCTGCATCCAAAGTGTGTGGTGTCTTCAACACTAGGATCTTCCATCCGTGACAGTTCTAAATGTCACCCTCACACACTCTAGAATGACCTGGGAAGATAGTGTCAATGAGGGATTGTTTAGATCAGGTTGGCCTGGTGGTTGTAATTGATGTAGAAGGACCCAGCCTAAAGGTGGGTTCCTGGATTTTGAGTGCTGAACTGGTAGCTGAATACTAGGATGTATTTTGTTCCCTCCACTCTTGACAGGATATGAAATGACTAGCTGTGTTAAGTTCTTGTCACCTTGATTTTTCTTGCTATCATGAACTGTATATAACTTAGAATCATTAGCTAAAAATAAACCCTTTATCTCATGAATTGCCTAAAAGTTTTTTAATTTTTTAATTTTATGTGTGTTTTGGCTGCACGAATATAAGTAGTGCCCAAAGAGGCCAGAAGAGGGCATTGGATCCCTTAAAACTAGAGTTACAGCTGCCAGGTGAGAAATGAACCCAGGTCCTCTGCAAGCATAGCCTGTGCTCTTAACTACTGAGTCATCTCTCTAGTCCCCTCACTTGCTTTTTGTGGGATATTTTATAAGGCCACAAAGATGAAGCTAGGATATCAGTGGCAATAGCTTATGTTATTTTGGGAGCTTCTGAGACCTCCCTGGCAAAGGACTCATGGGGAGGTATCAGGTACCTGGCTTTGAGATATGTCTGGGTGTGTCTGGAGGCCTCAGGTCAGTGTTGGGTGTTGAGTTTCTCTGTTGGTCTCTACCTTATTTTTTGAGACAGTTTCTTTCCCTGATCTGGAGTTCACTGATTGTAATAGGTTGGCTTTGGGCCAGAAAGCCCCACAAATGGATCCTGTTCCTTCCTCCTGACTGAGCACTGGGATTAGAGGCATGTGCAGTTACTGGAGATCAAACTCACCTTCTCATGCGTGCTCTTGTGTGCTCTCTCTCTCTCTCTCTCTCTCTCTCTCTCTCTCTCGCGCGCGCGCGCGTGTGTGTGTGTGTGTGTGTGTGTTGTTGTTGTTGTTGTAAGCACTTTACTGACTTAACCAACGAGACTTCAGATTTCCTTTTTTTAAATTCTATTTTTTCATGTGGATGAATGTAGTGTCTGCATGTAGATTTGTGTACCCATTTTTAATTTTTATTTTTTAGGTGTATGAGTACTGTCTGCATGTAGGTTTGTGCACCCGTGTCGTGCAATGCTGCAGAGGTCAGAAGACGGTGTGGGGTTCCCCTGGAACTGGAGTTAAAGATGGGTCTCAGCCGCCATGTGGGTGCTGGGAATCGAACCTGTGTCCTCTGCAAGAGCAGTCGGCACTCTTAACCGCTAGGCCATTTCTCCAGTCCCGGGACTTCAGATTTCTAAAGTCTTGCCTTGGACAGACTATCTAAATCCCTAATTTGGGATTTTTGTTTTATGTTTTTGTTTTTTTAATTTGTTTTTAATTTTCATTAATTTTTATTTTCTGATATGTTTTTAAATTTTTATTTTATTTTTTTATTTTATTTTTTGGTATTTTTCAGACAGGGTCTCCCTTTTTAGTCCCAGCTGGTCTGGAGCTGGCTCTGTAGACCAGGCTGGCCTTGAAATCACAGAGATTTGCCTGTTTCTGCCTCCCGGAGTGCTGGGATTAAAGTCATGCACTACCACACCCAGCATGATAAGGTTTTTTAATAGAGGCAATTGCACTATATATCTGGGACTTCCCTTGAACTTAATGATCTCACTTTAGTCCCAGCCTTCTGTGTTTAGATTAAAGGCAGGTACTACCTTACTCCATTCTTGGACAAGGTGTATTTGATTGTCTAACTGCTCTGTAGTAGGTGTTATAGTCTTAACATTGGGTGAATACTTAATAGGCAAGTCACTAAAATATTTCTTTACATTGTTCCTTAGTCTTTATTATATGCTGATATTTATACTTATAATAGCATCTTAAATTTTGTTTTTAGAATTTCTCTGTGTGTCTGCACACACACATGAGTGCGAACATGCTTGTGCCACCTCAGTCCTATGGAGGTTAGAGGTTGTAGGAATGAGTTCTCTTCTTCCATCATGTGGCTGCTGAGGCCTATGTTAGGCTTAGGGGCAGGTGCCTTTATCTGCTGAGCCATCTCAATAGCATTCATTTGAACTTATTTTTTCACTGATATGTAAAAACATTGTATATAATAATGGGGTGTCATGTGGTAGTAAACAATTTTAAATGATTCAAAATCCCATTAGCTTTTGAAATCTACAGTATACTGTTATTAGCTGTAGCCACCTTACCATGCAGTAGCACACCAGTACCTATTCCTAATTTTAATTTAATATCCATTATTGACATGACTATACCAACTCTGCTTTAAGGAAATAAGAATAGTTTATTGTGCGTGGGGGGGTGCACATGCCTTTAATCCCAGCACTGGGCAGGCAGAAGCAGGCGGGTCTCTGTGAGTTCAAAGCTAGCCTGGTCTACAGAGCGAGCTCCAGGTCAGCTGGGACTAAAGGGAGACCCTGTCTCAAAAAGACCAAA
>VZQC01010238.1:3231539-3259039 GCA_009823505.1 Rhizomys pruinosus | reverse complement strand
CTCTGAGACAGGGTCTCCTGCAACACAGCTGTTCTGACACTTGCAGTGTAGACCAGGTTTGCCTCAATCTCAGAGATATACATCTGCCTCTGCCCCTCTGCCCTCCTCTGCCCTCCTCTGCCCTCCTCTGCCCCGCCCATGCCTCTGCCTCTGCTTCTGCCCTCTGCCAGGTTCAAAGGTGTACGGTCTCATGTCCAGCTGAACATACATCTTGGTGTGAATAGTAAAATAAGGTTTCCCTTCCTTCCAATTGAGACCAAGTCAAACTCACTGTGTAGCTTAGAACTCCTGATCCTCCTAGCTTAATTTAAGATTACAGGCATGTATCAACATGCCCAGCTAAAACAAGATTTTTTTTAGGTTGAAGCTGGGCATAATCTTAGCACTTGGGAGACTGAGGCAGAAGATCACAAGTTCCAGGAGCCTGAGCTATAGCAGGACCAGGTCTTTTTTTTTTTTTAAATTTTGTTTTATTATCATTATTCTTGTTATTTTTATATTGTTTTAAGTATATGAATGTACTGTCTGCATGTAGGTCTGTGCACCAGTGTTGTGCAATGCCTCGGAGGTCAGAAGAGGGTGTCTGATTCCCCTGGAACTGGAGCTAAAGGCAGTTTTCAGCCGCCATGTGGGTGCTGGGGATCAAACCCGGGTCCTCTGCAAGAGCAGTCGGTGCTCTTAACCACTAGGCCATCTCCCCAGCCCAGGACCAGGTCTTAATAAATATGATGGTAAAACTAATGAAAATAAATTGAATAAAAACTACAGATTTAATAAAGTTGGGCTTTTATTTTATATTTATATCTTTACTTAAAATGCTTTTATGTGTATGAGTGTTTTGCATGTTAGTGCACCTGTGCATACAATACTCACAGAGGCCAAAAGAGGGCATTGGGTCCCCTGGAACTGGAGTTACAGACAGTTGTTAGCCACCATGTGGGTTCTGGGAACCTAACTCTATAAGAGCAGCAAGTGCTTTTAACTGCTGAGCCATCTCTCCAGCCCTTAAATATTTTTTTGAGATGGTTTCATGTAGCCAGGATGGACTCAACTCATTTTGTAGCTGAGGATGACATTGGACTTCTGTGGCTCCATAATCCTATTGAATTGCAAGCCATTCAGTATGGACTTTGGTGAATTGATCTCATGTAGCATAAAGCTTAAGTTTTTAATGAATGCACGCGTTTGAAATACCAAGAAATACCAAGAAAATAAGTTTTCTGTGAATGAAGCTACTATCAGCAAGAGCAGTGAAAAGCTCCAGTATCTCACTAGATTTGTGTTTCTTGAACCTGTTGAACACTGGCTGTCAACTTAACAGTGATTAGGGACAGGGAGGTTGCTCAGCTGATAACATTTGCTGTTTAATGACCTGAGTTCAATTCTCAGGATCCCCATGTTAGAAGGAAAGAACTGGCTCCTGAAAGTCATCTTCTGTTCTTCACACCTGTGTTGTGGCATATTGGCATGTGTGCATACACATATACAAAATAAATGTGAAAAAATTAATTGAAGTAATTGCAATAGAAACTTATGTATTACATACTCTGATAAAGGAGGTAAAGAAAATGATCTCAGATGAATTAAGAGATCCAAATTTTTGTTTATGCTGTTCAACATCTGTTACAAATGTTTTGAAAGTATAAGACAAATAGAACAAAAGCCAGTGATCAGACAATATGAAACAATAATTGGTAAGTTATATTTATACAACCAAATATAGATCCTGTTACATATTACTATACTAGGATGTCTTATGATTTCTAGTTTTTTCCCCTCACATGAACTATTTGCTAAAGTCATTTCATATATTACAAAGAAGGAACAGCTGTGTCACTATCAACTACAGTTTGAATTATGTATGTACACACTAAAACACATACACATAACCCAGAATGCAGTTCTTCAAATAGATAAAGGTTTATTTAGACAGACTTTTTTTTTTTTTTTTTTTTTTTTCTGAGACAGGATCTCCCTTTAGTCCTAGCTAGCCTGGAGTTCACTCTATAGACCGGGCTGGTCTTGAACTCAGAGATCCATCTGCCTCTGCCTCCCATGTGCTGGGATTAAAGGCGTGTACCATCACGCCTGGCTAGACATAATTTTTTTCTTTTTAGTTTTAAAGGAGGGTTTAATTTAATTACGATGATGGACCCACACTCAACTCGGGAGAAATGTGGCCACGAAGTGCAGGTTAAAGGACAATTTATAAGTACAACAGCCAGTCAGAATTGAGCATCACAATTAAAGTTACCAAGCAAGTACACCAGCCAATTAGAGTTTAACATCACAGTTTAAAGTTACCAATCAAGGGAAATGCTCGAAGCAAGCGAACAAATCATTCCTAGATTGACTAAGGAAAAATGGCTTAATGGTATCTGAGAACACTATCCCTGAGGTTTTATAATCCTCTATCTCTCGTTTATAATACTTTTATTGATGTTTTGTGTATTTCAGACATTTCTCAGTTTCATTTAGACATAATCCTCTATCTCAATAATCCTCTATCTTATTTCCCCTCTCCTTGTGAGGTCTTCAGATCCTTAAAGGGAGTTCATAAGAGTCGACCACAATTGGTGTTTCCAAGATGGAATGATCTCCTCTAGGGAGGGGCTTGTATTGGATCCTTAACACCATTATTTTAATAGAATTTACCCACTGGTTAATAAATCTGACAAGTCAGAGCAACCAGGAGGATAAGCTTACTGGCAGATCAGGAAGTCTTCAGCTCTCAGCTAAGAAAGAAACTGGCTCTTTGGGGGGGGGGGGGCTCGACCCTAAGCTGCCTAGTCAGTTTTTAGCTCCTACTTTTATCACGTTACCCTTTGAGGTTTCCCCAATTGCCAAGAGGGAGTCAGGGCGCCAACTGCTCTGATTTCTTCCATGCTGAAAAAGGGGCATGGGGTGGCAACTGGGGTACCCCCTGCTCAATGGGTCTATCTAAAAGATCCCCCAAAGTATAACTATAGAGAGAACAAAGTCCTTGACTGGGGCCTGTGAAGCAGAAGTGAGGGTGAGAATAGTTAGCTACATTTTCTAGGCAGGGAACCAGGAAATGAACAAGGTGAATTAAATGTCCAAGTTGAAAGTCCATTAGAATTTCTCAACAAGGGGTTCCAAAGAATCCATTATTGGACTTCCTCCTTTTGTTCATTTGGCCATGGTGTCTGGACTCAGGATCTGCTCAGGTAGTTGCTAAATAGAAGGAGGAAATTTTATTATTTGACAACAATAGATCTCATATGACTTTAAGTCTAATGTATGGAAGCACAATCTCAGACTTTAAAGGAAATAAAACAATTACTTATTTTTTGGTTGTACTTTCCTTTTGGGTATTTAAATCCATACAGTTATCCCAGATTAACCAAGCTTTGTTTTCTCAAGGTCACTTGAGGATATGGTCCTCAGGGGCCAATCAGATTTTTTTCGGGGGGGGGGGGCTCTGGCTCCTTTTGGCTTTTAATTTACCAGTTCCATCCAAGGGAGGGCAAAGTCAGGTCTTACAGGATCAGGCTCCCCCCCCCCCTTTTTTTTTGGTTTTTTCAANAAGGTTATAATTGAAAGATGTATGTTGCTTTCTTTCACCTTATTATCCATTTGCATTTTGGTCTAGGTTTCTAAGTCTGCAGTTATGCTTTTATTAATTTCTCTTCGTAGGTGCCTGGGGATGGTTGCTGCTTTCCTCTGTCCTTTGAATTGCTTCAAGTATTTTTTCAAGGGTTGGTTTTCCAGATGTGTATTCTATTATCTTATTTCTGTCATGGATGATTTTTCTTTCTCCTTCAACCATAGTCAACATTTTTGCTGGGTATAGTAACCTGGGTTGTCATCTATAGTCGTTTAGCACTGGGAATTCTTTGGTCTACGTTCTTGCTTCCATAGTTTGCACTAAAAAGTAAACTGAAATTCTAATGGGTTTCTCCTTATGTGTATTTGTTGTTTTTCTCTTGTGGTTTTCAGAATTTTGTCTTCGTTTAAGGCATCTAGTGTTTTAATTATGATATGGCGTTGTGAGATTCATTTTTTAAATGTGTATGAATGTACTGTCTGCATGCAAGTCTGTGCACCCGTGTCGTGCAATGCCGCGGAGGTCAGAAGAGGGTCTCGGATTCCCCTGGAACTGGAGTTCTCCTGGAATTGGAGTTTCAGACGGTTCTCAGCCGTCATGTGGGTGCTGGGGATCGAACCCGGGTCCTCTGCAAGAGCAGTCAGTGCTCTTAACCGCTAGGCTATCTCTCCAGCCCCTTCAGGCATATCTTAAATGTAGTCTGTTTTACTACAGACAGGAATAGTCTCTTTCTTTCCCAGAACCCTGTATCCTGATTTATAGTTCTCCCCAAAAGGTAGAAGTTGTATTACATACTGGAAGATAGCTGATAAGGATTACCAAGCCCATCCAAACTGTCTTCTTCTGGACTGCATGCAGCTGGTTCAGGAAGGGGTAGAACCTAGCTTTTTGAGCCAAATTATCTTGTTAAGTAAAAAAAAATCAAAAGTAACTCTGCAAGAAGCATAAAGTACATCTTTCAGTAGCCATAGGTAACCCACTGTTTGTCTGTGTCCATTTAATCCAAATCTGTAACAGGGAGTCCAGTGCAAGTGAGGAGTGGACTGAAAATTAACAACTTTGTATATTTACAATCCTATTCAGGCCATTAGTAAACTATCTTGAGTGTTTATACTAATTAAATTTAATACCATTATCTTATCCTTTTACTATACCTTGAAGTGCCTTGTGATGTGTATATAAATCTTGGGCAAAAACTGAACACTCTTAAATAAATTTTGACTAGATACACATTTTCCTTTTTTTTTTTAAATTAATTTTATTTATTTCTGTTTGTGTATGAATGTACTGTCTGCATGCAAGTTTGTGCATCTGTGTCGTGCAATGCCGCAGAGGTCAGAAGAGGGTCTCGGATTCCCCTGGAACTGGAGTTCTCCTGGAATTGGAGTTTCAGACGGTTCTCGGCCGCCATGTGGGTGCTGGGGATCGAATCCCGGTCCTCTGTAAGAGCAGTCGGTGCTCTTAACCGCTAGGCCATCTCTCCAGCCCCCACATTTTCCTTCTTAAACTACTTGACTGAACCTTAGAAAATTAAGCTTATATAATCTCACCTTTTCCCTTCTATAACAACCCCCCCTTAGACTTTTATCACTTATATAGACTTTCTCATCATCTTTATATAAATCCTTATTAAAAATATCTCCATCTCTTTATAAATCCTTACTAAAAATATCTTTTTTTAACCTCATTTCCTTTAATACCATGAGACATAACAATATTAATAAACAAATTGGCCCTTAGTTGTGCAGATTTACTAAATATTTATTTCCTGTGTAATGAGATGGGACAGTTATCTCAAATACACTACTATAAACCGTGAACTGTCCTTGCTAGCCTGGGAGCAGGTTTTGAATGACCAATTCTCTTTGAATGCTTAGATGTATTTTATGTAGGCCTGGCAAATGTCCCCACATGTATAACACATTCAAACATAGAAATAAGTTGCACTCTAGAACACAAATAATCATTCCTTAAAATGAACTAATATTCTTAAGGACCAGGGCCATAGTGTAATTTAACAGTTTTAGCTTACATGACAACTTACTTATAAATTAACTTGATATCAAGTAAATCATTAGCATTAAACATGAGCCTCTATATTTAAACTGTCCCATATAATAAATACTGTGGTCAGACACAGTGTCATGACAAACTAGTTTCAAACTCCAAACTTTGACACCTTGATGAAAAATTTTTTTTAAATAAAATTAAAAAAATTTTTTTTTTTATGTGTATGGGTGTACTGTCTGCATGTAGGTTGGTGAACCCATGTCGTGCGATGCCATGGAGGTCAGAAGAGGGTGTTGGAGTCCCTTGGAACTGGAGTTAAAGACGGTTCTTAGCTGCCATGTGGGTGCTGGGAATTGAACCTGGGTCTTCCGCAAAAGCAGTTGGTGCTCTTAACCACTGAGCCATCGCTCCAGCCCCAATGAAAACTCAGAGTAAAATATGACTTTTAAGTTTATAGCATTTTAAAACCAAGAGTACTTCATACATATATACACATTTGCATTCACACATGAGATTTTTATCTTAGTGTTTGTACTGAACAGAGCCATATACATTGCTACTAAACAAAGGCTTTCACTTGAATAAAGCATCCTCAGAGATGTTATTTACATTTCTTTTTTTTAAATGATTATTAATACTTTTTCTTTTTTGGTTATTTATTTATATATATATATATATTTTTGTACAAGATTATGTTACAAATCAAATCTTGACTCATGTCCCCCTCTCTACCCCCCCACCCCACCAGAGCTCATGCATTCTGCCAAACGTGTTTTTCATCTTTTTCTCAGTTTTTCTCAAAATTCTCAGTGCAGAAGTTGACTGTTTCGAGCAGAAGTTCACCATTTCAGTCAGTTCTTTGACACAGTCTTTTCTGTTGTTGTTCTTTCCAATATGCATCACTCCCAACTACTTGGACAAAAACTCAAGGGGTTTCAAACTCAAAAATGACAGAAAACAGAATTATACATCATTCACACTCAAAGCCAACCATAATAGCATGATCCAAACAAATAATTGAAAGTTTTATTTACAGACAATTCCTTTAAAAGGCACAGTAAAGATAGGATGACAAGAAGTATTTAATCTTAATAAGGTGATAGAGATTAATCCATCATTAAATACCATTTAAAGATTAAAAATACTAGAAGCATGAAGCAAAGTACAGTTTTCATGAGTTTGCTTCACCCAGTTCTCTGCAACCAACTCTTCCACAAACACAAGCACATAGCACACAGAAGGGACTGCCTGCCAGATCAGCAAGGAGGGCACAGATCCAGGGAGGTCCCTTTGGCTCCCACAAGAAGGAAGGGAGCCAGGGAAACAGGTTCAAAAATTCCTGCAGAAACACAACAGAGCCCAAAAGCTGTCCAGGCTGCCCTTCCCACCCCTCGGAGGCAAGAGTAAAGAGTGACCCATGCATCCTGGAAATCAGCTCCTGTGGAGAAGCCATGCAGTAGGTGCCAGACCCTCAGTGGGTCCTTAGCCAGAGAAATGGAAGCACAGCCTCCAGGTGGGCACTCCAGGAGCCTAGGAATTCCCTCCACCCAACCCAGAACAAGATTCCTGGGTTTAATTGCTGCTGAGAATTTTACTAATTGTTAGCAAAAGGCAGTTTATTTCTGGTCCTGGCTTGCCAAGCAGACCAGATGGTCTGACCTTGGACTCACAAAGAGCTGCCTGCCTCTGCCTCCCAAGGGCTGGGATTAAAGTTGTGGTGGATTAAAGTCTTACTGGGATTAAAGGCAGGGGCTACCGTGCCTGGCCAGAAAATGCCTAACCCCCAATGAAACAGAGTAGGGATGCAGGAAAGAGATTTACGACAAAGCCGGAAAGATGGAACAAAGACCAGAATTCATTCCCAGCACTGAAGGGGAGTTAATATGTTAAATCAGGGCTACATCCATTCAGAGAAAAATACTTCCAAAGCAAGAAAGTTACCTCACACAGTCATCTTGAAAGCAAACACAAACCAAAAGTCATCTAGAAAATAGGATTCTTAAACAACCAACTCAAATGGTGATTCCTATGAACAATTACCACCAAAAGTTGTAAAGCATTTGATAGACTCATAGATAATAAATTTAAAGATGTCTACAGTATCCAAATTTTATGCCTCTAAATGCATTTTTAAAATTTCCATATTTGAAGTTTGCATGTGCGCATTTAGTCTGGCATGACAAGACAAAATGATTCTGTGCACATAAAGGATGGAAAGAAACTTGAAATGGCCACTTTGTTTGACAGAACCAACATAAGACATTTACAGTGACTGAATTACAAACACATGAAAACGTAGAAACATGGCAAGCAGGGCTGCATGAATGTTAGACACCAGAAGAACAGTTACCATAAATACAAGACATAGTTACTGGAAAAAGGTGGATCCGTTTCTTCTCCTATAGCCTGCAGTAGAAGATTCAGAGGCTCTGTGGCTTTGCGTGGGGGGAGGCCCCAGGGGATTCTCATAAATTTTCCCGTCAGATTCTGTGGCAGCTGAGGATCCCTTGAGCCAAAGGGGAGGTTGGATCAAGAAACCCAGCCAAGGGGCCACCACCATTCCAGATCCTATAAAGTTCTGAAGCTACAGAGCTTTACTTTTGCTTTTTCTTTAGACTCTGGAAAAGGGAAGAACATTAGATCCAACAGAGCGATGGTAGTTAGAGATGTTGCTTGCCCTATAGTTCCAGCAGTAAGAGCCCTTAAGGAAAAGTATAGTCCAGAAAATGAAGGAGATAGAAATAAACAACACCCCAAAATCTTGGACAGGTTGGACCATACAGACTCAGACACCAGATACATGTAGGGATCGATCCTCACTCGCACAAGCATCCACGCACCAGTTAACCCTAAAAACCAACCAGGCTGAGAAAGACGTCTCTTTTCAGCGCCCCAAAGGGTTCAGGCCTTGTTTGCCCCCCTGAATGGGGCTTTAACCATTTTAGAGCTCTATTCCAGAAATGGGTCCATCTAGACGGGTGCACACTTAGAGTGACTGGAGATGGGGAATGTCTCTCATAGTGCTCTTCCTAGCCACACACTTACCTACCACTAATGAGGGTCTCTGCTGGGTATCCCCCTTGGGGTCACTGCTATGTCTCGGTGGGACCTCCAGATGTTGTAAAGTTGAAGCGGGGAGACACTTATTTAACCATGTGGAATTTTAAAGGAGGGTTTAATTTAATTACAACGCCGGCCAGCACTCAACTCAGGAATTGTGGCCCTAGACAGAATTTCTTTTTTTGGGGGGGGGGGTCTTTTTGAGACAGGGTCTCCTTGTAGCCCCAGCTGTCCTGGAACTCACTCTGTAGACCAGGCTGGCCTTGAACTCACAAAGATCCGCCTGCCTCTGCCTCCCGAGTGCTAGGATTAAAGGTGTGCACCACCATGCCTGGCTAAGACGGGCTTTATTTTTTTAATTTATTTTTGTATGTGTATGAATTTACTGTCTGCATGTAGGTTTATGTACCCGTGTTGTGCATTGCCACAGAGATCAGAAGAGGGTGTTGGATTCCCCTGGAACTGGAGTTAAAGATGGTTCTCAACCACCATGTGGGTGCTGGGGATCAAGCCCCGGTCCTCTGCAAGAGCTATTGGTACTCTTAACCAGTAGGCTATCTCTCCAGCCCCTAAGACAGACTTTTTAAAAGAAATCTTACGTACCTATAGTTAATGCTCAGATGTAGTAAGTGCTCTCCTATGATAAATGCAGGCAGGTCCTGCTAAGGGGAAAAAGGAGAGGGACCACCAGCAGCTTCTTATGGGAGCTGAGGTGCAGTGCAGAATGCCAGCTGACTGTGGGAACCTTCCACCTACAGCCTGCTCTGGTGGTCTGGGCGGTTATATGGAGGCACAGAATTTATTTCACCTTCCGAGGACTGGCAATACCCCAAGACAGAAACCTCAGACTACTGGCCTTCTGCAGCCTTTTTTCCAGTCAAAACTCCACTGGTGACTCAGACTGACAGACTTCTTTCCAACCAAATTTCTGCTATCACTCAACACTCAAACACAAGCCTGATGGGCTTAAAATTACAGACTTGTGGAAATACAGAATCCAGGAACCTTGTCAGGTGCTAATGGAGATTCAATTTATTGTATACAGCCCATCTTTTATTTTTTATTTATTTAAAAAATTTTTTTTAATTTTATTTCTGTGTGTGTATGAATGTACTGTCTGCATGCAAGTTTGTGCACCCATGTCGTGCAATGCCCCGGAGGTCAGAAGAGGGTGTCGGATTCCCCTGGAACTGGAGTTCTCCTGGAATTGGAGTTTCAGATGGTTCTCGGCCACCATGTGGGTGCTGGGGATCGAACCCGGGTCCTCTGCAAGAGCGGTCAGCGCTTTTAACCGCTAGGCCATCTCTATATAGACAGAATGATGTCATCTCTCAGGGCCCACTCCCAGACCCCCTGCATCATGCTATGTAAATATCAGGAGCTTTCTCACAAGGTGTGTCATGAGCCTTCCTCACCTAGGGGGCAGGGTCAGGTGAAAGGATAGGCAGGCAATTTAAGACAGTGCAGCCACAGGTACCCAGGCTGGCCTCAAACCTGTTATTAGCTGATGATGCCCTTGAATGTCTGATTTTCTTGCCTGTACCCTACAAAGTGCTGGGATTATGGGTGTGTCCACACATGCCTACAGATTACTTGAATTAAAGGCCTATGTCTACATGACTGGTCAGTTAGGATAGTTTCTCTAATCTGTTGAAACTTTGGAAATTATTGAACTTCATTGCAGTATCTTAAGAGACTGTAAGTAGTGCAAAGTTTTAAGGGAGAGGAACTTTATTTTTATTACTTGGTGTCAATTTACTTCACTCAGAGTTTTGAAAACCATGTATTGGATAGGCAAATTGATATCCAAGGTAGAAGTGAGGCAAAGGGTTTGTTTACTTGATAATCTGTTAGGTGACTTGACTTCTTTTAATCTGTGTGCACATGCGTGTGTGTGCCTGTGTGCCTGTGTGTGTGTGTGTGTTCATGTTCCTAGCACTCAAATCAGGCAGCTCACAGCTGCAACGCCAGTTCCAGGGCATCTGACATCCTCTTCTGGCCTCTGGGCACCTGCACACGTACGGCATACATTCATACAATACAAATGAAGATAGAAGCTAAAGGGCTGGAGAGATGGCTCAGTGGTTAGGATCACTAGCCAGTCCTGCAGAGGACCTGGGTTGTTTCCAGCACCCACACAGCACCAGCTAACAACCTTCTATAACTACAGTTCCAGGATGTCTGATGCTATCTTCTGACCTCTGTAGGCACTGCACAATACAGGTGGCATTTACATGCAGGCAATACATTCATACCATACCCATTAAATTTAATATTTTTTAAAAATATATAAGCTAAAATTTTGCAGAACGATATAACAATAAGTGGGAAAACTGTTACTTTGTGACCTTAAAGTTTTGTTAAAACATTAAAAACTCTCATCTTCTTGTCTTGATGGCTAACTACATTTTATCTTTTGCGCTTTTAATGCCATGAATTATCTCCAAGAGTTTCTTTAAGGTGACTGTGGGACATCATTATCCCTTTTGATCACAATCTCTGTCCTCACCGTGGTTGAGTTTCTCTGCCTGTGCATCCACAGGCTCTCAATGTCGCAATGTCAGCAGGGCAATTCTTCTGTAACTAGATTTACATTGGATCTGAGGTCCACCTCCAGTTTCATAGATTTTTCTTTTGCTCATTTGCATTGCTTTTGGCCTGCCTTCTTTTGAGATTTTCCATGTACCTAAAATGTCCCATGGGTTTATCACTGGGAGACAAAGTGATAGAGTACAGTGATAAACAGCAGACTCTGAAAGAAGACTGCGATTAGTCATGAGCAGGGAATCATGATCCTTATCTGTTATGTGATGGTTTTGAACTGAAGACCGGACAGTGAAGTTTGTACTTTCTGTGATTACAGTTAATATATAACTGCAGTTTGAGCCATGCTGTTGGGGGACTAGTGTTAACTCCTGCTGTAAATCATAGTAATGAAAATTTGTGTATGAACCATGCACAGCAAAATCTGCCTGTAATGTCTGAAAATGTTTTATTTGTCTTTGACAAAAATTTTGATGTAGCTAATGAGACTGAGTGAGAAACTTGTACTATATACTATGGTGCTCTTTAAACTTGGTCTGTGTTTGGGGCTGGGGAGATGGATCAGTGAAGATCACAAGGATTGGAGTTGCATCCCCAGTACCCTTGCAGACACAGACCCACTGTGTATATCTGTAACTCCCGTGTACCTACAGGAGGTTGGAAGGAGGAGGCAGGAGAGTCCTCAGAAGCTTATGGGCCAGCCGGCCTGGTGTCTGCAGTGTCAGTTAACAGAGAGAGGCTGTCTCAGATAAGATGGAAGATGAAGACTTATTATCTGAGGTTCTTTGGTCTCTACACACACAGTTGGACTCACATGAATGTGGACATACATGCACACACAAATTAGAAATTAATTTATTCTTGGGCTGGCATATGACTCAGTAGATAGAGTACTTGCCTAGAATCCAGAAAAGTCTGAACTCATTTCCCCAGCACCACTGTTTGCCTGTCCACTGCCTGATAGTGCACATGAAGTGCACTACCAGAAAGTAACTATATTATATAGTCAGTAAATGACAGCTTTTTTCATATATTCATGTTTATCCATGTGCGAATGTATATTAAAATCTTCACCTTAAAAGAATTTTTCTGAATCTGTAATGTAGAAATGCACCCTAAATTAACAGCTTGCATTTTCTGTGTTTTTGGAACTGATAATAGCTCCCTATTATTAACACCATTGTTTCTTTTGTTTTAAAGATCTGTACATATCTATGTGTGAGGGTATGTGTTCAAGGGGTGCTTTCAAAGGCCAGAAGAAGACTTCAGATCCCCTGGAGCAGGAGTTACTTACTGGTGGTTGTGAATCAGTTGATGTGCATGTTATAGAACTCAGGTCCTCTGTAAGAGCAGTATACATTCTTAACCTCTGAGCCAGTTCTCTAGCCCTGACTCCTTATTTTTTATTTAATTTTATTTTTTATGTTTAACTTAATTTATTTTAATCAAATCTAGACCCGTCCCCCCCCCATTCCCCCACCCCACCAGAGCTCACACATTCTGCCAAACATGCTTTTCATCTCCTCAGTCTTCCTCAATATTCTCCATGTGGAAGTTGACTGTTTTGAGCAGAAGTTCACTGTTTCAGTCAGTTCTTTGATGCAGTCCTTTCTGTTGTTGTTGTTGCTGTTGTTGTTGTTGTTGTTGTTGTTGTTTCCAATATGCATCATTCCCAACTGCTTTGGACAAAAGCTCAAGGGGCCGTGCACAAGAAATACAACTAGGTAATTGGCACTAGCATCCACAGATGAGGGATACCATTCGTCGTTTGTTTTTCTGGGACTGTGTTACTTCACTCAACATGATGACCTCTAGCTCCAGCCATTTTCCAGCAAAGCTCATGATGTCGTCTTTCTTTACTGCTGCATAGAACTCCATTGTGTAGATGTACCACATTTTCTCTATCCACTCGTCAGTTGAGGGGCATTTAGGTTGGTTCCAGCTCCTTGCTATTGTGAAGAGAGCTGCAATAAACATGGCCGTGCATGTATCTCTGTGGTGGCGTAAGTCTTGAGGGTACATGCCCAGGAGTGGTATGGCTGGGTCGGGTGGCAAGTTCATTCCAAGTCTTCCAAGGGTTCTCCACACTGCTTTCCATAGTGGCTGTACAAGTTTACATTCCCACCAGCAGTGGATGAGTGTTCCCCTTTCCCCACAACCTCTCCAGCACTTGGTATCATTTGTTTTCTTGATCCTAGCCAGTCTTATTGGAGTAAGATGATATCTTAAAGTGGTTTTCATTTGCATTTCCTTAATGATTAGTGATGTTGAGCAGTTCTTGAGGTGTTTCTCAGACATCTCTAATTCCTCGCTTGTGAAGTCTCTGTTCAGTTCTTTGCTCCATCTATTGAGCGGGTCATTTGTTTTCTTTTTTCTTTGTTTTTTGAGTAGTTTATATATTCTGGAAATCAATGCTTTGTCAGATGTATCTGCAGTGAAGGTTTCCTCCCACTCTGTGGGATTTCTCTTCACTTCCTTGATTGTTTCTTTTGATGTACAGAAGCTTTTGAGTTTGATGAGGTCCCATTTGTCAATTGTCGACCTTAATTCTTGTGCAGCTGCTGTCTGATTTAGGAAGTCTTTTCCTACGCCTATGTCTTGTAGTCTGCTGCCAACTTTTTCTTCTATCACCTTCAGAGTTTGGGGTTTCACGTTGAGGTCTTTAATCCATCTGGAGTTGACTTTTGTACAGGGTGAGAGGTAGGGGTTTAATTTCATTCTTCTACAAGTGGTGATCCAGTTTTGCCAACACCACTTGCTGAAGATGCTGTCTTTTCTCCATTGTGGTTTCTTGGCCCCCTTGTCAAATATGAGATGGCTGAAATTGTATGTGCTCAGATTTGGATCTTCGGTTTTGTTCCATTGGTCAACAGGTCTGTTTTTGTGCCAGTACCAGGCTGTTTTTATGACTATAGCCCTGTAGTATAGTTTAAAATCTGGTATAGAGATCCCTCCTGTGTAGCTCTTTTCACTCAGGGTTGATTTGGCTATTCGGGGTCTTTTGTTTTTCCAAATGAATTTAAGAACTTTTGTTTCCAAGCCTGTGAAGAAACTCTTGGGGATTTTGATTGGGATTGCATTAAATCTATACAAGAGTTTTGGTAAAATGGACATTTTTACAATGTTAATTTTCCCAATCCATGAGCATGGGAGGTTTTTCCATCTTCTGATGTCTTCTTCAATTTCTTTCTTTAAGGGTTTAAAATTTTTGTTGTAGAGATCTTTGGTGTCTTTGGTTAGGTTTGTTCCTAGGTATTTTATTGTTTTTGAGGCTATTGTGAGTGGGAAGGTCTCTTTGAATTCTTTCTCCAGTTGCTTGTTGTTGGTGTAAAGAAAGGCCATTGATTTTTTAAGGTTAATTTTGTATCCTGCCACTTTGCTGAAGCTGTTAATCATTTCTAGGAGTTTTCTGGTGGAGTTTTTAGCATCCCTTAAGTAAACAATCATATCATCAGCAAAAAGGGATAGCTTGACTTCCTCTTTTCCAATTAGTACTCCTTTAATTTCCTTTTCTTGCCTTATTGCTCTAGCAAGTGTTTCAAGCACTGTATTGAAGAGGAGTGATGATGGGGCAGCCTTGCTGAGTTCCTACCTTTAAAGGGAATATTTCTGTCATTTCCCCATTTAGGATGATATTGGTTGTGGGTTTCCTGTATATGGCTTTGATTACATTGAGGAATGATCGTTCCAATCCAATTCCCTCTAGGACTTTAAGCATGAAGGGATGCTGGATTTTGTGAAAGGCTTTTTCAGCATCAATTGAGATGGTGGTGTGGTTTTTGTCTTTCATTCCATTTATGTGTTTGATGATGTTTATTGATTTTCATATGTTGAACCATCCCCTCATCTCTGGTATGAATCTAACTTGGTCATGATGGGTGATCTTGATGTGGGTCTGTATGCGATTTGCCAGTAGACTCCTTATTTTTTAAATGGCATATTAAAATCTTTATTTTTTTTATGTGTATGAATGTACTGTCTGCATGTAGGTTTGTGCACCTGTGTAGTGCAAAGCCACAGAGGTCAGAAGAGGGTGTCGGATTCCTCTGGAACTGGAGTTAAAGATGGTTCTCAGCCTCCTCATGGGTGCTGGGGATCTAACCTGGGTCTTCTGCAAGAGCAGTGGGCGCCCTTAATTGCTAGGCCATCTCTCCAGCCCCAGAATATTAAAATATTTTAATTAATTGCTTTTGTATGTGTACACATGTATGCCACATGTTGAGGTCAGAGAACAACTTGTGAAGAGAGTTGGTTCTCTCCTTCTATCATGTGGGCCCCAGAGATTGAGCTCAGGTCATCAGAGTTGGTGGCAACTTGCCTTTCCTTGCTGAGTGGTGTGACTGGCCCTAAGTAGTATAACTTTTATAAATAAGAGTTTATGTTTGCTTTACTTGTAGCTGGAGAATTCTGGGGGAGACCTTAAGGATGGCTGTCAGCACTATGAAGGCGCTGTTGTCATTTTGGATGCTGGAGCTCAGTATGGAAAAGTCATAGACCGAAGAGTGCGGGAACTTTTTGTGCAGTCTGAAATCTTCCCCCTGGAAACACCAGCATTTGCCATAAAGGAACAAGGATTTCGGTGACTTTTACTGTTTCTATGAGGTTGAATTTAGGTTGAATTTAGATTATATTAGTAGGTGGGTTTGGACAGTTGTAGAAGAAATTTCCACAGACCTGATTTGGGATTAAAAAATTTACATTTTTACTCAGAAAGTTTACCTTTTTTTTTTAATGGTACTGAAGATTTTCACATTTTTATTTATTTATTCATTTATTTTCATTGTACAGCTGACCTCTGTTTTGTTTTGTTTTTGAGACAGTCTCCCTGTAGACCCCACCTCCACCCCCATCAGCTAGCCTGGAATTCGCTATGTAGACCAGGCTGGCCTCAGTCTCAGAGAGATTTGCCTGCTTGTGCCTCCCAAGTGCTGGGATTCTTCCATGCCTGGCTAGTTGAATAGTTATGATTATGCTTTATTTCAGTTGTGTGTCAGAATTAGATGTAGTTATAACAGTCATTTATTTACCCTCTAGGGTTTAATCATAGGAAAATGTATGAAGTTTGGTAGAATACCTTGAAGGAAAGAAAGGTGTGTATAGTGAGTTCCTTTTGTTTCCAGCCCTAAAGAGCTAGTTACTAGAAGATGAAAAAAACTTTTATAATTCAAACAAATAAGGCTAATTCCAGCAGCTGTACCCTGAAACAGTCAGAGCAGAAACCAACGTAGACAAAGTGCCCTTTGGCTGGGCCCTCTCTAATCAATTAGCAATAAAAAAAATATACTCCATAGACATACCCACAGGCCAGTCTGATGGAGGAGTTTCCTCTTCTCAGATGTTTCTACTTTGTGTCAAGTTGGCAAACACCAGCATACTAGACAAACACTCTACTGAGCTACAATTCTAGCCCTATTTATTATCTCTTCTCAATGAATTTTGTTCTTTATTTATAACCTTATTTATCTCTTTTGACAAATTTTGGTCTGATTTATCAGATATCAAAATAGCTATGGCAGCTTGTTTTCAGTTTGTTTGGTTAGACTCTGGGTTAGCTAATGCTTTAGTTAGGGGTGTGTCCCAGGGAGTATCTATATTATTGAGATGGTTCAGACAGAGGATCTGTCTTTGTACTTTGAAGATCTCCTGTATATGAATTACCCTGTTGGAGATATGCAGCTGGGCATATCAAATAACCTCTGGAACTTCAGACTACTAGGGCTCAACAGCAGTGAATGACAGGTAGCTTCAGAGTTTGCTCTACCTGCTGGCTCTGGCTCAAAGCCATGAAACCCCAGCATTATTATTCTGTTGATGAGATCTGCTCCTGGCCATTCATATGCACCTCCCAGCTGGAACCAGCCTCCTAGTGCCTGCATCTCTTGCTTTTCAGTGTGTTCTTCTTGTTCTCCACTGTTGCTTTCTGAACTATCTCTCTTCCAGGGCCTGTGGCAGGCCAAATTGAAGCTCCCTGACTTGTCATTGTTTGCTGACCTCAGCTCCCCAGCTAGTTCAGTTATTTATTCATTTATTGTCTGTGATTGTGGATATATGCATGCCCTAGTGTGTGTGGAGCACAGAGAAAAACTTTTGGGAGTTGGTTCTCTCCTTCTGCCTTGGGCTCTGGAGAGTAAATTTAGGTTGTCAGACTGGGATGGCTTTTATCTGCTGACCCATCTCTTTATCCCAGAAGTTAATGGTAGTCAGGGTTTTTTTTTTTTTTTTTTGGTCTTTTTTCAGACAGGGTCTCTTTGTGGCCCCAGTATTAAAGAGATCTGCCTGCTTTAGCCTCCCAAGTGCTGGAATTAAAGGTGTGTACCACCATGCCTGGCATGTTAGTCAAATTTTTGGCCTTTTTTTAAAAATTTTTGTATGTGTTTGAATATACTGTCTGCATGTAGGTTTGTGCACCCGTGTCGTACAATGCGGCAGAGGTCAGAAAAGGGTGTCGGATTCCCCTGGAACTGGAGTTAAAGACGGTTGTTTTTTTTTTCAGCAGCCATGTGGGTGCTGGGGATCAAGCCCAGGTCCTCTACAAGAGCAGTCGGCGCTCTTAACGCTAGGCCATCTCTCCAGCCCCTTCATTCTGCCTTTAAACTACATCTTCAGCCCTTTATCTCTTGATGTAGATCTTACTCATCGTTTACGTAGGCTGACCTTCAGTTCATGATCTTCCTGCCTCTGCCTCCTGAGTGCTGAGATTCAAGTATATATCATACCTAGCTTTTAGAGCTGGGTTTTTTGTTTTTTGTTTTGTAGTAAGGGCATAGATAGGTATTTAAGCACTATGATTTTCATTACTATGATCCTTTCTGCTGAAAGATCTATTTGACCATTCTTCTACAATAAATGTTAGTTTTGTGTCATGAGAAACATGTTTAGAATCTTTTTTTTTTTAATTTTATTTATTTCCGTATGTGTATGAATGTATTGTCTGCACGCAAGTTTGTGCACCCGTGACGTGCAACACCGCGGAGGTCAGAAGAGGGTGTCGGACTCCCCTGGAACTGGAGTTCTCCTGGAATTGGAGTTTCAGATGGCTCTCAGCCGCCATGTGGGTGCTGGGGATCGAACCCGGGTCCTCTGCAAGAGCGGTCGGCGCTCTTAACCGCTAGGCCATCTCTCCAGCCCCCATGTTTAGGATCTTTATTTGCACGATGCATATAATTGGTATTTGAATGAGTTATTGGATCTTCTAATTGCAGGTCAAAATAGCAAGGGTAGAAATAAAAGACCCAGAAACTGTGATTAACTCAAGAGTTATTGATATGAGACTTTAAAAAGTGTTTATAAATGTGGCTTATTTTGTATATGTAAATATTACAGCACAGTAGAGGTACAAAAAAAGGGCATTAGATTGTCATACAACATATAATTGTTGTACAGTACCTCTGCATTGTATTCTTGCTTGCTCAAGACGAAAGTTTTTTTTTTTTTTTGAGCCAGGGTGTCCCTGTAGCTCTTTCTTCACAGGAGTGCTGTAGTGTACACCCTGTCCCCCAATCATGCACACACACAGAATAAGATACATTTAAAACATTTTAAGAAATCTCAAACTAAGCCGGGCGTGGTGGCGTACGCCTTTAAGGTGTCCCTGTAGCTCCAGGTGGCATGGAACTCACTATGTAGACCAGGCTGGCCTGGAACTCACATAGATCTGCCTGCCTCCCAATTGCTAAGATTAAAGACATGTGCCACCATGCCTGGCCAAGATGAGACTTTTCCTAATTGGCTTAACTACTGTTGGGGTTTTCCTCTAGAGTCCACCTTAAAAAAAAAAAAGAAAATTTATGTGTATACGAGTGTATTGCCTGCATGTATGCAAAATGGACCCATGTTGGTCAATGGCCGTAGAGATCAAAAGAGGGCATCAGACCCCTCCGGAACTGGAATTAGGGACACCTGCCATACGGGTGCTGGGAATCAAACCTGGATCCTCCGGAAGAGCAGCCAGTGCCCCTAACTACTCAGCCATCTCTCAACCCCCTAGTCCACCATTTAAAAAAAAAATAGTGCCGGGCGTGGTAGAACAGTGGAAGGATAGAACCAACTCTGTGTGACTGTCTTCTTTCTTCACAGGAGTGCTGTAGTGTACACCCTGTCCCCCAATCATGCATACACACAGAGTAAGATACATTTAAAACATTTTAAGAAATCTCAAACTAAGCCGGGCGTGGTGGCGCACGCCTTTAATCCTAGCACTTGGGAGGCAGAGGCAGGCGGATCTTTGTGAGTTCAAGGCCAGCCTGGTCTACAGAGTGAGTTCCAGGACAGCTGGGGCTACAGGGAGACCCTGTCTCGAAAACACCAAAAAAAAAAAGGAAATCTCAAACTAAGTATTTCTTGAGATTCTAGAATTCCTGATATTAAGTGTGCTTGCTGCTTTTTTCCTTCCTCTTTTGTTGGTGCTGGGGTTTTATAAACCCTCTATCACGGAGTTACACCCCTCGGTTATAAGTAAGTTTTATAGAACTTTAGCTTTGGTAAGAGATAGGTTATAGAACTACTCTAGGGCTACCCCAAACTTCCTTATCATCATCTGAGTAGATTGCCTTTCATTTCTTTTGTAGAAGATAATATTGTATACCTTGTTTCATGTCACACACACACAATTCAGAGGATCCTTTTGAGTAGGATTATTAGTTTCTGAAGTGCAGAGAATATAGGCAGGCACTACCATGCATGAACAAGTCTCTCTTATTTTCACTGTAGCCATGCAAGAGTCAAGACCTAGCTAGAGTTTAGCTGCCTGTGCCATGCCTGTTAATCCCAGTACTCGTGAGACTGAGGCAGGAGGATAGTGAGTTCCAGGCTAGCCTTGGCAATGTTGAGAGACTGTCTCCAAACCAAATCAAACCAAACCAAACCAAAACCTTTGGTATTGTCAGTTTGAGTTTTTTCCCTCACGGAGAATATCTGTAAACATGAATTTTCACCTGATATTCCTATGATTAAAATGTTCTGAATTTCTAGAAAAAGTGTTGAAGGCCAGATAAAATGTGTCAGTGGCCAGGTGAGGAATGTGGGCCTCAATTTGCACCTGTCTTTTAGTAGTCCCACTCCTAAGTTAACCCATAGACTGTTCGTAAATTGTAACGTAGCCAAGTAATATAACTGTATTGGCTTGACCTTAAAAGTAGAGCAAATGGGGCAAAATGGGACACTTATTGAGGATATTAATTGTTAAAGAATATACTTTTATAAAGAGTAGCAGTCAGATTCCTTACTTACTCTCTCCTTTGAATCCACAGTGCTATCATCATCTCTGGAGGACCCAATTCTGTGTATGCAGAAGATGCTCCCTGGTTTGATCCAGCAATATTCACCATTGGCAAGCCTGTTCTTGGAATTTGCTATGGCATGCAGGTACAGCTGCAAATTGACTTTGAGAGTTGACTCAGTGTTTTAAACTGTACCAGTACTTGTCTCTTTAGGGTAATCTGTGCATATTACTGTGTATTAATTGCCATTTTAGTATTGTGGAACTAACCAGATAAGGAACTTGTTTCCAGAAAAGATTTCTTTTTTTTTTTCTTTCCAGAAAAGAATTCTTAATGTAATAAAACACTGTTCACCTTTTTTAGTGACAGTTCTTGGTCCACCTACCCACCATCATTTGTTATTATGAGTTCTATATTTTGGTCATTCTAGCTTAGTTCAAGAAATGGAAATTTACCTGACAAGATTATCATTAATAAATTGATAGGTAATGCTGAACCAGTAGCCTTTAATCCCAGCACTTGGGAGGGCAGAGGCAGGTAGATCTCTATGAGTTCAAGGCCAGCTGGGACTAAGGGAGACCCTGTCTCAAAAAGACAAAAAAAAAAAAATTTTTTTTTCACTTACAGTTGTAAAGAAAATGATTGTCTAGTTAGATAACTTGTAACACTGTCTTATTTGATTAGATCATCTGGAAACTGAGCTAGGAAACTTCTCAGAATAATGTATTATTAGTTGATCTATTAGTGTATTTTATGTTTTCGCTCTCCCCCTACCCATCCTGCTCATCTTTTTAATATAGAATTTGTGCTGTGTAGGCCAAGTTTTTCCCAAACTGGTGAACCTCTTGCTGTAGCCTTTCAGGTGCTTTAACTTTTCAAACTAAAGATTTTCTTACAAAATTAAAAAAAAAAAATCAAGGTTTTCTTTTATGCCAAGAATAGCCAAGTGACGGGGACTCTGGACTAGCTTGCTCAGCTTATCAGGTAACTCCCTTTCTCCCTCTTGCCCCCCTTTGGCTTTGGCGTGTAATGGTGACAGTGACTCCTCATTTGGAAGTGGAATTAATCTAGTTATATCTTAACTGACAAAAACAAAATTGTTGGTAAGATAAAATTTCTTATGATATTCTAATCATTCCTAATTGACTGTTGAGAATTGCTTAATAAACTGTTGAACCTGTTGTTCTTTAAAGCTGTTTGAAAAGGAGAAAATGAAGATCAATGTGCTTTCTTTCTGCCAGCTCTGGAGCCCCAGCTAGTCTGGAATTCGCTATTATGTAGGCCAGGCTAGCTTCCATCTCAGAGCAATCTGCCTGCCTCTGCCTCCAGAGTGCAGGGATCAAAGGTGTGTGCCACCACACCCAGCTTGTCTTTTTCTTGTGCCTCTAAAAGTTTTTGTCAAAAAAAGTCTTCTTTTTTGTTTTGTTTAGTTTCTGTTTGAGATGGGATCTCACAATGAAGCATAGGTAGACCTGGAATTTGTAGTTTTCCTGCCTCACCTAACCAGGTGTAGTTTCCTAGGAGATAACATGGTGCTCTCCCAAATTATTTTTATTGGTAGAATTTCCTTGCTGTTTTTCTTTCCTCAGACTAAGCCTTATTGTCCAGCCTTGGCATACAGAGATTAAAGAGGAGCCATCTGAGCCTTGGTGTTAGCTTTGGATTCCCTTTAGGGCATTTATAACCTGGGAGTTATCAGAAATTCATATTGAAAACCATATCGTTTTAAAAATTCTTTTTTTTTTTTAAGAATTCATACATGTGGCTGTGTGTATGGCGCACACCTGTAGTCCAAGCAGAGGCAGGAATATTTCTGTGAGTTGGAGGCCGGCCTAGTCTACACATCGAGTTCTAGGCCAGCCAGGGCTTATTAGTGAGACCCTCTCTTAACATCTGCCCCCGAATTCATACATTCTTCTATGTATACAATATGTATGTTGTTCATATCTGCCCTTCAGTCCCCAGAACCCCCTCCCCTCCTTTGTCCCTCCCTCTCAATTCGATGTCCTCATTTAGTTATTTACTCACTGAGTGCGTCCAGTGCTGCTCGTGGGTGTGGGTCATTCCCTGGGGAATGTGGAAGCCTATCAGTGCTACATCCCCAAAGAAAAGTGACTCTCCCAGCAGCTATCAACTGCCAAAAGCTCCTCAGCCAAGGATGAGGGTTCAGTAGCCCCTCCCTCCACCATGCTGAAAATTCTAAGTGGCTTGATTTGTCTAGATCTTGTGCCAGTAACTACAGCTACTATGAATTTATGTGTGGAGCAGACGTGCTATGTCTAGAGAACAGTAGTTCACAGCTTTCTTCTCCATCTTTTGGAGATGTTGGGAGTATTGCTATAGAGGCCTCATCTATAGGTGACATAGAACACAGATGGTCCTTTATTTTCAGCACTTTGAACACTAATGCAGATCTGAATCAACCACTACCAAGTGCAGTAAGAAGCTTCCCTGAGGAAGTTGGGAGCAGCACAAGTCTATGGATATAAACCTAACATTTAAATGGCAGTTTCACACCATAATCATTTAGAAAAACATTAATAGGCTCTTTCGTAGGGCCTCTGATTTCCCTAGCAATTGGTTTCTACCATGTTTATAGTACCAGGCATGAGTTCTCTCCTGTGGAACAGGCCTCAACAATCCAGTCAAGAGAATGGTTGTTTACCTTTATAACCAGTGTTGTGGGTATTAAACCAGTGGGCATTTTTACACGGTAGGCTCACGTTACAGCACACACGGTCGGGTGCTGAAGAATACCACTGACGGCTTCTCTCCCCTAGCAGCGTGCATAACACCTTTAACACTACGAAAGCTAACCAACAGGGACAGTGAAAACCATATTCTTTTTTCTTTTTTTAATACTTATATTGATGATTTGTGTATTTCATACATTATCTTTCAGTCTAATTTAGATGCATTCCCCTCTTCCTGCCCCCCACCCCTCCCCTGTTCATGCCTTCTGCCATACATGTCTTGCATCTTTCAGTCTTTCCAAAGTTTTCACTGCAGAGGCTTGTTGTTTTGCGCAGAGTTTAACTGTGTCAGTCATTTCTTTGACCCAGTCTTTATGTTGTAGTTCCTTCCCCTTTGTATTCCTCCAACATATGCCATATAACCATCACATAGGTATCAAAATTATGACCTCTGAGAATAAACTATGTTAATTCCAAAATATGTTTAGGGAATTCACATTTTTCCCCTATAATTTTATATTACTCTAAAATATGAGTATCTTCCACCCATATACAATAATTACTGAGTCTGAAAATAGGTCGTAGGTCAATTCTAGAGCCCATTAAGAGATTCACATTATAGCAACACAGTTGCTTTCAGATAAAAAGAACTATAACAGTCTACTTTCTCTGGAGCTGTTGTCTTGGACTCTGGTCAATTCTGGCTGTTTCCTTTCATGGGCTGACAGTTTGTCCATGAATAACCTTTCAATCCTACTAATGAAGCACAAGAAATTAGATATATAGGTATTTAAATAATGCTAATTGTTATGGTAGGTTACTTTGGTATAGACACAGATGTTTGTATGGTATGTTAATCCATGAATTACATTTTTTCTGTAAAATATGACAGGGTCCCAGAGTCCAAGACAACAGCTCCAGAGAAAGTAGACTGTTTTGCTTCTCGTCCACCTGTGCCCCTTTTCTAAGCCTAGGGAACAATCTGCGGAAGAGGGGGCATGGTAGAATGTAAGGGCTGCGATTGGGGTGAATGACGAAACTAGAGCAATATAGTCTGGACACTCATCCGATCAACTTGATTGAACATACAAGTCCCCCCTGCTGGATGGTGGGACCCATGGGCTGTGTGGGTTTGGGCACAACTGCTTGCAAATTGGTTTTACATGAAGGGTGCTTGTACTCATAAATTATTACTTATTGTTTAAAAAATGAAAAAAAAAGAATTAAAAAAAAACTATAACAATAATGTTGTTCAGCTTGCCTTTCAACTGGGGATTTGGCACTAGCATCCACAAATGAGGGAAACCATTTGCCGTTTGTTTTTCTGGGGCTGTGTTACTTCACTTAGCATAATGGCTTCGAGTTCCATCCATTTACTTGCAAAGTTCATGATGTCATCTTTCTTTACTGCTGCATAGAACTCCATTGTGTAGATGTACCACATTTTTGTTATACACTCATCTGTTGAGAGGCATTTGGATTGGCTCCAGCTCTTCGCTGTTGTGAAGAGAGCTGCAATAAACATAGATGTGTATGTATCTTTGTGGTAGGATGAGTCTTGTGGGTATGTACCCAGGAGTGGTATGGCTGGGTCAGGTGGTAGGCTCATTCTGAGTTTAAAGATTCTCCACACTTCTTTCCATAGTGGTTGTACAAGTTTATAATCCCACCAGCAGTGGATGAGTGTTCCCCTTTCCCCACAACCTCTCCAGCATTTGGTGTCTTTTGTTTCTTGATCTTAGTCATTAGTCAGTCTTATCAGAGTGAGAGGATATCTGAGAGTGGTTTTAATTTGCATTTCCTTAATTATTAATGATGTTGAATATTTTTTAAGATGTTTCTGAGCCACCTTTACTTCCTCACTGATGAAGTCTCTGCTCAGCTCTTTACTCCATCTTTTGAGTAGGTCATTTGGAAAACCTTTTTTTTTTTTGAGACAGGGTCTCCCTATAGCCCCAGCTGGTCTGGAACTCACTCTGTAGACCAGGCTGTCCTTGAACTCACAGAGATCCACTTGCCTCTGCCTCCCAAGTGCTAGGATTAAAGGCATGTGCTACCATGCCCAGGCTTAAAGATTGGTTCTTAGCCACCATGTGGGTTCTGGGAATCGAACCAGGGCCCTCTACAAGAGCAGTCAGCACTCTTAACCACTGAGCCATCTCTCCAGCCCCTGGAAAACCATATTCCTAATGACAAAATAAAATATTAAAAAAATTAACAATAAAATAAGTTCTTTATATAGTCATCCCTTATTTTCAAATACATGTTTAGTTCATTTCTCAACTCTTTGCATCTTCAACCTTGAGTAATACAGAGCCAAAAATTAAAAAAGCTTTCTGGGGGCTGGAAAGATGGCCTAGTGGTTAAGAGCGCTGACCGCTCTTGCAGAGGACCCGGGTTCGATCCCCAGCACCCACATAGCAGCCGAGAACAGTCTGAAGCTCCAATTCCAGGAGAACTCCAGCTCCAGGGGAATCTGACACCCTCTTCTGACCTCCGCGGCATTGCAGGACACGGGTGCACAGACCTGCATGCAGACAGTACATTCGTACACATACAGAAATAAATTAAAAACAAAAAAAACTTTCTGACCAGGTGAGAGCTCTAAATGTTACTGGAGGTCCTCGACTTTTGTAGAAGTCTTAAACTAATTACTTAGACTAATCAGACTTCGTGTACACTTCCAACAGTCTGCTTATCTTATTCTTGTGGCTGTTTTCTGGTTGTGGGAGGCAGAGGTGCGCATGGAGGTCAGTGAGGATTCAATTTTCATTCTCAGCATTTGAATGATGGCTCTAGGCCACACACACTGCCCTGCCCTTTGGGCTGTAAAAAGACCTAAGGGACATGAGGCAGGGATGGGGTCTGTTCTGTTTCAGTCATACACATTTGAATGGTTGACTTAGAGAATGAGGGAAAGGATGAGAGGTCAAACCAAATATTAGTGAAGGGCCATGTAACGAGAAGTCTTTACATGTAGGTAACACTGGTAGAGCTCTAGAATCGAGACTAGAACATGGATAAGACCAGAGGCTGTGGATTAGACCAGACTGTAGGGAAAGGGTCCATGCTGAATCATCAGCTTGAGAAATACTGAGTTAGCATATTTTTTTACTTTTAGAATCAATTGAATGAATGCCTAAAAAGAATTTGGGGGCAGGGAGTAACATTTGATATGGTTTTGAGTAATTGGCTTCTTTAAATTATAAGATTAGGGGGCTGGAGAGATGACCTAGCAGTTAAGAGCGTTGACTGCTCTTGCAGAGGATCTGGGTTCGATCCCCAGCACCCACATAGCAGCCAAGAACCGTCTGAAACTCCAATTCCAGGAGAACTCCAGTTCCAGGGGAATCTGACACCCTCTTCTGACCTCCGGGGCATTGCATGACACGGGTGCACAAACCTGCATGCAGACAGTACATTCATACACATACAAAATAAGTAAAAATTAAAAAAGTTAAAATAAATTATAAGATTAAATATTTACTTGGCCTTCTCTCTGCTTTTTTGTTGGGACCTGGGTGCCTGTATCCTTAGGATTTTTGTTATGAAAGACACACCAAACTGGATTGTAGTCAATACTGTATTTATCAGATGTGGAGGGTTTAGGATGGTGCAATGATCGATCCATTAAAGAGGGGCAGAATGAAGAGACCATTTGAAATGTGTCTACTGAAATATGGAATTTGAACAGATGAGTTTGAGAGGCCATATTTCCTTGATTTTTAGCACATTGTTTTTGTAGGCCTTCTAGATGTTCTTTTGGCAGAAAATATTAAGTATCTTGGGGCTTTATGCTTTTCAGAACTCCTGTTTTAGTATAAACATTTCTTATTGTCAGCTATGGCTCTTAAAAATTATTTTAAGATTCATTTGTTTTATTATATATGTGTATGTGGTGAATGGCTGCATGTATGAAAGGTCACAGAAGTCACTGGTGCCAGTGAAGGCCAAAAAGGGTGTCAGTTCCCCTGTAACTGGAATTACAAGCAGTTAGATGTGAGCCACCATGTAGATGAACTGAACCCAGATTCTCTGCAAGAGATTAAGTGCTTCTAATCAGTGAGTCTTCTCCAGCCTTTTCTTTTTTTTTTTTTAATTTTTTTTTTTTATTTATTTCTGTATATGTATGAATGTACTGTCTGCATGCAGGTCTGTGCACCCGTGTCGTGCAATGCCGCGGGGGGTCAGAAGAGGGTCTCGGATTCCCCTAGATCTGGAGTTCTCCTGGAATTGGAGTCTCAGATGGCTCTCGGCCGCCATGTGGGGGCCGAGGGGATGAACCTGGGTCCTCTGTAAGAGTGGTCGGCGCTCTTAACCGCTAGGCCATCTCTCCAGCCCCAGCAACCTTTTCTCTTTTAAAAAAAGTCTCTTATCTAGCTGGGCGTGGTGGTGCACACCTTTAAT
>VZQC01010238.1:3161088-3231435 GCA_009823505.1 Rhizomys pruinosus | reverse complement strand
AAAAAAAAAAAAAAAAAAAAAAAAAATCAGTTATCAGTCATCTATTTTTGAGACAGGGTCACCCTGTAGCCCCAGCTGGCCAGGGACTTGCCATGTAGACAAGACTGGCCTCAGTCTCACAGAGATCTGCCTGCCTCTGCTTCCTAAGTGTTGGGACTAAAGGTGTTTGCAGATGATTTTAAATTAAATCCTTCCTTTAGCATTAAAGAAATTTATATTTTTAATATGTGGATTAAAGTAATGGAAAATGTGCCAGTGTTTAGCAGAATTTAGGTCCAGTATTTAACAGAATTTAGGTCACTCTTTTTCTCTTTAAAGTGCGCGTGCGCGCGCGTGTGTGTGTGTGTGTGTGTGTGTGTGTGTGTGTGTGTGTATGTGAGTATATTGTCTGGATGTGTGTAAGCACACCTGTGTTGTGCAGTGCTCAAGGAGAGGTAAGAAAGTGGTGTCAAATCTCCCCTGGAACTGGAGTTAACACAGTTGTTAGCCTCCATGTGGGTGTTGGGAATCAAACCTGGATCTTCTGCAGCCAATGCTCTTATCACTGAGCCATCTCCAGCCCCAGAGGTCAAATTTTGTTATGTAATAATTCTTTTTGGTCTTTTTCAAGACAGGGTCTCCCTGTAGCCCCAGCTGTCCTGGAACTCGCTTTGTAGACCAGGCTGGCCTTGAACTCACAGAAATCCGCCTGCCTCTCTCTGCCTCTAGAGTGCTAGGATTAAAGGCATGCGCCACCATACCCAGATATGTAATAATTCTTAATAGCTTTATCGATAGTAATAAGAGCTATCTACATTTGTCAAACTTCTTTCATATATATATGTATATATATATGGTACAAAAATATTGTGTTTTGAAAGCAAGGGATGTAAATGATTACTTTAGCATAATGAGTTTGATTCATATTCATGTATATTGGTTTTCTTTTTTGAACAGATGATGAATAAGGTATTTGGAGGTACCGTGCACAAAAAAAGTGTTAGAGAAGATGGAGTCTTCAACATTAGTGTGGATAATACATGTTCATTATTCAGGTATATATTTTTTTAATTTTTATTTATTTATGTGTATGAGTGTACTGTCAGCATGTAGCTTAGTGCACCCGTGTCGTGCAATGCCTCGGAGGTCAGAAGAGGGCGTCGGATTCCCCTGGAACTGGAGTTAAAGATGGTTCTTATCCATGTGGGTGCTGGGAATCGAACCCCAGTCCTCTTCAAGAGCAGTTGGTGCTCTTAACCGCTGAGCTATCTCTCTAGCCCCTCAGGTATTATTTTTAAACTACATCTATTTTGTGTGCATAGGGGCAAGCACATACCACAGTGCTCATGTAGAAGTCAGAGGACAATTTACAGGCTCTGTTCTTCTCTACTTGTGAGTCCTGGGAATTGAGGTCATGTTTTCAGGCTTGATGACAAGTGTCTTCACCCGCTGAGCCATCTTGCCCGCCCTGGTTATTATATATTTAAATTAAAAAAAACCAGTACTACATTTAAGTGGGGGTGAAAATGCTCCTGTTATTTGTCAGAATTGAAGGCTCTCCAGTTCCTAGCATTAAGGCCACAGAAGTAGCTGCTCATTTACTTGCCTTCAGGTTGATTGTTCAGAAAGCAAAGGATGAGGTGATGGGGAAGGCACTTATGAAGTATCTTGAAAATGCCTACATAGTTTTGGACTCCTGTGTTTAACCTAAAATCTTGTGATGCCAACATTTGTAGCCTCACCTCTTTATTGAGACCGTGTTACTTTATTATGTAGCCTAAGCTGGCCTCAAACTCCTTATCTTGCTTTAGCTTCCTTCATGCTGGTATTATAAATTCAGTGAGGGATGATTTTATACAGTAGTGTGCTTGACAAATGAATGTTTTGAATTGTCTGTATCTGTTATACGTATGTCTGCACCTTCTTTCAGGCTCCTTCTTAGCTGGGTACTTAGCTACACATTTGCTGGATTCATTGCTAAAATATGTCTTATTTTATTTCTATCCATCTTTTTTGATGGAGAACTAACTATACCTTGGTGTACAGTTTCTCTCCCTCCCTTAGACCCCCTCCTTCCTTCTTTTCCTCTCTCCTTCCCACCCCTTCTTTGTGCCAAGACAGTCTTGTTGTGTAGCATATAATGGCCTCAAACTTGATCCTCCTCCTTATTCACCCTTAGGGCTGGGATTATAGGTGTAATGGGCAGTGTATAATATTTTTAATACAGTGAATATATTACTGGATTTTATTATTTAGGTAATTATGTTGTAGCCCTAATCTGTTTAAAGATTCATGAATTATGGCTGGAGTTGTAGCTTGGTAGGTAGAGTATATGTTTGGGATGCATGAGGTGAAGCTGCTGTGCACACACTTCCTAAGATTGCTTTTTAATTTAAATTTAATTAAATTTAATTTAATTTTATTTTATTTAAAAAACAATTTTTTTGTGGAAAAATTTATTCTTTATGTATATGAATGTAGTGTCTGGATGTAGGTTGGTGCACCCATGTCGTGCAATGCTGTGGAGGTCAGAAGAGGGCATCGGATTCCCCTGGAACTGGAGTTAAAGACAGTTTTCAGCTGCCACGTGGATGCTGGGGATTGAACCTGGGTCTTCAGCAAGAGCAGTCGGCACTGTTAACCTCTAGGCCATCTTTCCAGCCCCCTGCCTTTTTTATTTTAAAACAAACAAACAAACAAACAAACAAACAACCCAACCATAACACTTGGGACGTGGAAGCAGGAGTATCATAAGTCTAAATCATTCTCAGCTACATAGTAAGTTGGAGGCCAGCCTGAGAGTTTTTATTCTATTTTATGATGGACTATCTGTAGACACACTTGGTTTTTTTCCATTCATTTTATTTTGAAGCCAGTTTTCTTCCTAATTGGATTAACTATATAAGGTGCAGATTGATGTTAATTAATGAGCATTTTATGTTTTGTTTTCAACTATGCGGTTTCTAGATATTACACATACGTACACACACACACAAAGACTAAGTTTCACCGTGTAGCCCTGGCTAGTCTGGAACCTGCTATATAGAACAGAGTGGCCTCAAATTCACAGGGTCTACCTGCCTCTGCTGGAATGGAAGGCTTGAGCCACTGTGCTCCACATTACTATATATTCTTTTTTAAAACTTTACTTACTGTTTTTATTTTACATGTGTGAATGCATTGCCTGCATGTATGTAATTGTATGTAATTGCACCTGTATTGTGTATGCCCTCAGAGGTCACAAGAGGATGTCAGATCCCCTGGAACTGGAGTTACTGATGGTTGTTAGCCAGCATGTGAATGCTAGGAACCAAACCTGGGTCCTCTGCAAGAGCAGCCAGTGCTTTTAACCTCTGAGCCATCTCTCCAACCAATATATAATCTTAAAGATTACATTGATCTGTGCCTAAGTTCTTAGTAATTTATTCTAGGTTTGGTAGATTTGAAAATTTAAAATTGAAGTCATGAAGTGGGAGATAGAAATCCTCCCCTTTTTAAAAAAAATACGAAATTGACTACAGCTTGACTCTTGATTAATAATGATAGAGGAGCCGGGCATGGTGGCGCACGCCTTTAATCCTAGCACTCGGGAGGCAGAGGCAGGCAGATCTTTGTGAGTTCGAGGCCAGCCTGGTCTACAGAGTGAGTTCCAGGACAGCTGGGGCTACAGGGAGACCCTGTCTCGAAAAAGACCAAAAAAAAAAAAATAATAATAATAATGATAGAGGACAGAAATAACAATTATTTTCAAAATTCCTAGTTTTCAGGGATGGGGGGTGTAGTTCAGCAGCAGTACTTTCCTGGCATAAAAATGCCATTGTTAGCATGATGGTGCAAACCTTTAATCCCAGCACTCCAGAGGCAGAGACAGGTGGATCTCTGTGAGTTCAAGGCTAGCCAGTCTACAATAGTGAGCTCCAGGCCAGCTGGGACCAAAGGGAGACCCTGTCTCAAAAAAAAAAAAAAAAAAAAAAAAAGTGACATTTTTTATTGCAAAAGTATTTTAAGGTAGAACTTGCAACCAGGAAACACTTCTGCTCTTTCTCTCTACTCCCACAGTGCTGCCTTACAGAGATATGCCAGGCTGTGCCTAGCTTTTTTATGAAGGTGCGGGGGGATGGGGGAGTTGAACTCAAGTCCTCTATTTGTATAGCAAGTGCTCTTAATCACTAAACCATCTTTCTAGCCCCTAGTTCTCAATTTTTACAGATTTCTGTTTTTTGAAATTTAATATCTTTTATTGGCTTATCAATACTGGTGTTGCATTGTTAAATAGCTTTTTTCCTCTTAATTTATACATATGGCAAACATTTTTCTAAATAAAATGACTTATTAATCATGTTTTTCATTAAGTACTTTTTGTACGTTTAGGGGTCTTCAAAAGGAAGAAATTGTTTTACTTACACATGGAGACAGTGTAGACAAAGTAGCTGATGGATTCAAGGTTGTGGCTCGTTCTGGTAACATTGTTGCAGGTAAAAGTTCTAAATTTTGCAGATCTCATTTTTCAAAAATTTCAGAGTCATTATTTGATTGATCTTTGGTCACCCTTTGTGCTTGTGGGGGTCAGCTTGTTGGTTCTCTCGTTCCTCTGTATGGGTCCCAGGGATTGAAATCAATTTGTCAGATTTGGTAGCAAGTACCAAACTTGTCATCTTAAGGGCCTTTTCTAATTATTTATTTATTTTTTAAAACAATTTATTTATTTATTTCTGTATGTGTATGAGTGTACTGTCTGCATGCAAGTTTGTGCACCCGTGCCGTGCAATGTCGCGGAGGTCAGAAGAGGGTGTCGGATTCCCCTGGAACTGGAGTTCTCCTGGAATTGGAGTTTCAGACGGTTCTCGGCTGCCATGTGGGTGCTGGGGATCGAACCCGGGTCCTCTGTAAGAGCGGTCAACGCTCTTAACCGCTAGGCCATCTCTCCAGCCCATCTAATTTTTTAAATAGTTGTAAATGTGATAGGATCAGTTGTTAGTTAATAATCAAGGGTGTTTAATCTTGGAAGAATCATTCAAAAAGCTCATACTGCTTTCAAATACTTACTGGAAACTTACTCTGTAGACTGGCATGACCTCAAACTCAGGGCCATCTTCTGCCTTAGGCTCCTGAGTGCTAGAATTATAAAATGTGACCCACTGTGCCTGACTTAAAAGGGTTTTTTGTTGTTGTTGTTTTGTTTTGAGATAGAACCTTACTACGTAGCCCACACTGGCCTTGATCAAACATAGGTGGCTATCCTTTTGTAACTCAGGAAAATTTGGAGAACTACTTGTATGTACTCCAAATGTGTGCTGGTATTTGCAGAGGCCTTTTGAGGGTATCAGATACTCTGCAAGTGGAGTTATAGATGGTTGCAAGCAGCCATGTTTGCTGGGACCCTATCCCAGATCCTGTGCAAGAGCTTAAGTAAACTGATGATCCATATCTTCAGTACTTATACTGGTATTTATCTTATCAGTATTTATACTGAAGTTGTATCTCTGAACAACTATTTGAGTGCTTAGTTTATATCAGGCACAATTCTAGGTACTATCCATATAGTAATGTGAACTTGTAAGACAAAAATCCCTATTTAAATTAGGTGATGGGTAAGGGAAGAGAGTCCACAAATACAGATATCAGATGAGCATGGCAGGAGGAAGTGAGCCAGTTGGCAGCGTTGTGTCTTGGCATTCTTTGACAATGAACTATGAGCTAGAAACCTGATAAGCTTTTCTCTCCTAGTTGCTTTTGGTCGTGGGGTTTATCACAGCAATTGGAAACTAGACTAAAACAGATTGTGAACTGAAGTTGAGTTATTACTACATTAGATAGACAAAATATCAAAGTAATGGTAGGCAAGTGAGAATACAGTGAAAAATCTTTGTGGATTGTCTTATTGCTCATTTATTGCTATGTAAAAATGGACTTTTTGTAAAGATTACAGCAATGTAGTTTTATTCATGTTTTATATTTTCTTTCTCTGCAAACTAAAACTCAAATGAGACATTTAAGTATCAACATTTCTAGAGAAATATTTTGAGGAATTAATTTTAGATATTTGCTGTATCTTCAACATGAAAACACTTTGTGATTTTTCTCTATTAAGGTATAACAAATGAATCCAAAAAACTATATGGAGTCCAGTTCCACCCTGAAGTTGGCCTTACAGAGAATGGAAAAGTAATACTGAAGAATTTCCTCTATGAAATAGCTGGGTGCACTGGGACCTTCACTGTGCAGAACCGAGAACTTGAATGCATTCGTGAGATCAAAGAGACAGTGGGCACATCAAAAGTTTTGGTAAGCAGTTTCTTACCTGGTGCTGTATAAATTTATGCCAGAAATATTGGAACCCAGAGCTAGATTCATTAGCACAGGCCTTACCTTTTGACAGGGTCAACATAACATTTGTGCATTGCATAGCCTCAGTGTTTTTTCAGTTACTATACATAATGTTTGATATAAGCCCTGCTTTTAGGTAATGATACAGTGTGATCGTGTTTGTTTCCTTTCTCTTCATTCTGTTCTTTCTCTCTCCATGTTACCTTTAGGTTTTACTCAGTGGTGGTGTGGATTCAACAGTTTGTACAGCTTTGCTAAATCGTGCTTTGAACCAAGATCAAGTCATTGCTGTGCACATTGATAATGGCTTTATGAGGAAACGGGAAAGCCAGTCTGTTGAAGAGGCCCTCAAAAAGCTTGGAATGCAGGTCAAAGGTATTAGTCATAGGGAAGATAATTTATGTCTGGGGTTATTTTTTCATATTACTTCTGGTTCAAGTGGGGTCCAAATGTAAAATTTTAAACTATTTAAAAAAAGTTTAAACTATTAACTAATGTACTATTATACTTAAATTGGTAAGTTACCATTTCCCACCTACTATTCTGTTCATTTTCCCAACTTCACAGTATTATTTATGCTTGTGAATATCCAAGTCCCACAACAGGTACAGATATATAGATGACAACGCAACCATGCTTGTAAAAGAGAAAGAGGATTAGGAGTCTGTAGTTAGCCAGGCATGGTGGTATGCATCCTTGCAATTATAGCTACTGGGAGACTGAGGTAGGGAGATCATTGAGTTCAAGAGCTTGGGGTCAGCTTAGACAACATAGCTAGACTGACTCTTTTTAAAAAATAGAAGCTAGTTGGGTATGGGATGGCACACAGCTTTAATCCCAGAACTCAAGAGGCTGAGTCAGGCAGATCACTAAGTTTGAGGCCAGCCCGGTCGACATACAGATTTCCAGGTTAGCTGCATAGTGAGACTCTGTTTCCAAACGGGGTGGTGGATAGGTGAGTCATTTGGTAATGAGGACCTGAGTTTGATCTTTACCAGTCACATAAATAGCCAGACATGTCTGCATGCTTGTAATCTTGGCATGGGGAGGTGGAGACAGGAGGATTCATAGAGCTTGTTGGCTGCCAGTCTAGCTGAATTGGCGAACTCTAGGTTTAGTGAAATATGCTATCTCAAGAAAATAAGGTAGAGCCTGGTTGAGGAAGACACTCAATGTTGACTTCAGGCTTCTATGTGTGACAGACACACACAAATAAAAGAATCCAATGGACTCTTGTAATCTTGGCAGAGGCAGGCAGATCTCTGTGAGTTCAAGGCTGGCCTGGTCTAAAAGGGAAGTTACAAGCCAGTCAGCGCTGCATAGTGAGACTCAGTCTCAACCCCGCCTCCGCCCCCCCAAAGATGAAAGTCCTTCACTGTTATTTTAAGGAACAATGATAATCACTAACAAATGTGTTTAATGACATTTACATTCATGGATATGTATTATACTTTTTAAAAAGGTATAATTAATTGATTACAGTGAAATGGCATATTAGTTTAAAAGTATAATTGTATGTTATTATGCTGACTGTAAAGTGAAGATGCCTGAGGAAGGACACAATGAACGTATTTTACTTTCCTTTGAAGCATGATCAGCAGTAAAGGCATAAACAGGTGTAATGATGCAAGGATAAAAAATAATAAGAGAGCAGACAGATGGTTTCAGGAAACATTGGAAGGTAGAAAGCAGGTGCCTGAGGTGGGTTTTCTCTGATAAGCTAATGAAATGTAAGCTTTAAGGGGCCTCAACTAGTTAGTCTTCTAAAATCTTGGCAGGGACCCCAGGAATATTCACATAACTCTACATGTTTGGAATTTGCAAATAAGATTTTATTTTGTAATTTGAGGTTGATTAGTTTTCTCTTTCCAGTCTAATGGTCTACGTGATGTCAAGATGCACAGTAACATCAGGCCAAGGAAAAGTTAACTTGGAAATACCTTTTAGTTTCAGTTTAGTAAGAATTATAATAATCATATTTGGACACAGTTAAGTTCTTATTAGCCATCCCTTGATTTTTAAGGTATTTTTATTGCTCTGTTTTTCTTTTATGTGTGTGTTTTGCCTGCATGCATGTGTAAGTGCACCCGTATTGTGCAATGCCCACAGATTCCCTGAATAGTTAGTGGATGGTTGTTAGCCACTATGTGGGTGCTAGGACCTGAACCCAGATCCTGTGAAGGAGTAGACAGTGCTCTTAGCTGAGTCATCTCTCCAGCCCCTGTTGCTCTGGAGCCTTCAAATTATAGAAATTTCAGCCCCACAAAAGCTTGGATCAGTAGAATGAAGGAATTCAGATTCTTGGGACACAAATGGGAAGGAAGGTAGCAAGAAGCCGATTTATGCAGCAGACTTTTTTGGAACTTGAGGAATCAGAAACATTTAGTTCTTGGCGCTTGAGTCTCTTGGGTGAACCTAAAACAAGAACCATATGAAAACAAGGAGAGCAGATCCTTTTCCCTAATGCAGGAGCAAGCTGCTATTGTCCTTGCCCACCTGAAAACTGATGGATTACTAAGAGAGGGTTTAGACTTGGAACTCTGATATCAGGTGCAGTTGAGGGTTAGAGATAAGGTTTTATACTACTAAGAGCAGGTCTAAACTGTATTGAATGATGATTCCTTTCTTCCACCCTCAGCACTAAGAATACTGATTGGCAGGGGTTTATCTTCTCTGGGGTAACTGACCGAGTTATGTGTCTGATATACCCCAAGTGAAATAGCCAGCTGTCTTGTTATCTCAGGGTGAGTCCTTCAGGAGTTGAGCTCTACTACCAAGTAGTTCATTACCTCTAGTTTTTTTGCAGTGCTGGGGACCAAACCTGGGGCCTTGTACATGTTATTTCCTTTTTAAATTGAGACAGGGTCTCCCAATAGCCCCAGCTATTCTGGAACTCACTATGTAGACCAGGGTGGCCTTGGACTCACACAGGTCTGCCTCCCTCTGCCTCCTAAGTGCTGGGATTAGTATGAGTCACCACGCCCTTCTATGTTATTTCCTAATGCTCTGTCACTGTACTACATCCCTAGCCTAATTTCATGCTTTTAGGGATACCCAAGTATTGTAAATATGTGTTCATAAATACCAGTTTTGAAAAAAGTGGTGTGCTATTCTGACGACTTGGCTGTTGTTGTTTTACAGTGAACCATTACATTTGACTTCTAGCTATCCTTAGTATGGTTTGGGTTGTTCTGTAGGGCAGAGAACAGAGGGCAAGCAACCAGCATAGTTGGCAGCATTGTGACCTTATAACACTAAATGCTACAGAATTTCCCATCTGAACCCTCCTATTTTTGGTTTTTGAGGGTGTAGGCAGATATAAAGAAGATTAAAAGGTGCATCTTGGCTTTTTTTTCTATAACTTATTTAAGACTTCCCCTCCTATCTCTCCCAGTGATAAATGCTGCTCATTCCTTCTACAACGGAACAACTACTCTACCAATCTCAGAAGAAGATAGGACCCCACGGAAAAGAATTAGCAAAACATTAAATATGACTACAAGCCCCGAGGAGAAGAGAAAAATCATCGGTGATACTTTTGTTAAGGTACCTTTTTTTTTGTTTTTGGTCTTTTTGAGACAGGGTCTCCTTGTAGCCCCAGTTGTCCTAGAACTCACAGAGATCCGCCTGCCTCTGCCTCCCAAGTGCTGGGATTAAAGGCATGCACCACCATTCCTGGCTTGTATTGGATGTCTTAATGGCTAGGTTTCAGGCTCTTAAAGGGAATGTTTACATGCATTGTTGAATCATGTACAATATACATGTTCTTAGGAATTTATTTTGGGGTGTTTGATGGATCATTTCTTAGAAGAGTGTTCTGCTCTTGTTGCTACTAGATTGCCAATGAAGTAATTGGAGAAATGAATCTGAAGCCAGAGGAGGTTTTCCTTGCCCAAGGCACTTTACGGCCTGATCTAATTGAAAGTGCATCCCACGTTGCAAGTGGCAAAGCTGAACTCATCAAAACGCATCACAATGATACAGAACTTATCAGAAAGTTGAGGGAAGAGGTAAAGGCTTATCAGAACTTTCTATAAAGTATATTCACGGAAATTTTTTTCCCCTTTTCTTCCGTCCTTTCTTTCTCTCCTCTCAATACTCTCAAGCAGTAACTACAGAGTGATTGTAAAACTTTACTTTCTTTTGTTTTTGTCTTTTTTGAGACAGGGTCTCCCTGTAGCTCCAGCTGTCCTGGAACTCACTATGTAGTCCAGACTGGACTTGAACTCACAGAGATCCTCCTGCCTCTGCCTCCCAAGTGCTAGAATTACAGGCATGTGCCACCACCACGCCCAGCTATATGTGGTGTTTTTTGATTCACATTTTTTTAGATGGTGTCATGTAACTGGCCTCTAACTTGTTACATAGCTCAGAATGACTTTGATGCTTCTGCCTTTACCTCTTGAGTGCTGGGATCATAGATGGTGGTGTATACTTGTAATCCTAGCATTTTGAGAAGTATAGGCAGGTGGATCAGGAGCACAAAGTCATTGTCAGCTGCATATAGAATAAAAAGCCACTTTGTGTTATAGGAGACCTTGTCTCAAAAACAATACAAAACCTCCAAGTCAATGACAAAACAGGATTACTAGATCGCATAGTAACTCTTTAACATTTTGATGATCTACCAGACTATTACTCACATGGAAGCATCTGTTTATACATTCCCACTAGATGTGTTTAAAGGTTCCCATTTTCCCACATTTTCACCAAGACTTGTTATTATCTATCATTTTTAAATTGTCTGCAACATAAAATAAATTCTACCACTTAACTAAAGTGTGCAGTTAATGTCCTGAAGTTATTAGCATAACTTGTTCAGCTTGGAAAACTGAAATACTGTATTCACCAACTTCCTTTTGTCCTCACCCCAATGCTGCTAACCACCACTCTATACTGTCATTTTCTCTTGGGCTATTTTGATTCTTTTGTTTAAGTGGAATCATAAAGGATTGTTGTAGCTCCAGTTGGCCTGGAACTCAACTATGTATGTAGACCAGGCTGGCTTTCATCTCAGAGAGATCTGCTTCCTTCTGCCTCCCGAGTGCTGGGATCTGTGCCACTATGCCCAGCCAGTATTGTTTGTGTGTACGTGCGTGCGTGCATGCGTGCGTGTGCTTGCGTGCATGGGGAGGCTGCATTATTTCATACTTACATAATGTCCTTAAGAGTAAATGCTGTAGTATGTGACAAAGTTTTTTCTTTGAAAAGCTAAGTACTGTGCACTCTACATTTTATTCATCTGTTTATTCACTGATGGACATTTGGGATGCTTAGGATAATTTGAGTGCTGCTGTGAACATACGTATATGTATAAAGCTTTAAGACCTTTTACTTCAAGATACACACCTAGAAACGAGATTGCTGGACTATTTTCCATAGCAGTTTCACTAATTTACAATTTAACCAAAAGTACCACAAGGGGTCCAATTTCTTCATATCCTTAAAATCATTTAGTCTTTTTGGCTTGTTTTTAATAGCCATTCTGGTAAGTTAAGTCACTGTTGATTTCAGTCATCCTTTTGAACATAAAGTGATACCTCTAGCATCTTATTGTGTTTTGTTTTTTGATGTTTGACAGAGAAACTCCCTATGTGCCTTGACCTTGCCATTTTCCTCCCTCAGCCTCTTCCAGTACTGGGCTTACAGGCATGTACCACCACATTTGGCTCCTTTTGGTTTTGATTTTTATTTCTCTATTGGTCATTTGTATATCCTGGAGAAATGTCTGTTTATATCCTTTGCTCATATTCTAAGTTTTAGTTAGATGTATGAGTTTGAAATGCCTTTTCCCCCATTTTGTGAAGTTGCCTTTTCATTTTCTTGGTACTACTTGGGAGAGTTTTAATTTTGAAGCCCTATTAATTTTTCTAATTGACTTATGTCCTCTGAGAAGTAGACCAGAATTGGTAGGTTAGTTTACCCTGATTTGTTTTTATTTAAAACATTTATGTTTATAATGTGTTTCAAAGAAGTATATGAATACCATTAAGATAGACATCTAATTCCTTATAATTAATTAGGGGAGTGTACTTCAAAAGCTATATTAATCTTTTGATTGGCCATTTTTTCCCCTTGTAGGGAAAAGTAATAGAACCTCTGAAAGATTTTCATAAAGATGAAGTGAGGATATTAGGCAGACAGCTTGGACTTCCAGAAGAATTGGTTTCCAGGCATCCATTTCCAGGTAAAAAAAATTGAGTTTTGTTTCATTTGTCTTTAGGCCTTTATGTGGATTCAGCTCAGATCATTCTGAATAATTTATCTTTTTAGGGGATTATGTAACATGACAGGAAAGATGACAGAACAAATTCTTTTAAACGTCTACTTTGTTTCTGTCATTTCATCACTCATCTCCATTATTTAGATATTATATGATTCCTGGAAGCCTTGCCTATAATACTGCTGTATCAACTAAGATTTTATTTGCAAAACAAGGAAAAAAAAAGATTTTATTTGCAGAAACCTTTTACTGCTTTAAAAATGATATTCTAAAGCTAGAAATGAGACTGAGCAGCTAATGGAGAACATGGCTTTCATGTTGCTTGTACTTGGGCAGCTCAGGTAATCTTTGTCTTTTCTGTTACAACAGAGTCTGTTCTGTTACAACAGCAAAGCAGCAGAATCTGTTCACATCTTTTTTTTTTTTTTGGAACAGCTGTTAAGTATTTGGTCAATTAGAAACACTAGGTTACACACTAGTATTAAACACACATTTCCATGATTGTTTTTTAACACTATATGTTTTTTTAGTAAAAATTACATAGTAAAATTTCTCATTATTTGTTTTTTTAGTGTATGATGAAATAAAGAAATTTTAAGTAAATTGACATATACAGTATTAATTAAATGTTTTCTGTACATTTTGTGGCATTACATTAGGCCCTCATGATTTGGATGTGAAATTAGTAGCTGCATTTAAAATTAAATGCTTTCTGTTTTTGTTTATTTATTATTTTATAGCTAGAGATTGAATCTCAGATCCTTGTACATGTTAAATATATGCTCTACCTGTATCCTACATTCTGGGCCATGAAATTAAATACCTACAAATTTTTAACTTGGGCTGGAGATGGATATCAGTGCTATAGCACTTGCCCAGCTTGAAAGCCCTGGGTTTTTATCCCTATCACTCCAAAACAAAAAAAGGAAGCAATGATAGCTAGACTTTAATTTTATGAGGATTTTATATTATGGAAAAGCAATTTAAGAATAATTATATGTTCTAAACTATTGTTATTCTTCAGGTCCTGGCCTGGCAATCAGAGTTATATGTGCTGAAGACCCTTATATTTGTAAGGACTTTCCTGAAACCAATAATATTTTGAAAATAGTAGCTGATTTTTCTGCAAGTGTTAAGAAGGTAATAATTTGAGATATATATATATATATATATATATATATTCGTCAGTACAAAGAATTGAATAGTTTACTGTTGTACTCTTATTTTTTAAAATATTTCTAAGTCCTGACTGTACTGGAAATATAAGTTCAAGAAGGAAAAGCTGTTTACTTCTCTGAATGTAGCATGTAGTGCCTTGGTTCTAACAGTTCTACTCAGGAATTAGGTGTCTGAATATGACCTAGGGTAGTGGATTTTTTTCTTTTTCTTTTTCTTTTTCTTTTTCTTTTTCTTTTTCTTTTTCTTTTTCTTTTTCTTTTTCTTTTTCTTTTTCTTTTTCTTTTTCTTTTTCTTTTTCTTTTTCTTTTTCTTTTTCTTTTTCTTTTTCTTTTTCTTTTTCTTTTTCTTTTTCTTTTTCTTTTTCTTTTTCTTTTTCTTTTTCTTTTTCTTTTTCTTTTTCTTTTTCTTTTTCTTTTTCTTTTTCTTTTTCTTTTTCTTTTTCTTTTTCTTTTTCTTTTTCTTTTTCTTTTTCTTTTTCTTTTTCTTTTTCTTTTTCTTTTTCTTTTTCTTTTTCTTTTTCTTTTTCTTTTTCTTTTTCTTTTTCTTTTTCTTTTTCTTTTTCTTTTTCTTTTTCTTTTTCTTTTTCTTTTTCTTTTTCTTTTTCTTTTTCTTTTTCTTTTTCTTTTTCTTTTTCTTTTTCTTTTTCTTTTTCTTTTTCTTTTTCTTTTTCTTTTTCTTTTTCTTTTTCTTTTTCTTTTTCTTTTTCTTTTTCTTTTTCTTTTTCTTTTTCTTTTTCTTTTTCTTTTTCTTTTTCTTTTTCTTTTTCTTTTTCTTTTTCTTTTTCTTTTTCTTTTTCTTTTTCTTTTTCTTTTTCTTTTTCTTTTTCTTTTTCTTTTTCTTTTTCTTTTTCTTTTTNTTTTTTTTATTAATTTTTATTTATTTCTGTATGTGTACAAATGTACTGTCTGCATGCAAGTCTGTGCACCCATGTCGTGCAATGCCACGGAGGTCAGAAGTGGGTGTCGGATTCCCCTGGAGCTGGAGTTCTCCTGGAACTGGAGTTTCAGACGGTTCTCAGCCGCCATGTGGGTGCTGGGGATCGAACCCGGGTCCACGGAGGTCAGAAGTGGGTGTCGGATTCCCCTGGAGCTGGAGTTCTCCCGCTAGGCCATCTCTCCAGCCCCCTGTTTATCTTTATATGAGGTAAATGTACTATGGTTTTAGAATTCTTTCTTTCCCCTGTTTTTTGTTGTTATTTTGAAACAAGGTCTCCCTGTAGCCCAAGCTGGCCTGGAACTTGCTCTGTAGACTAGTTTGGGCTCAGTCTACCTGCCTCTGCTTCCTGAGTGCTCAGACCAAAGGTGTGCATCACTAACAGGTAGGTGTTCAACCTGTGATCCTCGGGCCACATGTGGCTGTAGATAGCTATGAGAGGCCCAACACAGAATTACAAACTTAAAACAATGAGATTTTATTTATCTTTATGTGTATGAATGTATTACCTGCAAGCATGTAAGTGCACCTGTTGTGCAATGCCGTGGAGGTCCAAAGAGGGTGTCAGATTCCCCTGGAAGTAGAGTTATGGATGGCTGTTAGCAGCCATGTGGATGCTGGGAATTGAACCTGGTTCCTCTGCAAGAGCAGACAGTGTTCTTAAGGGATGAGCCATCTCTCCAACCAATTAAAATTAATTTTTATGCCAAGTTTGGCACACAATTTTAGTCCCAACTTGGGAGTCAGAGGCAGGCAGATCTCTGTGAGATTGAGGAGAGCCTAGTCTACACAGCAACTTCCTTGTCACCTGGGGATACAGGGAGACCCTTGTAATGGGAAAATTCCACCATCAAAGACTACTCAGTCATAAAATAATTCCAAAAGAAAGTTCTATGCTGGGTATTTGTCTGGTCAGTTTGAATGGGTCTTATGCATGCTAACACCATTGCTGTAGGTTGATATGAGCAAGGTCTTAGGAGCCTGTAACTCTGTTTCCATATGGTTGTATACCTCCTCCCCTGGCTCTTTTAATCTCCCCTCCCCCTTTTCCTCAAAGCAGGGAGACGGCCCTGGGTATGACTTGATTTGGGAAGCCTACCCTGTAGAAGTAGAGTCAGGTGGGAGTCAGGCCCTCACATTTATCAGTTGTGGGGGATTATTCACATGATATTGAAGTCCTTTTGTAAAGTCCTTGTCTGTGCCTATAGCTACTTTCACAATATTAATTCTGCCACTTTAGGCACATGGCTGACTTCACCATCTTCTAGTGTCATTATTTTCTTCACTGTCTCAGAAATTGTAGAAGTCTCTTGCATTGTAGAAGTCTTTTATCTTGTTGGTTAAATTCATTCCTAGGTATTTTATTATTTTATTCTATTTTGAAGTTATTGTTAATGAGACATTTTCCTGTAAGTTCATTATTGCTGTGCAGAAAAGCTACTGATCTTTACATGTTGACTTAAAAAAAAATTTCTCAGCCGGGCGTGGTGGTGCACACCTTTAATCCTAGCACTTGGAAGTCAGAGGCAGGCAGATCTTTGTGAGTTCAAGGCCAGCTTGGTCTACAGAGTGAGTTCTAGGACAGCTGGGGCTACAGGGAAACGCTGTCTCAAAAAAAGACCAAAAAAAAAAAAATCTACTGAAGGTGTTTATTAGCTCTAACAGTTTCTAGTAGTCTTTAGGGTCTTTGCAGTAAGGATCATGTTACTCAAGGAATGGATAGTATGACTTCTTTTCCTCTTTGTGTTCCTTTTATTCTTGGTGCTATTTAATCTTTATTTTATTGAGGTTTGTTTGTTCCTAGTCTCTTCAGAGCTTTTGTCAAGAAAGAATGGGGAACTTTGTCAGAAGCCTTTCTGCATCTGTTTGAGGTCATCATGTCATTTGGACTTCAGTCTGCTGTGTTCTTAGGTTTGGTCTCTTGGTCTCATTTCCTAGATGGTGCAGGGCTCTTAGTATTTCTTTTTTTTTTTTTTTTATTAACTATTGCTTCATTACTGACAAATGCATATATAAAATTATGAGTACACGACAATGGAAATTTTCAACCTTGCATTAGAATGTTAGTATTCTAGAATCTGTTATGGGCCTGCCACTACTGCTTATACTTTCAACTAGGCCTGGCTTTTGATAGCCATGCAAACCCCTTGATTCAGAAGAACTGTGGAAAAAACAATGATACATGCACATTTTCAACTAAAAAGTCCTTAGAAATGAAGTTGGGCACTCCATATCTACCACAATGCTGCTTCAAAATGGATACAAGTTACAGAAAATGGCTAAAATTAGGACCTTTATTTAGCTTTTAAAAGTTTATCTAGAAATCTTGGCCTTTTAGGGTAATAAAATGATTTAAACCTTGAGAGAAAAGAACTGAGATGACAGTGTCTATGAAGCAGTTTCTAAAGTTTTCCTGGCCACAATATTGAGAGCTGTACCATCAAAGAGCATACATAGGTGGTGTAGTGGTGTGGTGAAGATACTTAGGCAGAATGGTTTCTTTTCTGGTTTACATTAATGAATAGCTCCCTTGAGGGTGGGGGAATTAAGGAACTGAGCTAATACAATGTGAACTCAAGCAGTAATGCCTGGAAATTTAGCATAGCCTAGCCCTCTGCATTTTAAAACTGTCTTGTCAAAGGAGTCTCCCCAAATGGTATAATAGCCAAGCAATGTTCTGAGTAAAGTAGAAACAGTTCGCTTGTACCAACAGCACCATGAGAATGTAAACTACTGAAGGCTAGGGTCCCCTTCATATTTCGCATATCACAGGGTACAGGGTCTCATGTAGCCCAGGCTGATCTCCAATTCACTATGTAGCAGAAGATGACCTTGAACTCCTCATCTTCCTCCCTCCACTTTCCAAATGCTAGGATTATAGGCATATGCCATCATGTGAGGCAGGATTCTAATTTTAACAAACTCCAGAAAACTACTTCCAAGTTTTTAGAGGTAGGAATTCCCTTTTACCAAAAAAAAAATTTTTTGTTTTTGGTCTTTTTGAGACAGGGTCTCCCTGTAGCTCTGGCTGTCCTGGAACTCACTTTGTAGACCAGGCTGGCCTCAAACTCACAGAGATCCCTGTGCCTCTGCCTCCCAAGTGCTAGGATTAAAGGCGTGCGCCACCACGCCCGGCATTTATTTATTTCTGTATGTGTATCAGTGTACTGTCTTGTCGTGCAATGCCGCGGAGGTCATAAGAGGGTGTCGGATTCCCCTGGAACTGGAGTTCTCCTGGAATTGGAGTTTCAGACGGTTCTCGGCCGCCATGTGGGTGCTGGGGATTGAACCCAGGTCCTCTGTAAGAGCGGTCGGCGAAAAGAATTACTTTTATTTCCTTAAGGAGTGTAGAAAAAAGTGAAAGTTGTCTGATTACCAAAGCAGAGTCCAACTTATTATTACATGGTCCCCTAAGAAGGCTCCATCAAGCTACATTATCAATCCTCATGAAGGTCTAGAATCAATTTAGACTTGGCAACAGGCAGATCCTAAACCATAGGATTCTCTAGACCACCAACAGTGCTCCCCAGTAATACACGCTGCAAACAGGACATGGAAATGGCCAGCTGATTAAGCATTAGCTGAAGCAATCACAGACATGCAAAAAGTAAAATAATTTCTTGACATAAAAATGAGGAAAATGAACTGAAATATGAATAGTATAAGAACTATGAGAAATGCGGAATCATGAAATGACGCTTCACTTTGAAGTTTGAAAACCACAAAGGCAGCTATTTCTAGCTATCTTGTAAAAAGCTAACATCCTCAAATACAATGTTTCTCTATTTGAACCCATATTTCTGTTCAGAAATGAGTTGTTTTGGCCTTTATTTCCTATCCCCAAAGAGAATATCAGATTCATATATTAAAAAAGTAAAGGTATAGATTTTCCACTCTTTTTACACTATTGGTCATTATTAATAATTCATCCTGAAATTTAAAATTATACTAAGTTCATGCACCAAACCCTAACATGGCACTAATGCTTACAAAACTATACACATGTCAAAATGGAAGACATTAGTGATTTTGTTGTTCTTAAATAACTTCTAACATTTGTCCACAAGTATTAAAATACACACATATATATTTATATTGCACATACCCCATTTTTATGTAGTAACTTTTCAAAAGAAAAAACTGTCAGTATATACAGAGAAGGGAAGAGGCATAACTAGAAGGAGGCATAGTTCTCCAATTACAGCCTTTGCTATTAAGAAAATCAAAGTGAGCCAGGCGTGGTGGTGCATGCCTTTAATCCCAGCACTCAGGAGGCAGTCGGATCTCTGAGTTCAAGGCCAGCCTGGTCTACAAAGTAAGCTCCAGGACAGCTGGGGCAACAGGGAGACCCTGTCTCAAGAAACACCAAAAAAAAAAACATCATAGTGAGATTACAAATGGAAATGTACCACATATTGTGCAACTTATACCTGGTATATTCCCATGCTGTTAAATGCCACCAGGTTGTCAACTATGCATGATGTAGGAAAAACTGTGGTGAGCGCCTTTCATCCTAGCACTCGGGAGGCAGAAGCAGGCGGATCTTTGTGAGTTCAAGGCCAGCCTGGTCAACAGAGTGAGTTCCAGGACAGCTGGGGCTACAGGGAGACCCTATCTCAAAAAGACCAAAAAAACCCCCCAAACCTAAAACAAAAAACAAACAAATAAACAAAAAGACAACCAGCACTGAACAGTTTAAACTTTAAGCTAAAAATCTGAATCATCTGGAAAGCGGACCTGAACTGGTTTCACTGGTGCTGACAGCCAGCCACTGCCCAGTAATTACACCTGAGCAAGTTGCCTAAGGACAGGGGAAAGATGGATGATACATCTGTACCACCAGTGAGCTCCATTGTCTCTAAAGGAAAATATAAGGAAGAGAAAACTTTAGGTTACATTGTTTTAAAATAGGTTCTCCTCTGTGATCCAGGCTTCTCCTGCCTCAGCAGTGTGTGCCATCAAACCAAACATCAATTACATTTCACAAGTTTTTTCTCTCATGCTTTATCACTAAGTGGCCTCAGTGAAATGTCACTTTATTAATATCATGCTGTTTATGAAACAAGCTTTTTTAGTTGCCCAAGCTAATGTTTAGAATGCTCAACACTCCCTATTTTTGGTCATTTCTGTGACTCAAATTTTGGTAAATCTGCCTTCTGTCTCCAGAATCATGGCCCCTAACAGTTCCAAGCAACTGTCCAGAAAATAGTGATAAAGCACTACCTAATTTCATCCAAGATTCAAATTCTTTCTCTACTTACAAATAATTGTGAATAAAGGCTTCCCTCCTAAAACCCCAACATCTCATATAATAGACCTCTACTTATTTGGAAGCAAGGACAGGTTCCTACTATACTGTTCATCATAAAGTCTGTTAAGGAAAAAAAATGAAGATAGAATTATTTCTTATTGGGAGCAGTATTCTTGAGGTTTGTGACAGGCTCCAAATTTGTTTTAAATTTTACAGTGACCCAATACAAGATCTACTTTTTTACATCCCCTTCGGTCTTTTTGAGACAGGGTCTCCCTGTAGCCCCAGCTGGCCTGGAACTCACTTTGTAGACCAGGTTGGCCCAGAACTCACAGAGATCCACCTGCCTCTGCCTCCCTAGTGCTAGGCTCAAAGGGGTGCTCTGTAATGCCTGCCAGAAGATCCACCTTTCTTACAGGACCTGCTTTTCTTATGTGAGATTTTGTTGACATCCTGAATTTCTTCTCATCTATAATAACCCAACCATAGGACTGGGAACATTGTTTCTGAGGCCCATTCTTGATGAAAAACTTCAGTTCCAACTGGGGAAAGTTACCTGAGTTCCAGAACTTCAGTCCAACATTATTATATCAGTCTCCTAGAAAAATACACGCCCGGGGCTGGAGAGATAGCCTAGTGGTTAAGAGCACCGACTGCTCTTGCAGAGGACCGGGGTTCGATCCCCAGCACCCACATGGCGGCTAAGAACCATCTGTAACTCCAATTCCAGGAGAACTCCAGTTCCAGGGGAATTCGAGACCCTCCCTCTTCTGACCTGACCTCCGCGGCATTGCACGACACGGGTGCACAGACTTACATGCAGACAGTACATTCATACACATACAAAAATAAATAAATAAAATTAAACAAAAAAAAAAAAAGAAAGAAAAATACATGCCCAAGATCCATCTTGGGCTAAAATAAGTTATGTATGCTTTAATAAAAATATCACTTCATAATGTAAAAATGCTAAAGAGTCAGATGATGCTACATAAGACATTTTTGCTTCTTCTTTTAGAAGAAATGGTTTATATGGAAAGTGTAATTTTTTCCTCTACTCTATGTCCCAAGTTGAAGGCAAGTTATACTTTAGGCTCCATCACATTTTCTTAATGGAAAGACTGCATATGCCACTTTCCTTCCAACCACAGCCACATGAAAAGCTAAAGTCTTAGGTGTTACAAGTAACTTCAAAGAAAAAGATGTACCAAGAGCTGCATCACCAAGCTCAAAACTATGCTTTCTTTCATTTCCTTTTTTTTTTTTTTTCTTTTTTCTTTTTTTTGGAGATAGGGTCTCCCTATAGCCCCACCTGGAACTCGCTCTGTAGACCAGGCTGACCTTGAACTCACAGAAATCAGCCTGCCTCTTCCTCCCAAGTGCTAGGATTAAAGGTGTCCACCACCATGCCCAGCTTAAAGATGGTTCTTAGCTGCCATGTGTGTGCTGGGAATTGAACCCAGGTCCTCTGCAAGAGCAGTCGGCACTCTTAACTGCTGAGCCATTTCTCCAGCCCCATTTACTTTTTTTTTTTTTTTTTTTTTTTTTTTTTTTTTGAGATAGTCTCACTATGTGGCCCAAGCTGGCCTTAAACTTCTAATCTTGCTCCCTTAACCCCTAACCACTAGAACTATGACGTGACTACGGCCTCACCCAGCCTGCGTTTTCTCTTGCCACTCTTTCTAAATTTTCAGAGCTAGCTGGTCCTTCCTTAAAGAATGAACAACGGCCGGGCGTGGTGGCGCACACCTTTAATCCTAGCACTTGGGAGGCAGAGGCAGGTGGATCTTTGTGAGTTCAAGGCCAGCCTGGTCTACAGTGTGAGTTCCAGGACAGCTGGGGCTACAGGGAGACCCTGTCTTGAAAAGACCAAAAAAGAATGAACAACAACGACAAAAACTAGTTAAAAATAGCAAACTGTCTAAAGTCCTCTAAAAGTCAACAGTTTTTTTCTCCAAGAGAAAACCTTTCATCTTAAAAAAATGTGGATTTACACATGTAAAAATATGTATCTCCTCAGAGACTGATTTCATTCACATGGGAAACCAACCTTGGCATCTTGCCTTCATGTTTCTTCATAGCATCAAAGGTTTGTTCTTGTCCAGTAAATTTATCATAGGATGAGCTAGGATTCAGATCTATGTAACTTTTTAACATTTTTCATTTCAAATTATAAAGAATATTTAAAATTTACTGCTGCATTCTCAATTGTGCTTATCATAGTAGTGTCAAAACTGGAAGTTAAAAAAAAAAAAACCCTGAAGTCATTCACACTTGGTATTTGTTTAGTCGTCTTGTTTGGAACAAAAAGGAAAGAATTCACAACCTACAATCTAAGCACCTGGTTCAAATGAATCATCTTCCTTTCACTTGCAAAATGATTTCTTCCCAATTAAGCAACTGCAGCACATGTCCCAAGACACTTCTTTTTTTTTCTTCCTGGAGAAGTCAGCAGACAACTGCATCCTCAAGGCTTCTTTGTATTGAATTTTCCAAGTCCTGAATTCAGAATTTCGAGATCAGTATAGAAGCACCTAAGGTCAGGAAAATAGTGGTCTTGTATGTGTTTGCTTAGATTCCTCACACGGTCCAACACCCACACTCAGCCTCTGGAGCCGGCTCGCCCCAGACCCCCCAGGCCCACTGCCTGGCACACCTCATTTAGCCGTCTTCGCTCCTCCTTGACTTAGTATTTCTAGTGATGACTGCAGTGCTCTTAGCCTTTCCTCCACAGCTGCTGTTCTGTGTTCTTCTGAGTCTGCCAGTGATCATTTCCACTGGGAATTTTGTTTGATTCTTAGTTTGTCATTTACATCATTTCTTTTTTTCCCCACAAAATCTCAGTTTTCTTGCTGAATTGTTCCCTTTTTGCTGTGGACTAATCCATCCACATTGCTGCCTTTCTTCATCCATTTTGCTGTTTTTTTTCCTCCATGTTGTGATCTTTTTTTTCTTCAGGGCCTCGATGGAGTTCCATCTGCCTGTTTGCATCTCTTTGAGGATTGATGGCTTTTATTTGTTGGCTTTTGAAACCTCCACCTGGCATTTTGCTCTTTGATTCTTTGCATTCACTAGGTGAGCAGTTAGGGTCTTTGGATGATTCATGTTCCTTGTGTTGTTTTGCATTGTGTTTGCATGCGTTGATTTGGATGGCTCTTCCAGTTTTATTTGGAGATCTTATTGAACTGCTTAGTTTGTTGTGACTGGGTCTCAAGTAGTTTCTGCTGGCTTCAGAGTCTCTGTGACAGAGGCTGTCCTTGCATTTGCCATCCTCTTCTTGCCTCCATTTTCCAGATGGTAGGATTACAAGCATGTTTCTTTTTTTTTTTTTTTTTTGTTTTGTTTTTTGATATGTATGAATGTACAGTCTGTATGTAGGTTTGTGCACCCATGTCATGCAACACACGGAGGTTAGAAGAGGGCGTCTGACTTCCCTGGAACTGGAGCCAAAGATGGTTCTCAGCCACCTTGTTGGGTGCTGGGGATCGAACCCGGGTCCTCTCCAAGAGCAGTTGGCACGCTCAACCACTAGGCCATCTCTCCAGCCCAAGCATGTTTCACCATGGCTGAACAGCCTACACTTGAGGCTTCAATCTTCAGTACTACTAAGAGGAGAAAACAAACTGCATTAAGAGAAACAGTGTCAAACAATACAGTATTTAGAAATACATTGAAAATTGATTAAATCCCATTAGAACAAATGTCAAAACTGATGTGGAGTGTTAAAAATCATTTGGGGGGCTGGAGAGATGGCCTAGCAGTTAAGAGCGCCGACTGCTCTTGCAGAGGACCCGGGTTCGATCCCCAGCACCCACATGGCGGCTGAGAACTGTCTTTAACTCCAGTTCCAGGGGAATCTGACACCCTCTTCTGACTTCTGTGGCATTGCATGACACGGATACACAAATCTACATGCAGACAATACATTCATACATATAAAAAATAAATAAAAATTAAAAAAATCATTTGGGATAAATGTGGAAATACCAAATGATACAAATAAGTGATATAAAGGTAGAAGACAGGGAAAAACGGAAGCAAAGTTAAAGGAAAATGAAGTAGAGAGGAGTGTTGTGAAGGGGAAGAGAAAAAAAAGCAAGAGATCAGTATAAAAATAATGAATAGGGGCTGGAGAAATGGCTCAGGTTAAAAACACTGGCTACTCTGGCAGATGACCTGGGTTCCGTTCCCAGCACCCAAATGGTGGCTGACAGTAATTTGTAACTCCAGTTCCAGGGGACCTGATGCCCTCTTCTGGCCTCTGTGGACACTGCACAGAGGTGGTGGGTGTTATTTCTCAATTATATTTGTTTTTATGAGTAGTTTGCAGGAAAAATACTCATAAAAATAAATCAAATTGAGAAATAACACCCAGCTGGGCCTGGTGGCACATGCCTTTAATCGCATGAGACAGAGGTGGGTGGATCTCTGTGAGTTCAAGGCCAGCCTGGTCTACAGAGCGAGTTCCAGGCCAACTGGGGCTACACGGAGACCCTGTCTCAAAAAGATCAATCAATCAATCAATCAATCAATCCAAAAGTAGATTTCTCAATAATGAGGAAAAAAAATGTATATTTGGTTATATATATGGGAAATAAAAATACAAACACATATCAAAGAAACACCCCCCCCCAATCCTAGTGAAATAAAGGCAAAATAACTATAAAAGTACAGGGACAACCAGGCAGAGGCTGGCAGATCTGTGTGAGATTGAGGCTAATCTGGTCTATATAGCAAGTTCCAGGTCAACTGGGGCCACAGGGAGACCCTGTATTACCCCCCCCCCACCACCACACACACACTCCCTCATCCCCCAAAAAGGAGAGTAAGTTGAAATTCCACTAAAAAGAAAATGGAAAAATCCATAGAGGGGAGGTGGGAGAAAATTGAAGAGGCCCGAGTGGTCTTCTAGAAGTTGTGAGAACATATCCCAGCACCCACATCAGGCCATCTTTAACTCTAGCTACAGAAGATTCAACACCTGATTTCAGGCACCTGCATATATATTACACATACACAGAAATAAAAATAAATCTTTTAAAAGAGAGAAAACTTTTTAAAAGATGAGGTATTAGCATAGCTTTTTTCCTGAGTGTCGCAATCTTGGAGTACTGGTTTACACAGGGAGTAGAGCATTGGTGAGATGTCCTCTTTTACATTCTGTTTCTCATGCAGGTGTGTTATGCAAGTATGCAGTTAGCAAGAGCTGCTTTCTTGTAGGAGTTTCCTTTCATTTTGTACCAGAGCCTTCTACTGGCCAAACAGCTTTCAGTCTGTGGACTAGGCTGGTCTGCCTATCCTTCCAAGGTTCCCCAGATAGTGCCACAGATGGCCCATGTTCTAAGTGGGATTGTCTCCCAAGTGGTTGGGAGTGTGGGGAATAACCACAGCACTAGGGTTTGTTTCTTTGTGCCACCATACCCACTAGCTTCAAAGAGTTACTATTTCTGCTGTTCAAACCCTTCAGGATCCTGTGGTATTTTTTTAAGTATAGAGTACATTATTACTAACCATAATCACCCAACTGCAATAAAATATCCCAACTCATTTAACTAACTCTGTAACTTTATACCCCTTTCCACCTTTCCTCATCCCTTCTGTACCTTCCCACCCCCACCTTCCATACCCCAGGGCTCCCCAGCCTTTGGTGACTACTGTTGTACTCTGAACTTCTGGTACATCAACCTTTCGAGAGTCTACTTATAAGTGTTAGTGTGTAGCACTTGTCCTTTTGTTTCTATCTCATTTAATACAGAGATTTCTACTTCTACTCATTGGTGAAAGGGTTTCTTTTTTTGTTGTTTTGAGACAGGGTCTCCCTATAGTACCAGAGGATTAAATGAAAGGATTTCATTTTTTAAAATGTCTGAACAATGACGGATTGGGTGTCACATTTTCTTTATTCCTTGTTCATCAGTTAATGAATACTTAGGTTGTTTCCATTATTCAGCATTTTCAGTTTATTTGTAAACAAAGTAATTCTTTACCCACCTCTTAAATGTAGGTACTAGATCTTGCTTGTCAAATGAAGTGTGCTGGTGAGCCAAAGCTGGGCAAGGGTTTGGCATAAAATCCAAGTAGACCTCTAGTGTGCTTCACACTTCCATGATACTTTTTTCCTGTCTGCACTGATTCAGGTGGGGGTTAATCTGAGACATTAATTTGTGATCACTTATCACTGGAAAAGTACCTTGTTTTCAAATACATTCTTGCTTTTAAAAGCAAGACAGTCCATTAAAAGTGTCATTGTGCATAAAACATTTCCTAACCCATCTTCTGACCTTAACTAGTAAAAATTATTCACAAGATTTCTTTTTTTCAGGGTGATTGTCGTTCCTACAGTTACGTATGTGGAATCTCCAGTAAAGATGACCCTGATTGGGAATCTCTTATTTTCCTCGCCAGGCTTATTCCAAGAATGTGTCATAACATTAACAGGTATATTCTGGAAGAGGCAGGGGGTGAGGGTATGTGCATGAAGGGTAAGGAGAGGACATGTTTTTTAAGGTCTGATGTCCTCTATTTGCTAAAGAAGCACTTTGGAAAAATGTACTGAAAAAAACATTACTAATAGTGTAAAAATGAATTTTATAAATTGCTTTGAAGTGTTGGAGTAACTGTCTTGGTTAGAATAATAGTTTATCATGTATCCGAAGAAGGCAACACCTTGTTTTTTCTTTTGGTCTTTTCGAGACAGGGTCTCCCTGTGGCCCCAGCTGTCCTAGAACTCACTCACTCCATAGACCAGGCTGGCCTTGAACTCACAAAGATCCGCCTGCCTCTGCCTCCCAAGTGCTAGGATTAAAGGCGTGCGCCACCACGCCCGGCTAGAAGGCAACACCTTGTAAACACTCTATATTTTATAGCATTTTTAGAGTTTCATCCTCTTTTCCTAACGATGCTAACTCTCATAGAAACTTTATCCTTTACTTGCTGGTTTTTCTCCACTTGTTTCCTTGATTTTCTTTTCCAACTCTTTCTCCTCAAAAAAATAAAAAGTTGAAATCCTAACAAACAAAAAAAACTCGTTTTTATTTTTATTTATTTATTTATTTATTTATTTATTTATTTATTTATTTATTTATTTTTTTGGTCTTTTCGAGACAGGTTCTCCCTGTAGCCCCAGCAGTCCTGGAACTCACTCTGTAGACCAGGCTGGCCTTAAATTCACAAAGATCCGCCTGCCTCTAAAAAATTAAATATGAGCCTAGCAAGTCTTTAAAAGAGTCTTGATGGACTTTAGATTCTTTGCCAAGAATTTTTAAGAATTGGAATTTAAATATTTTTCCCCTTTATTATCATTTTAAAATATTTAAGACAGTCTCAGTGTCTCATGTATCCCAAGATAATCTCTAACTTAATGTGTCGTCTAGGCTGGCCTTGGACTCCTGATCCTTCTGCCTTTACCTCCTAAGAGCTGGGATTGTAGGCATTGTAACCTTGCCCAGTTCTGTGTGGTGCTTGGGCTAGGTCCCAGGGCTTTGCCATGGTAGAGAACAGTGAGCCGCAGCCACAGCCCTCTTTTTCTTTTTTGCTACTCCCGCCCCCCTCTGGAATCTATGGTGAAGGACTGTTCTGATTTTTTGCTGTTTTATACAGCATGAATGACTATGCTTATGTATGCACTGTAGTTCCTGTGTGAATTTAGAAGGTGAAACTAGGTGGTTCATGGAATTCTGAACTAATCACTTCTCCTGGTGAGCTCTAGGAATTGTTTTGTTCATGAGACGAATGGCTCAGTTTTCCAGAACACAATCCTTTCTGCTTCTACTTTACTTAGGAATTAATTAGTAGTTGGTAGTGATGGTTTTAATTTTTTTAAAGTACATACTAAACAAAAACCTGAAAATGTGCAATGCTCACTAGAGGACATTGGTTTTACTTGCTAAAGACAGGCTATAAAATAGTTCTTTCCACGCTAATGATTAAGTATGCTTTGAGTTGTTAAAATTGTCTGATCCTAAGTTCTGCACCTTACGTTCTTAGACTCTTGTCAAACTTTGCAGAGTATCTTAATAGCTTTTTATTTAAAAATTTTAATATTTAAATACTTCTTAATTTTTGAAATGCATATATGTGTAAAATGAAATATGATCATTCCCACCCCATCCCCCTGTGAACCCCCATGTCCTCTTCACAACTTTTTTTGTGCTCGATACTGCCACCATGTCCCCCCCTCCCCCTTCTCCCTCCTCCCTTCTCCCCTTCCTCCCTGTTCCCTCCTCCTCCAACCTACCTTCCCTCCCTCCCTTCTTTTTTTTGGCGGGGGTGCGGGTGATAACACTGAATCCAGTTTGTACTGCCCGGATGTGCATGGGGGTGGGCCACCCACTGGGGCTTCTTTGACTCTTAGGCAGACAATGGCTTAAAGCACGAGTGGGCCATTCCTTTTGGAATTTTAGCAGCTGTTTTAGTAAATTGAAATGAGAATCTTTATAGCATCACTGTTTCTGAAAAAGAAAATATTGAATGGCCAGTTAGGTTTAGAAAATTTATTTTAGCTTGTCTTCAGATTTGTCATGTATGCTACCTGGTTATAGTTTTGAAGACTTATCATAAAAACTATTGAGCTGTATGTGTTAGTGTTCTATGACTAACCATAACAAATCACCACAAATGGGCAGACTTAAACCATCAAATTTATGTTCTTGCAACTGGAGAGGCCAGAAGTCTCAAATCAAGGTATTGAAAGGGCCATGCTCTCTGAAGATGTTAGAGGAGGACCCTGCCTTGTCTTTCCTGGTCACTGGTACTTCCTGGTGTCCTTGGATTTGTGACAGTGTAATTTCAGTTTCTTTCTCTGCATTCACATGGCTGTCCTTGTCCTGTATGTCGTTTTTCAAAATTCCCTGTTCTTGCAAGAACAGTGTGGTGTTTTTCAAAATTCCCTGTTCTTGCAAGCACAGTGGGCATTGGCTGAACTTTTCTCCAATCCAGTATGGCTTCATTTGAACATGAATATATCTACAAAGGCCCAGTTTCTAGCCACAGACATGGGCAGACATGAATTTTTAGACATTATAACTTAGTTTATGTGGCAGTAAGTAAGGTTCAAGTGATCACATAGACTTTTGCACATTCAGAGATACTAATGTTCCAAAGAACACTCCTTGAAAGAGGTAGCTAAAGCACAGATTTTTATATAAACTCATATCTTATCTGTTTAAATGGCTGAAATGAGGTGACCACCCTAAAAATAAATGCAAAGAACATTACACTTTGTTTCTCTGATTGTTTTTTTCTTCTTTCCATCCAGGGTTGTCTATATCTTTGGCCCACCAGTTAAAGAACCTCCTACAGATGTTACTCCCACGTTCTTGACAACAGGGGTGCTCAGTACTTTACGCCAAGCTGATTTTGTGGCCCACAATGTTCTCAGGGAGTCTGGTGAGTGGCTCATTTTGTTATCACTGCACCCTCTTGACTAATCTTTGTAAGTTTGGCCTTGCTTTCTATAATGGGATGTAGCTTTTACTTTTTAGATACTTTTGCTTTTTATTATGAAGGGTTCCCTAATGTTGCCTTCTAATTAAAATTTATTACCTTTGTGACCATTTGTAGGTATCTAAAGTAGTAAAAGGATGCGTGGAGCCCTGCTCACACTCACACCTGCTGCTGCTGCTGCCTACAGCAGGGCTCTTAATGCAAGGGCTGTTTTCATAGTCTACTTGCTGCCTTTTTTTTTTTTTTTTTAACATTTCCAGGGCTTTTTTTTTTTTCTTCATATTTAAAAATCATCCTCAGCTGGGCATAGTGGCACACACCTTTAATTATAGCACTTGGGAGGCAGAGGCAGGTGGACCTCTGTGGGTTCCAGGCCAGCCTGGTTTACATAGCAAGTTCCAGGCTAGCTGGGGCTAGGGAGGCCCTGTCTCAAAAAGACCAATAAGTAAGTAGGTAAATGAATAAATAAAGTAACCACCCTTAGGCATAATGCTGAGATATGCTGTGGTGCTGTTTAATGTGGATGAATCTGCAGTAAATTTTAAATAAGGTGTTAAGTAGTCATACACATAAAGCATGGTTCTGCAGAGAGCAGTTGAAGTTCATTTGGAGCCTTGTTCGACCTAATCCTGAATTTCCCCTCTGAAAAGTGGGTCAGTGCTCACGGAATCAGTGTTTGCAGCATAGAATATGGTGCGACTATCTCAAAAATAAAAACCAGAACTCATCACTGTACCAGTGGTGAGTGATTGAATTCTTCTGCTTGTGTTTATTTTGAGGTAGGGTCTCTGTGTTGTCTGGTTACCCTCAAATTGGAGATTTTTCGCTCTTCACAGCTCCCGAGAGTACATAAGTGCACCATACACCCAAATTAAATCCTACCTCCAGTGCTGTAGAAGTACTTGAATTTAGTGAATGATGAGTGTCTTTGTTTGTGCATGTACTTTTCTATCATGTGATTGCCATGACATGTTCCTTTCTTTAGGGTATGCTGGGAAAATCAGCCAGATGCCAGTGATTTTGACTCCATTACATTTTGATAGAGATCCACTTCAGAAGCAGCCTTCATGCCAGAGGTCTGTGGTTATTCGAACCTTTATTACTAGTGACTTCATGACTGGCATACCTGCAACCCCTGGGAACGAAATTCCTGTAGAGGTAATTTATTTACTTTTCTAACATACATTTTCAGTCCCTTGTGCCATTACATAATATAGTCACTGTAATGTGCTGTGACAAAATTGTTTGATTGACTCTGTTTATAAGATAGATTCCCTTTTTTTCTTTTCGATCTCCACTTTACTATTTAATGCAGTGTAGCAGAACAAGTCCTTAAATTTAATAAAACTTCTAGATATATGATTTACTAAAGTCCTGCTGACTTTTACTTAGAACATTACTAACTTACTGTATTTACTTACATAAACAGTTTTCTTATATAAAGGAGATTTTATGGCAGTTACTGCTAGGCACCAACTAATTCCCTAATGTTCTGTCTATTGCCAATTACTTTTTTTGTTGTTGTTAATATAATAACTTTATTTTTTTTCAAAGTCTTTTTTTATTGCATTTCATATAGCATTTCCCATTCCCCCTTCCTTGCCTCCCACCCCACCAGAGCTCATGCATTCTGCCATACATGTTTTTCATCTTTTTCTCAGTCTCTCTTAAAATTTTCCTAGCAGAAGTTTACTGTTTCGGGCAGAAGTTCACCATTTCAGTCAGTTCTTTGACCCAGTCTTTTGTTGTAGTTGTTGTTGTTGTTGTTGTTGTTCCTTCCAATTTACATCACTCCAAAATATACATATACGCATGCCACACATATATCAAGATTATGACATCATAGATTTTAGTATCTTCAGCTTATGATTTTTTTTCTCTTTATTAGGCTGAAAGATGTCATGTTTTCCGTATTAAGGAAGTGACTTTTTTTTTTTTTTTTTAAGATACAGGGTCTTATGTATCTCAGGCTCTTCTTAAACTTCCTGTGTAGATAAGGATGACCTCTGATCTTTTCTCCTCCCAGCTACTGGGACTTAAGCCATAAGCCACTGTGTTGAATTCATGCTATGCTGGGGATTGAACCCAGGGCCTCATGCATGCTTAGGCAAGCACTACCAACTTAACTCTACAGTTCCATCTTTTTGGTTGGTTTACTTTAACAAGGTGTTCTCCCTCTAACCCCAGCTGGCCTGGAACTCCCTATGTATTTCAAGTTGGCCTAGATCTCACAGAGATCCACCTGGCTCTGCCTCTTGAGTACGGAGATTAAAGGCATGTGCTACCATGCCTGGCCAATTCCATCTTTAGGTCACTTTTCTCCTATCCTTCTGGTTTTCCAGTAAAGTGTTCAGAGATGTGATTTAATAATAGTAATGAAACATCAAACTGAGACCTGTTTTAGTTGGGCTTCAGTACACTAAGCTCAGGTTATATTTGGATGGCTGTTGGAAAATGTTTAGCATCTATTTTTCCTTTTAGCCAGGGATGTCAAGTATCTAGCCAGTCAAATCATCAGGCCATCCTTGACAGCAGTCATTACTAGAATGCTTCATGTGAGGCCTGGTAGCCACAGATGTATGATTAGCTCTAGATAATTTTCAAAGTATTTGGATGTCACAGCCGTGTCATATTTTTGAAAGTGTGGCGGAGCATTTGTGAACCATGTCAAATACAACATTCGGTCTAATACTTGTTTGTATACAACACTTTTCGTAATACTGTCTTTAACTCATACCTATTACAGAGGAAAATATGGAGCCCATCCCGTATGTGGAGAATAACATATTGTGTTTTAAATTGCAAGCATGAGCCCTTTAGGACTATTGGGCATGCAGTGGAATCTTATTCTTATAATTTTTGTTTTTATAAACAGGTGGTGCTAAAGATGGTCACCGAGATAAAGAAGATTCCTGGTATTTCTAGAATTATGTATGACTTAACATCAAAGCCCCCAGGAACCACTGAATGGGAGTAATAAATGTCTCATTATTGCAATGTACTGTGTGCAGTTTAAATTCATTGGAAACCACTCTCATTCTTGATATGCAGTACTGTGAAAAGTGATACTGGCACAGCTGCATCATGTCCGAGTTCTCCACAGCAAAGATCCATGGCTTAAGAGCCCAGCGGGAGATAATTACAAGGGACTAAGAGTTCATATGGGTGAATAATCCAGGTACCATTGCCTACAGACAGACTGCTGTTGCTTTTGCCTCTGCCTCTCTTTTCCTCATGGATGAGCTCACCGTTGCTCTCAATGTCTCTTTTCTGTTAACATGGGCAACTTTGGGGACAGGAACAGACTTCTGCCTCCTTGTCAGTTTCTGAGAGCTGTTATCACATTATCAGTATGTGTGCCTTTTAGAGAATCTGAATTGTCCTTGAAATAATTTTATTTCTCCAAAGGATGAGGAAGTGATGAACATGTCATAGAAAGCTATAGGACAGCTCTTCTAGACACCTTTTGGAAGGATACTAGGGCAGAGAAATTCAAGCTACTTTAACCTGGAACACACCATGGATTTATTACAGAAGTACTTTTGAGTTTTATATCACAGCCATGGCAAGAAGCTGAGAATACTTTAGAAATCTTTTCAAATTATATTTCACAAGGTGCCATGTTTTTCACAGTCACCTTGTTAAGTACAGCGCTTCATCCTCTTCCCTTATATCACCAGCTCCTATACTGTGTGGAAACAGTTTTTGTTCTCACCAGAAGAGGCTGTCAGTGATGCATGGTGTAGGGCAGGTGAGGTCAAGAGGGGACTTTGACTCTCCTGTTTAGCTGGTCAGAGGACTAGCTCTGAGGCCACAGAAGCCACTGTGAATGCCTACAGCTTACAAATCCTGTAGGAAAGATGTTTATGTAACTTAGGAAACAGTGTGAAATGACATTATGGATCCGGTCTGTAGAACTGTTTATCGCTCACTGCTCAGAAGCCTTGATTCACACAAGGTATTTGCCAAACCGTGTCTAGCTCTAGGAAAGGGTTCGAGGACCAGTATAGGACTTAGTGCCATTGCCAGCAGTTCCTTAGAAGTTCTTTGTCTGGCAGAATAGACAGTAATGGAGTTCAGTTCTGGAAAACATTTCTGTGTTTTTCTCTTACCTATTTTACCTCATTTACTGTTTTGTCTATTACTAGTTTAGAAGATTGTTTCTATTGGGGTACCAGTTTCTGTTGGGGGGTTCAGTGTTAAATGAACAACAAAAGAATACACAGCAGGAGGACAGCCAGTAACTGCTGCTGAACTTAGAAAGGATGATCTTGTTTGTTTTAATAGACATCTGTATCTGGAACAAAGAGTATTTACTTCTACAAAGCGTGAAGGGTTTGATCTCCATCTTGCTGAGGAAGTGCTCCTGGTGGATATCTGGAAGGGGATCCAGTTGTGATCTGGTATAGCAGATTTTAGCAGAACTAGAAGAGACATCTGTAAAATGCTAATCAGCTTGTCAGTACATGTGAGATTATGTGAAAAATATCCCTGTTTTAACAAAACTGTCTTTTTCTGCATTCAAGCAAACAACGGGAATTAGGAAGAATATATTAAGAATATTTTTTCCCCTTAAGTTTGTCTTGTGTAACACCCACTCACTGACATGGTGTATAAAAGTGGCTAAGTGTTTATATAAGTTGGGAAGTATTGCTCATTTGTAATCTCTTCCTTCTGGACATTATGGTTTACATGACATTCAAAGCTCAGAAAGATTAAAGTTGAAAAGTTGTGAAAATGTACTTAGTGTTTTACTAATATGTTCTGTTAAGCATCTTTTATGTAGTACTTAATACAGGAAAGATAATTTAAGACATGCATTCACATGATGTAGTTTTAAGAAAATTGAACATTTCCAGAAATGAGAAATTTTGACACATTTAATACCTATCTTCCTGCGCATGCGCAGAATGTTTGCTTTGTGCCATACAACCTTCTACAGATCCATCACAGTATTTCATCCGAGCCACTGGGTAAATAAAGTTAAGGCTGCAGTTTTAGGAAACTAAAGGCTCCAGTTAAGGAAACAAATTTAACTTGGTCACGGTCACCATGAATTTCAGAATTAAATGTCAGGTTTTCTTAGACCTAACAGCCCTTTTATGAAGTGTATTCCAGCACCTAGAACTATGTAAGCTTACAGACGGTTACTTGTTCTTAGACTGACTGGCTAAATGACATTCATCATTGGATATCCTGGCAGCTCCTGCCATCACTCCTTTGCCTACCTTGGGACATCTCTCTACCTAGTTAAGCATGTTTTGTTTCATTGTATCTGTTAGAAAGAGGAAGTCAGTGTGGTGGTGCATGCCTTTAATCCTAGCACTTGGGAGGCAGAGGCAGGCAGATCTTTGTGAGTTCAAGGCCAGCCTGGTCTACAGAGTGAGTTCCAGGACAGCTGGGGCTACAGGGAGACCCTGTCTCGAAAAGACAAAAAAAAAAAAAAAAAAAAAGAGGAAGTCAGATCAGTGAAGATGTAATTTATTCCCAAATTGGCAGCCCAGAAAATCTTAATCAAATCTCAGTCCCATCTTAATGGCCCTATCAGTGATCGTCAGTTTTGTTAGAAATAACTGTTTGGCTTTTATTTATTTTTTTTTTGAAATATGTTTGTAAATTTATCTGGGTGCCAGGATTATACTGTTTTCTCTCTTCATCTTGGGGTAGCTGTATGCCAAAAAGCATGGTAAAAATCTGTTTCCTTACTGTGTTTGAATTTACCTACTATCAGCCAGTTCTAGTGAATGACTGACTCATCTTTCTAGAGAATGAAGATACTCAGATAAAATAGGCAACATTGCCCATCACACTGTTTTGCCTTGCCATTAAATAGATGTGTGAACTTAGGCAGGTCATGTCTGTTTCTTCTATAAAATGAGGAAACTGAATTAAAGTTCCAACAATAAACCTGGCCTTGCATCCATACTCTTTCTATTTCTCTATCCCCTCCACCCCCCACTTGAGGCAGGACCCATGTAGCCCAGCCTCAAACTCATTTATGTAGTTGGGATGACCTTGTTTTTTTTTTTTTTATTAAAATTTTTTTTTTTGTTTTTTTGTTTAATTTATGTCATTTTTTATTTATTAATGCTTTGTGTATTTCATACATCATTTTCCAAATCAGTTCAGACATATTTCCCTTTCCCTTCCCCCCACCCCATCCCAGATTATGCATTCTGCCATAACTGTCCTGCATCTTTCTGTTTGTTTGTTTTTTTTTTTTCATTTTTTTGCAAAAAGTGATAATTTATGAGTATAAGCATAAACTCCTTCATGTAAAACCAATTTGCAAGCAGTTTGTGCCCAAACACCCACACAGCCCATGGGTCCCACCATCCAGCAGGGGGGCTTGTATGTCAATCAAGTTGATCAAATGAGTGTCCAGACTATATTGCTGTAGTTCTACTCACACCTTCCCTCAATCGCAGCCTTACATTCACATGCCACCTTCCGCAGGATTGTTCCCTAGGCTTAGAAAAGGGGCACAGGTGGATGAGAAGCAAAACAGTCGACTTTCTCTGGAGCTGTTGTCTTGGACTCTGGTCAATTCTGGCTGTTTCCTTTCATGGGCTGACAGTTTGTCCCAGGAATTTTGATTCCTACAATGAGCACAAGCAATTAGATATATAGGTATTTAAACAGTACTAATAGTATGGTAGGTATATGACACATATGTTTTGGTATAGACACATATGTTTGGATGGTAAGTTTAATCCATGAATTACATTTTTTTTCCGGTAAATAATGACAGGGTCTTACTGTGGCTTATAACCATCTCCTAACCATTAGAGGATGTAAGCTTGTGGCATCAGCCGTGGGTTATTTCTCCAAGGAGAAAGCCATAGCAATTAGATTTGGATATACAGGCATATGGCTGCCCTGCCTGCACAGTATTTCCAGGCAGGTGAGGTGGTAGTGGTGCTGACAGAGGAGGCTTGCTTGACTCAAGGAGACCCATATTTTGCTTTATTGGTTTAGTGGCTTTGGTAACACTCTCTGGATATTTCCAGAGACCATCTGTACACTTGCTGTGTGTGGTCGCAATACATCTTTCCCATGTTAACACTCAGGTCGTCTTCGACCAGCAGGGCCTATCGCCTCTCTTCTTGCAGGTTTCCCTTTACCTTTTGTGGGGGCTTGGATCCCCTGGCCAACATCTCCTTGGTAGAATAATCCATTGCTGATGTCAGAGCTCCTGTATTAATATATTTTGCTTAAGTGCATAGCTTAAGGAGACTTTAGTATTATATTTGGTTCTGAATAGAGAATAATCCTTTTCATAGTTCCTATGTCTATTAGTCAATTAAAGAAGGCAGTTTTACCGGTTTTATAAGAGATTACCTCTATAATAGTTGTCTCCAATTTACAGTTGGAGAACGACCTCATCATCATCATCATCATATTTCTCCTTGTTCTATGAGGGGGGAGGTAAGAAAGTCTCTCATATTAAAACCTTTGCGGCACCTAGAAGGTAAGTTTTGTTAGGACTCAGTATAAATAGTTGTTACAAGTAGGATCCACAGAGGGGTTTGATGTTTGTAGCAATCTGAGGCTTTTCTTCCTTTCAATGTTCAGATGGGCCAACCTTTCTGTTGCCACTTTCTGGTACATCCTACTCAATGCAAAGCTGTATCTTTTCTTTCTCAGCAGTTAAGTTGGTGACATTTTGACCTGTTGGAACATACAAATATTTTCCAGTAGTTAGTTTTAAGATTTGAATTGCAAGGTTTTTGACAAAAAGGTTTCATTTCTATCTGTATACCCCCCCCCTTTTTTTTTAGGTTTTTGTTTTTTGACCCATGAGTCTCCAGAAGGCAGTTGTATTATACATACCTATAGGGTGGAATCAAGGCAAAGATATCATCAAATTCACCCATGCTGTTTTGGGTGACTGTATGTGATTAACTTGGGAAGCAAACTTAATTTTTACGTTGAATCATCTTATAGGTGAAAGAGAATGCTACGAGGTGATACTGTACAACAGAGAAATTATAGAGAACATTTGTATGTGCCAATCCCAAAGTTATTGTTATACAGATTTTATGTAAAACAAATGTGGACAACAGCAGTTTACCTCCATTTAACTTGGACACAACATTACCGTTTTTATCCGAGCCTGTAAACCAATGTTGTTTAATATACACATATTTACTTTTACTGAGTTCTAAGCCACCATGTAACCTGTGTACAGTGTCTGGGCAAAACTGGATACTTGTTGAACTCACGTCAATTAAATATGCATTAATTGAATATACACTCGTGTCCCTCTCCCGCCTCTCCCACCCTTCCCAATTCACCATTTCAGTCAGTTTTCTGATGCAGTCTTTCTTTTGTTGTTTTACTATGCGTTCCTCTCCATGAGAAATATTTATATCTCGGTTACTGGCACTAGCATCCACATATGAGGGACACCATTTGTCGTTTGTTTTTCTGGGACTGTGTTACTTCACTTAACATAATGTCTTCTAGCTTCCTCCATTTACCTGCAAAGTTCATGATGTTGTCCCTCTTTACCACTGCATAGAACTCCACTGTATACATGTACCACATTTTCTCTATCCACTCGTCAGTTGAGGGGCATTTGGGTTGGTTCCAGCTCCTTGCTATTGTGAACAGAGCTGCAATAAACATAGCTGTGCATGTATGTCTGCAGTAAGATGTGTCTTGTTGGGTATATACCCAGGAGTGGTATGACTGGGTCAAATGGCAGGCTCATTTTGAGTCTTCTAAGGGTTCTCCACACTGCTTTCCATAGTGGCTGTACAAGTTTACATTCCCACCAGCAACGGATGAGTGTTCCCCTTTCCCCACAACCTCTCCAGCACTTGGTATCATTCGTATTCCTGATCCTAGCCAGTCTTACTGGAGTAAGGTGATATCTCAAAGTGGTTTTAATTTGCATTTCCTTAATTATTAGTGATGTTGAACACTTCTTAAAATGTTTCTCGGCCATCTCTAATTCCTCCTCTGTGAAGTCTCTATTCAGATCTTTGCTCCATCTTTTGAGTGATTCATTTGTTTTCTTTCTTCTTTGTTTTTTGAGTAGCTTGTATACTCTGGAAATTAATGCTTTGTCAGATGTATCTGCAGTGAAGGTTTCCTCCCACTCTGTGGGTTTTCTCTTCACTTCCTTTATTGTTTCTTTTGATGTACAGAAAGTTTTGAGTTTAATGAGGTCCCATTTGTGAATTGTCGATCTTATTTCTTGTGCAGCTGCTGTCTGATTTAGAAAGTCTTTTCCTATGCCTATGTCTTGCAGTCTGCTGCCAAGTTTCTCTTCTATCACCTCCAGAGTTTAGGGTTTCACATTGAGGTCTTTGATCCTTCTGGAGTTGACTTTTGTACAGGGTGAGTGGTAGGGGTTTAATTTCATTCTTCTACAAGTGGTGATCCAGTTTTGCCAACACCACTTACTGAAGATGCTGTCTTTCCTCCATTGTGTCTTCTTGGCCCCCTTGTCAAATACGAGGTGGCTGAAATTGTATGAGCTCAGGTTTGGATCTTCAGTTTTATTCCATTGGTCAACAGGTCTGTTTTTGTGCCAGTACCAGGCTGTTTTTATGAGTATAGCCCTGTAGTATAGTTTGATGTCTGGTATAGCGATCCCCCTGTATTTCTCTTTTCACTCAGGGTTGCTTTGGCTATTCAGGGTCTTTTGTTTTTCCAAATGAAATTGAGGATTTTTTTTTTTTTCCAAGCCTGTGAAGAAACTCTTGGGGATTTTGATTGGGATTGCATTAAATCTGTACACTAGTTTGGGTAGGATGGACATTTTTACTATATTTTCCCAATATGGGAAGTTTGTCCATCTTCTGATGTCTTCCTCAATTTCCTTTTTCAGGGGTTTAAAATTTTTGTTGTAGAGATCCTTGGTGTCTTTGGTTAATGTTGAGTGTACTGTCTGCACGTAGGTTGGTGCACCCGTGTCGTGCAATGCTCTGGAGGTCAAAAGAGGGCGTTGGATTCCTGTGGAACTGAAGTTAAAGACAGTGCTGGGAATCGAACCTGGATCCTCTGCAAGAGCAGCTCTTAACCGCTGAGCCATCTCTCCAGCCCGACCTTGAGTTTTTAATGGTTCTTGTGCTGGAATTGCATGAATGTACCACCATGCCTGGTTTATAGGAATCTAGGATTGAACCTAAGGCCTTGCGCATGCTAGGCAAATACCAGCAACATCCCTAGCTGTATACTTATAAACAAGAAAAAAACAAAACAAAACATAAAGACAATGAAGAAAATGGATAATCATTTTTTTAACTTAGTAGTTGAATTACACCCCCTCCCCAACAAGATTTGGCCACTTCTTATTCTTGTGACATGAAATCACACTTGAAAAAAATGCTCATTAAAATGTTCCTGATGGCAATCTCTTCACTGTGTGTTTTTAGGAAAGCTGATGTAATATGCTTTAGCTGTGAAACAAGGTAAGTTTCCCCACAGAAGTCTTGTGCAGCATTATTTTTGCAAAGCTGGATGTAGAATTCAGGCATTCTTGACTTTTTTTCTGTTGAAGAGGTAACACTCTAAAGCAATTCAAGGCAGAGCTTGGAAGTTCTCTGTGTAGTTAGGAAGAAAAGCATTTCCAAAGTATTGCTTCTCCTGTGCTGGATAACTTTATTGTCAGCTTGACACACCTGGGTTTAGAGAGCCTCAATTTGGGAATTGCCTCCATTGGACTGGCCTGTGGCCATGTCTATGTGGCATCTTCTTGATTGTTGGAGGGCCCAACCCACTGTGCAGAGCATATGCCCTGGGCACGTTCTCTATTGTATAAGAAAGCAGGCTGAGCATGGGCCAGGGAGTGAGTGAAATTCCTCCATAGTCTGTGCTTCAGCTTCTGCCTCCAGGTACCTGCCATCATATAAATGAGTGAAGATTAGGAGAAGCTGAATTCAGTAAAGTGCTGTTAGATAGCCAAGTGCTCTTCCCTGTTGCTCTCAGCTGTGACCTGGTCTGACCTTCTGTCTGACATTGAATAGATGCAACTGGTGTTTTGGAAAGGTGTTTTTTTTTTTTTTACTGTTTCACTGTAGCTCAAAACAGAAATGTTACTGAGTTTTAAATCTTAAAATCTTAAAAATCAAACTGTCATTCTCTCTTAAAACAAATAATTTCTGTGAAAATCTTTATTTGACATCACAGGTACATTTTTGTAAATTATTTGTGAATTAAAGAATTTATGTAGACTAGATCCTAAGAAAATAATACAGGAATCCTAATTTAACCTCAATATTATGTTAATTCTTACTAAATTCTCTTATATTTTGAGATACTCCATTTATTACTACTGTTTTAGATAATGTGTGACTTACATTTACCCATTTTTCTTTTAAACATTTTATGTGTATGAATGTTATTGCCTACAATGTATGTAAGTGCATCCATGTGCAGTGCCTATGGAGGACAGGAGGCAGTGTCAGATGGAACTGGAGTTGGGGACGGTTGCTAGCTGCCATGTGGGTTCTGGGGTTCTGTGCAAGAGCAATTAGTGCTCTTAACCACTGAGCCCTATCTCCAGTCCTGTCCCCCCCCCCCCAATTTTTCTTTTAAAATAACAATGTAGAGAAAACCATTTAAAAACTCCCACTTAATGTGACTGTATAAAATCATGGGAAACATGAGCTCTTTGCCAAGATGCCTTCGTTAAATACATGAAAATATTTACTCTAAGGAAGGTATTTGTGGAATAAAACTTTGCTAGATACAAGAAAATAGAGTTCTCTGGTTCATTCTATAAAGCAGCTTCTGTTCAGTAGTGAGCGGTAAGGCAATAATAGCTTTAACTAGCTTTTTATAGTTTTTTTTTATAGCTTTTTTTTAATAGTGTCAAAGGCTTTCTCCGCATCAATTGAGATGATGGTGTTTTTGTCTTTCAGTCCATTTATATGCTTGATACTGATTTTTGTATGTTGAACCAGCCCTGCATCTCTGGTATGAATCCAACTTGGTCATGATGGATGATTGTCTTGATGTGGGTCTGTATGCGATTTGCCAGTATCCTGCTTAGGATTTTGGCATCTGTGTTCATTAGGGAGATGGGTCTCCTTTTTGGTTGTATCTTTGCCTGGTTTTGGTAATAGAAATGCCGGCTTCATAGAAGGAATTTGGGAGAACTCCATCTGTTTGTATCCTTCTAAACAACGTGAGTAGTAATGGTTGTAAGTCTTTTTGAAATATTTTATAGAATTTTGCCATGAAACCATCTGGGCCTGGGCATCTTCTTGGGAGACTAATTACATCTTCAATTTCTTCATATATTCTTAGTCTATTTAGGCTGTCGATCTCTTCTGGGTTGAGCTTTGGTGATTCGCAGGATTTCAGATATTCATCCATTTCTTCCAGGTTTTCAAACTTAGTAGACTATAGGTTTTTGAAGTATTCCCTTATGATTGTCTGGCTCTTTTCATTGTCTGTTGTGATATTTCCCCTTTCATCACAGATTCTATTTATTTGGAGTTCCTTTTTTTTTTTTTAACTGGGCTAGAGGTCTGTCTATCTTATTTATTCTCTCAAAGAACCAACTTTTGGATTCATTGATTTTTTTGTATGGTTTTCTTTGTTTCTATTTCATTGATCTCTGCTCTGATTTTTGTTATTTCTTGTCTGTTGTGCTTAGGGTTCATTTGTATTTTAGCTGCAGTGTTAGATCATTCACTTGTTCTCTTTCTGTTTTTTTAGTATAGGTACTTAGAGCTATAAACTTCCCTCTTAAAATTTTTTTAAAATTTTATTTCTGTATGTGTATCAAGGTACTGTCTGCATGCAGGTCTGTGCACCCGTGTCGTGCAATGCCGCGGAGGTCAGAAGAGGGTCTCGGATTCCCCTGGTTTAAAGTGTCCCATAGATTTTCCTGTGTTGTATTATCATTGTCATTCAGTTCCAGGAATGTTTTTATTTTTTTCTTTATTTCTTCCTTGACCCATTCTTTATTCAGGAGAGTGTTGTTTAGTCTCCATGTGTTCTTGTAGGTTGTAGGGTTTATCCTTCTGTTGATACTGAGTTTTATTGCACTGTGGTCTGATAGAAAGCATGAGATTATATCAATCTTTTTGTATTTGTTGAGTTTTTTCCTGTGTCCCAGTATATGGTCTGTTTTGGAAAATGTTCCGTGTGGTGCTGAGTAGAAAGTGTATTCTCGATGCAGAGATGGTTCAACATACGAAAATCAATAAACATCATCAAACACATTAATGGAATGAAAGACAAAAACCACACCATCTCAATTGATGCTGAAAAAGCCTTTCACAGAATCCAGCATCCTTCATGCTTAAAGTCCTAGAGGGAATTGGATTGGAGGGATCATTCCTCATTGTGATCAAAGCCAATATCATCCTAAATGGGGAAATGACAGAAACATTCCCTTTAAAGGTAGGAACTCGGCAAGGCTGCCCCTTGTCACCACTCCTTTTCAATACAGTGCTTGAAACACTAGCTAGAGTGTGCTGGATAGCTTTAGTGTGAACTTGACACACCTGGGTTGAGGGAGCCTAAATTGGGGAATTGGCTCCATTGGGCTGGCCTGTGGCCACATCTGTGGAGCATTGTCTTGATTGTCCAGCAGTGTGGGAGGGCCTGGCCCACAATGAGTGGTGCCACCCTGGGCAGGTTGTTGTGTACCGTATGAGAAGGCAGGCTGGGCATGGGCCAGGAGAGCAAGCCAGTGAACAGCATTCCTCCATGGCCTGTGCTTCAGCTTTTGCCTCCAGGTTCCTGCCCTGAGTTCCTGCCTTAGGCTACCTGAATGATGAATATGACCCAGGAGATGTAAGCTGAATAAACCCTTTCCTCCCCAAGTTGGTGTCAGTCAGAGTGTTTTGTCACAGCAATGGAAGACAAACTAGAACATAGAGCAATAAGGCAAGGAAAGGAAATTAAAGGAGTACTAATTGGAAAAGAAGTCAAGCTATCCCTATTTGCTGATATGATTGTTTACTTAAGGGATGCTAAAAACTCCACCAGAAATCTCCTAGAAACGATCAACACCTTCAGCAAAGTGGCAGGATACAAAATTAACCTAAGACAATCAATGACGTTTCTTTACACCAAGAAGAAGCAACTGGAGAAAATTCAAAGAGACCTTCCCACTCACAATAGCCTCAAAAACAATAAAATACCTAGGAACAGACCTGACCAAAGACACCAAAGATCTCTATAATAATCTTAAACCTTTAAAGAATGAAATTGAAGAAGACATCAGAAGATGGAAAAACCTCCCATGCTCATGGACTGGGAAAATTAACATTGTAAAAATGTCCATTCTACCGAAACTCTAGTATAGATTTAATGCAATCCCAATTAAAATCCCCAAGAGTTTCTTCACAGGCTTGGAAAAAAAAGTCCTTAAATTCATTTGGAAAAACAAAAGACCCCAAATAGCTAAAACAACCCTGAGCAAAAAGAGCTACACGGGGTATCTCTATACCAGACTTCAAACTATACTACAGGGTATAGTCAAAATAGCCTGGTACTGGCACAAAAACAGACCTGTTGACCAATGGAACAAAACCGAAGATCCAAATCTGAGCACATACAATTTCAGCCATCTCATATTTGACAAGGGGGCCAAGAAGTCACAATGGAGAAAAGACAGCATCTTCAGCAAGTGGTGTTGGCAAAAGTGGATCAACACTTGTAGAAGAGTGAAATTAAACCCCTACCTCTTGCTCTGTACAAAAGTCAACTCCAGATGGATCAAAGACCTCAGCATGAAACCCCAAACTCTGAAGGTGGTAGCAAAAGTTGGCAGCAGACTAGAAGACATAGTCGTAGGAAAAGACTTCCTAAATCAGACAGCAGCTGCACAAGAATTAAGGTCGACAATTGAGAAATGGGACCTCATTTTAAACTCAAAAGCTTCTGTACATCAAAAGAAACAATCAAGGAAGTGAAGAGAAAACCCACAGAGTGGGAGGGAAACCTTCACTGCAGAAACACCTGACAAAGCATTGATTTCCAGAATATATAAAAAAACAAGAAAACAAATGACATTCTTAATAGATGGAGCAAAGAGCTGAACAGAGACTTCACAAGTGAGGAATTAGAGGTGGCTGAGAAACACCTTACGAAGTGTTCAACATCACTAATCATTAAGGAAATGCAAATCAAAACCACTTTAAGATATCATCTTACTCCAATAAGACTGGCTAGGATGAAGAAAACAATTGATACCAAGTGTTGCAGAGGTTGTGGGGAAACTGCTGGTGGGAATGTAAACTCGTGCAGCCACTATGGAAACCAGTGTGGAGAAGACTTGGAATGAACTTGCCACCTGACCCAGCCATACCACTTCTAGGCATGTACCCTCAAGACTCACCCCACCGCAGAGATACATGCACGGCCATGTTTATTTCAGCTCTTCACAATAGCAGAGCTGGAACCATCCCAAGTGCCCCTCAACTGACGAGTGGATAGAGAAAATGTGGTACATCTACACAATGGAGTTCTATGCAGCAGTAAAGAAAGACGACATCATGAGCTTTGCAGGAAAATGGCTGGAGCTAGAGGACATAGTGCTGAGTGAAGTAACACAGTCCCAGAAAAACAAACGACGAATGGTATCCCTCATCTGTGGATGCTAGTGCCAATTACCTAGTTGTATTTCTTGTACACTGCCCCTTGAGCTTTTGTCCAAAGCAGTTGGAGTGATGCATATTGGAAACAGAAACAGAAACAGAAAGGACTGCATCAAAGAACTGACTGAAACAGTGAACTTCTCAAAACAGTCAACTTCCACATCGAGAATATTGAGAAAGACTGAGAAAGAGATGAAAAGCATGTTTGGCAGAATGCATGAGCTCTGGTGGGGTGGGGGAATGGGTGGGACACTGGTCTAGATTTGGTAAAATAATATATTTAAATAAAAACCCTAAAAAATGTATTCTCTGGTGTTTGGGTGAAATATTCAATAGGTGTCTGTGATGTCATTTGGTGTATTGTATCATTCAATTCAGATGTCTGTTTATCCTTTGTCCTGTTGATCTGTCTAAAGGACTTAGTGGGTATTGAAGTCCCTTACTATTAGTGAGTTGGCGTTAATCTGTGCCTTGAGTTCTAGAAGAATTGTCTTTATAATGTTTGGTGCACCAGTGTTTGGTGCGTATATATTCATGATTGTGAGATCTTAATTGTCAATTGTTCCTTTAATAAAGATGTAATGGCCCTCTTGGTCTCTTTTGATTTCTTTTGTTTTGAAGTCTTACTTTGTCTGATATTAGAATAGCAACACCTGCTTTCTTTTTGATACCATTTGCTTGGAATACTTTCTTCCATCCCTTCACCTTAAGTTGGTGCCTATCCTTGAAATTGAGATGGGTTTCTTGTAGATAGCATATAGATGGGTTTTGTTTCCTAATCCATTCTCCCAGTCTATGCGTTTTGATTGGGTAGTTTGGCCCATTAATATTTAAGGTTGTAATTGAAAGATAGATGTTGCTTCCTTTCACCTTATTATCCATTTGGACTTTTAGCCTCTGATTCTACTCCTATGGTTATGTTTTTCTTTTCCTAGGTACTTGAAGATAGTTGCTCCTCTCTTCTGACCTTTGAATTGTTTCAAGTATTTTATGGAGAGTTGGTTTTCTGGACATGTACTCTATCATCTTGTTTATATCATGGGAGATTTTTGTCTCTCCAACTATAATTGACATTTTTGCTGGGTAAAATATTCTGGGTTGGCATACATAGTCCTTTAACACTGGCAATGCTTTGCTCCATGTTCTTCTTGCTTTCATGGTTTGCGCCGAGAAATCAGTTGTAATTCTGATGTGTTTCCCTTTGTATGTGATTTGTTTTTCTTTTGTAACCTTCAGAATTTTGTCTTTGTTTTGGGCGTCTAGCATTTTAACTATGATATGGTGTGGGGAGTTTCTTTCCTGATCTTGTCTATTTGGAGTCCTATGTGCTTCTTGTATTTGTATGGGTTTGTCTTTTTTTAGTTTGGGGAAGTTTTCATCTATTACTCTGTTGAAGATCTGATCAATACTATTCTCTTGAGATTCTTCTTCCTCTATTCCAATGATGTGGAGGTTTGATCTTTTCATAGTGTCCCATATTTCCTGGTTGTTCCACTTTTGTGTATTTTTAATTTTTTCGTAATCTTTATTTGAGCTTTTTAGTTGCTGTGTGTTATCATCCAGATCTGATATTCTTTGTTCTGCTTCCTCCATTCTATTTCTGAGGCTTTTTCCTTTCCTTTCCTCTTGATTGGATGAGTGTTCTATTTCCTTTTTCATTTCATCCTTTGATTTCTTTATTATTTCCATTTCCTTTTTGAGGCAGTGGTCACACTAAGTCCAGTTAATATCCCACAAACCCAACCATGAAGTGAACCAATTTTCAAGCATAAGCAATGAAAGTAACATTCATGTAAACCAATTTGCAAGTATCTATGTCCAAATTTTCAACAACCCAAGGTTCCCATAATCCAATTGGAGAAGCTCGTATGCACAAGCAAGTTGTTCAAATATGAGTCCAGTCTATATTGCTGTAGTGTCACAATTCACCCCAATCTCCGCAGCCCTTACGTTCCATCATGCCTCCTCTTCCGCAGGTTGTTCCTTAGGCTTTGGGAAAGGGGCACATGTAGGTGAGAAGCAAAACAGTCTACTTTTTCTGGAGATGTCTTTTTGGACTCTAGTCTGTTCAGGTTCTTTCCCTTCATGGGTTGACAGTTTTTCCAGGGGTAACTTTTTAATTCTACGAACAAAGCACAAGCAGTTAGATGTACAGGCATTTAAACAGTACTAATTATTATCACAAGCTAAGCTGTGAGCATAGACAGAGGTTTGGATGGTATGCTACTCCATCAACTGGCTTTTCTGTAAAGGGTGACAAGTTCTTATTGTGGCTTATTACATTTACTAACCACTAGATGGTGTAAGCTTATGGCATCAGCCATGAAGTATTCCTCCAAGGAGAGAGCCAGTTAGATTTGGGATATACGTACAGATGGCTGCCACTAGCTGCACATTATCTCCTGGCAGTTGTGGTGAGGCTGATATGGATGGAGGAGTATTGCTTGACTCACAGAGTCCAATATTTTGCTTTATTCCTTTAGTGGCCTTTGGTAACACTCTCTGGCATTCCAGAGGCCAACTGTACACTTGCAAGTGTGGTCTCAATACATCTTTCCCATGCTTACACCAGGTCTTCAGCAGCAGGGCCTAACCACCACTCTTCTTGTAGGTATCCCAGTTTATAGACAAAAGTCCTTTATCTTTTTTGGGATTAGATCCCCTAGCCAACTTCTCCTAGGCAGAATAATCAATCCATCGCTATCAGAGCTCTGTATTAATATATTTTGGTTAATTACACAGCTTATAAAGACTTTTCTATTTGGCTCTGAATAAAGAATTATCCTTTCACAGTTCCTATGTCTATCAGTTAAAGAAGGTAGTTATACCTATTTTATAAGAAATTACCACTATAACTGTTGGCTCTAATTTGCAGTTAGGGAATGACTTCATTACCATCATGATTTTCTTTTTCATATAAAAGGGAGAGGTAGGAAGGTTTCTCAGCATCTGGAAGGTAAACTTCATTAGGGCACATTATAAAGTTATCCGAAATAGAATTCAGAGAGATGCTTTGTGTCTATGACTCAGGCTGTCTGAGGTTCCTCTTCCTTTTAGTGTTCAGATTGGCCAGCCTCCTGGCATTTCCCAGTCCATCCTGCACAGCCAAAGGCTTTACATTTTTAGGTATTATGTTGGTGTTTTGACCTGTGGGAACATACAACTCTCCTCTCATTGTTAGTTTCAAGATCTCAAAATTGAAAATTTATCAAGGGGCTGTAGAGATGGCCTAGCAGTTAAGAGCACCGACAGCTCTTGCAGAGGACCCGGGTTTGATCCCCAGCATCCACGTGGCAGCTGAGAACCGTCTGTAACTCCAATTCCAGGAGAACTCCAGTTCCACGGGAATCCCACACCCTCTTCTGATCTCTGTGGCATTGCACTACACGGTTGCACAAACCTACATGCAAACAGTACATTCATACACATAAATAAAATAAATTTATCAAAAGGTTTGGAAAACAGGGTTTTCCATTTGTATCCCAGAGGGAGTACTCTACCACCTCCCTCTTTTTGTTTTTAAAATTTTTATATTTTGACCTATAGATACCCAAGTTGTATTACACATACCTGTAAACAGGAACCAAGGCGTAAGTTTTTGTCAAATTCACCCGAACTGTTTAGCCTTGTCTGTGTGCTATTTATTTGGGAAGTAAACTTAAACTCAATTCCTTTAGTTAAATTTTCCTACAAGTAAAAGAAAATGTTATAAGGTGATACTGTATAACACAGAAAAATATAGAGACCATTTGTGTACCTTAACCCCAATATTATTGCTGGAAATTAAATACAAATTATAAATAGAACCATTAACATTTTATATTCACAATTAGTTCAAATGTATTACCATTTCCACCAAACCCTTCAATCAAATTTAACTAATTTAGACATTTTTATTAAGTCTTAAAATATCCTATAATATGTATACAAAGCTTGGGCAAAATTGAATACCTGCCAAATTTTAACCAAATATATACTTTGTTCTTTAAAACTATATGTCTAGACTATGACTTCAGAGAAATCAAGTCCATTATATTTTGTTTCTGTATAAATCTCTACTGAAATATGAATGTTATTTTTAAATATACCATTTTAAACTGCAAACCTTATAGAATGGATTTTAATGACTATCTTCCTCCAAGCTCCCTTCTCTAGGCCTGGCATGAAAATCTGCTTTAAAAAATTTTCAATATCTAGCCCTTAAAATTTTCTTTTGGAGTTCTTATGCCCATTAGTTAAAGAGTGTCTATATATGCCCCATGAAAAATAGTTAAGGAACAATTACATTACCGTTTCTTTTTTGTGGGAGCTTCTAGGAAGCTTCCTTTGCCATGAGCAGATACAGTGCAGTCCTACTAAGAGAAGGGGAACAGTGTCCACTTGCGGACAGTGTGGGGAACTGACCCCTCGGCGCAAAGGTCAGTTGGTTACTTCTGTAACCCAACCAGAGAGGTACTTCCTACTCAGGTCCTTAGCCTGGGACAATGAGACAGGTTTCCCACTCTTGGCTGTGACTTTCCACCTACCCAGAGACTGCTGAACCCTGGACAGGAATGTCAAGCTGATGGCTGTAGGCCTATCTTCAGCCTATGTCCACTAACAACACCAACTCCCAGATTGGTGGTCCTTTTTCCAACCCACTGGCCATCAGAATGAAATGCAGGCTTGCCTTGGCCTGTATGCACACAATAGTTAACGAAAAAAAATGGCAGCTGAGAATTTCATAATGATAATGGGAATTCACAATTTTTTTTAATTTTTTAAATTTTATTTTTATTATTTTATTTTATTCCCAAAGTCCCAAAAATTTACTAACACTTTAATGCTATGAAAACCTGGTTGTATCTTTGTTTCAGATGTTGAAAGGGTGTAACCAGTAGGTGGCAGTGTAGATCCATTAAGATGTTCAATAACCCATAACCTTTGTTGAAATTGTTTAATATAAATCTGCATCTTGAGAAGGAAGGGCCAAGTTCCAACTCAGAGGCAGTGTTTTTACTGGTATTACAGCTGTTAACATTAAAATATACTTAAAACACAAGTACATACATACATACATACATACATACATACATACATACATACATACAGGTTTGTTAGGTTGACCTGCAAGAGAGGAAAGCCACATTATTGTTTGATGTTAAATGAGAAACATGAAATTTTTATAATATGTCTTAGGGTTATTTTTACATAATTAGAATAAATGTCCTAGTAACACACAAAACAGCTGAGATCCATATTCCACCTCTTAGGCCCAGTCCCAAACACTTGCCTTCAATGAACTAGTCCTAAAGTCTATTCTTTTCCTATCCTGTCCATCCTCGTTAACTATCCTAGGCTGTCCCTAGGCCAAGTCTAACTGTCCCTATCCTGTTTACAAATCCAAAGATTTAGGTGGGTACCCAAAAATAGGTCAAAGTTGTTTGTAGTCTTGGGACTAATTTATCTTGTCTTATTATTAAGGACTTTGGAAGAATAATAATTATCCATAATCACAACAATCACAAGACTTATAATCATTAATTACCAGTTATCAATAATTATTAGTCACAATCGTTAGTAATTATGAATAATTGTCAGTAGTAATAGCCAACAACTATGAACAATTTATTAGACTGAATTATCAATTATAATTGTTATTGAATATAATTACTAATAACTATTAACAATTACCAACAATCAACAATTTACATTAAATTGAAGAATATGCATACTATAAACCCAATTAAAAATTGTTAACACTAAGGGGTATAAAACAAACATTCTTTATGAGTTGAATCTTTGTAATGAATTAAAAGCAGGAACTTGCATTCACTCACACACACAGTTTGAAGATGGGCTTAAAGAAAGAAAACATTTTTATTCAAAAAATTTTTCATTTAAATTGAACCAAAATATCAATTCATGTTGTTAAAGAGGCTTTTACTGAAAAACAATTCATCAGAGCAAGTTTCTTTTGCTAGAACTCCATGGCATGTAAACTCTCCTAGAAATCCATCTATTTTCTCTCCAAAATGCTGAAATTTTTTAAAAGACTGGTACTTTAGGTCAAAATGTAAAAGGCATGATTTAGATAAATTTTTAAGATCCCTTATGCTCAGTTTCCCAGCTGTATGCACAGAGCAGGCAGGCTGGTGATGCCGGAGCACAAACTTAGTGTAGTCAGGAATTCTGTGTGAAAAAAATCTTTAAGGTGAAACACATTTAAATGATCAAGATAAAATTAAATCAATTAATTTTAGTTGTGCACATATTTTTACTCAAAAGATATCAAGTAAAAATACTACATTTTAAGTTAAGCATGCTGAAATGGATTTGATTTACTTAAGTGATATAGCTAGCTGAACCCCAATTTTGGATCCACAAATAGCAGCTTTAGGTAGGAAGAGGTAGATTTAGAAATAGTTACCAAAAAACCCACATGAAAACAAGAGAGCAAGACACTTTTATCTCAAAACAGATTTTTGTATACAAAATTTAAGAGGAAGGTATTAAGGGGACATGGCTTAAAATTTTCTGGGGAAAAAAGCTGTTCTTGGTAGGGTGGTTCCTGTGAAAGGCCTTAATTTGCATCAGAAAGAAGTGGGTGCCAGCATTGGCTGAGCCATAGAGCTACCTGGAGAAAATTTACATATGAACATACAAAGCTGGAACTGAACCTGAGGAACTGGTTCCTCACAGTAGGGGATGAAGTCTAGTTTTTTTCCTTTGGAAATTAAAACCACAAAGTTTTATTTTAGACCTGTAAAATTTTGAAAAATGATTCCAAGGCCAAGCATGGCTACTAAGCCTTGATATTAAACTCAGCCTTGAAGTCTGGCTTTTATAGCCTGCAGGAGTGATCAAGCCTGGAAGCATATGCTTGGAGGGAATGGGATACTCTTTCTGAGCCAAACCAGAGCCTGGCAGTTTTCTTCCATGTGTGCAAAGGCACATGTTCCCAGATCACCCTCCCATCCACTGAAACCAGCAGGAGAGAAGGCTCCATGGCAAAAGATAGATATCAGGAGAGAGAGAAGAAAGAAGAAAAAGGCAAGATTTACAGGTTCGCATACCTAATTTGTCAAGGTTTCCTCCTGCCCCACATCTGGGTGCCATTTGTGGGGTGTCCCATTTATTCCCAGGACGATCCATCTAGAAAACACGTGCAGGAAAGCACACCACATGGACGCATGTTGTAATGGAGGCCCACAGTGATCTCCACCCTGTTAGGCCCCATTGTTATTCTGTTATTACTAACCCTAGAACCATGTATCTGAATAGGTTAGTAGCTATAAGATTGGGGAAAATTCAGCTGATGACCTTAAGAACACATCATCCCGTACTTCATCCACGCCAATTAAATGGCCAATATAATAATGTAGACCAGGACACTTCTTTTTTTTTTTTTTAATTTTATTTTATTTATATTTATATTTATTTATATATTTATTTATATTTATTTTATTTAATTTTTTTTAATTTTATTTATTTCTGTATGTGTATGAATGTACTGTCTGCATGCAAGTTTGTGCACCCGTGTCGTGCCGCGGAGGTCAGAAGAGGGTCTCGGATTCCCCTGGAACTGGAGTTCTCCTGGAATTGGAGTTTCAGACGTTTCTCATCCACTCATCTCAGTGGATACACAATGGAGTTCTATGCAGCAGTAAAGAAAGACGACATCATGAGCTTTGCAGGAAAATGGCTGGAGCTAGAGGACATCATGCTGAGTGAAGTAACACAGTCCTAGAAAAACAAGCGACGAATGGTATCCCTCATCTGTGGATGCTAGTGCCAATTGCCTAGTTGTAAGTATTTCTTGTGCATGGCCCCTTGAGCTTTTGTCCAAAGCAGTTGGGAGTGATGCATATTGGAAACAACAACAACAACAACAACAGCAGCAGAAAGGACTGCATCAAAGAACTGACTGAAACAGTGAACTTCTGCTCAAAACAGTCAACTTCCTCATGGAGAATATTGAGAAAGACTCAGAGATGAAAAGCATGTTTGGCAGAATGCGTGAGCTCTGCTGGGGTGGGGGAATGGGAGGGCGTGGCACACGGGTCTAGATTTGATTAAAAAATTAATTAATTAAAAATAATTTAAATCTCCTTCCTCACTTCTAGTGTGTTGAAAATAATACATATTGGATTGTTTGTGAAGGCTACAGAGTATAGTTCAGATGCAGCACTCTAGACAGCGTTGGCCCCCAATAATTACTCAGTAATAATCATACTCTGCTTTCTCTGCTAGTGCCTTTGTTGCCACAGTAGATGGATTTTGTTTCATATGACCCTATACATACAGTGCTGCAGGGACAGGATCAAAGACAATGACCAGAGCCTGGCCAGTGACCTGAGACACTGGCTTAGAGGACCCTGCTCAGGTAGATGGTCATTTCCTGACTAGGGAGTTTAAACCAGGTGATTTTGAGAGGCTGAGCGATGTCGGGGTATGAAAACTGAATCCTGTGCTCACTTCGGCAGCACATATACTAAAATTGGAACGATACAGAGAAGATTAGCATGGCCCCTGTGCAAGGTTGACACAAAAATTCGTGAAGCGTTCCATATTTAAAAAAAAAAAAAAAAGAAAACAATCCTTACGGTAAATTCTGGGGTCCTGAAAAGCTGTGTTGGCACTGCAAAGTGAAGTTGAGTTATCAGGGTGTGCTGAGAGAAGAAAGAGCATGAAAAGGAACAGGGAGGCTGAGAAGCAGGTGGGAGAGATGGAGGGTCTGGCCACCAGAAGACGAGAGTGGCACTTTGTGGTAGGTGGGCCTTGTTGCTGCTCCATCCTCACTTAGGTATGTCAGTCCGACTAGTTCAACTAATAACGCAGGCTCAGTATCTAGATATGTGTGTCTAGGGAATAACTGAGGACTTGTCTGCAGTGTTCTCTCCAAGTACACCTGCTCCCTGGGGCTTGGGTCCTTTCAACATTGGTGGAACATGGCAGGAGCAATGCTTGCTCTTAAGAGGCTCATATTGGAAACAACAACAACAGAAAGGACTGCATTGAAGAACTGACTGAAATAGTGAACTTCTGCTCAAAACAGTCAACTTCCTCATGGAGAATATTGATAAAGACTCTACCAACCCTGTGGAAGATTATTACAGTGGGATCCCTCTGGGCATGGCCCAGGACACAGATATTAGAAGTACAATTGTGGATATACTCAAAGAAATCAGACTATAAAGAACAAGTCAGGGAATGTAGGAGAGAAAATGAAAAACTCAAGAAGGACCTAGAGAGAATGACAAACTCCGGAAGGAAGTGGAAACAACTGAAAAGATCCCATGTTGAAAAAGATAAGCCAACCAGCGAAGCAAAGAGCTACAGGAAGAGATTGAGAAGCTCCAAAAAGAAGTGGAAATACTAAAGAAATCAGAAGAGGAAATGAAGAAGGAAATAAAACACTCATCCAATCAAGAGGAAAGGAATGGAAAAAGCCTCAGAAGCAGAATGGAGGAAGCAGAACAAAGAATACCAGACCTGGAAGATAACATAGAACATCTAAAACCTCAAGTAAAGATTATGAAAAATTAAAAAATACACAAAAGTGGAACAACCAGGAACTATGGGTCACTATGAAAACATCAAACCTCCACATCATAGGAATAGAGGAAGGAGAAGAATCCCAAGAGAATGGTATTGATCAGATCTTCAACAGAATAATAGATGAAAATTTCCCCAAACTAAAAAGAGACAAACCAATACAAATACAAGAATAGACAAGATCAGAAAAGAAACTCTCCATGCCATGTCATAATTAAAATGCTAGATGCCCAAACAAAGACAAAATTCTTAAAGCCACAAGAGAAAAACAAGTGACCTATAAGGGGAAACCTATTAGAATTACAACTGACTTCTCAGTGCAAACTATGAAAGCAAGAAGAACGTGGAGTAAAGCATTCCCAGTGTTAAAGGACTATAGATGCCAACCCAGGTTACTATACCCAGCCAAAATGTCGATTATAGTTGAAAGAGAAAGAAAAATCTTCCATGACATAAACAAGATGAAAGAACACATGTCTGGAAAACCAACCCTTCAGAGAATACTTGAAGCAATTCAAAGGACAGAAGAAAGGAGCAACCAACCCCAGGCACCTAGAAAGAGAAATCAATAAAAGCATAACTGCAGAAGTAGAAACCTAAACCAAAAACGCAAATGGATAATAAGGTGAAAGGAAGCAGCACAAACCTGTCAGTCATAACCTTAATTATTAGTGGACTAAATTCTCCAATCAAAAGACATAGACTGGGAGACTGGATTAGGAAACAGAATCCATCGATATGCTGTCTACAAGAAACACATCTTACCTTCAAGGACAGGCACCACCTTAAAGTGAAGGGATGGAAAAAAATATTCCAAGCAAATGGTACCAAAAAGAAAGCAGGTGTTGCTATTTTAATATCGGATACAACTAGACTTCAAAGTAAAAAGAAATCAGAAGAGGACAAGAAGGCATTTACATTTTTGTAATTCATTTTATTTCTTATGTGTATGAATGTTACTGTCTGCATGCAGGTTGTGCACCCGTGTCATGCAACAGGGGTCAGAAAAGCGGCCTGTCGGATTCCCCTGGAACTGGAGTTTCAGATGGTTCTTGGCCGCCATTGGGGTGTGGGGATCGAACCCGGGTCCTCTGTACAGAGCGCGTTCGGTGCCTCTTAACCGCTAGGCCATCTCCCGCCCCAAGCCATTCATTTTATCAAAGGAACCAATTCACCAAGAAGATTTCACAATTATGAATATTATGTACCAAACTCTGTGCCACCCACAACTATATAAGGAGAATTCTCCAGGACCACAAGGCACAGATAACCCAGTACACTCATAGGTGGGGACTTCAATCCCCACTGAACCCTTTGGACAGGTCTACAGGACCAGGAATAAACAGACATCTGCAACTGAACGATTCTATGGCACACCAAAACTGGATTCACAGACATCTAATCCAAATATTCCACCCCTACATTACCAGAGAATAAACTTTACTCAGCACCCCAGTGAACATTCTCCAAAATTGACCACTACTGGGACACAGAAGAAACCTCCACCAAATACAAAAATATTTGAACTATTTCATGCATTCTATCAGAGCACCAGTGCAATAAAGCTCAAATTCACACCAGAATAGCTCCACTATCTACAAGAAAACACATGGATACTAAACACACACTCTTGAATAATGAATGGATCATCAGGAATAGAATAAGAAAGAAAAAAAGCATTCCTGGAACTACGCACCATGACAATGACAATAACAACACAACAAAACCTATGGGACACTTTAAACGCAGTCTCTAAGAGGTAAGGTTTTGTAGCCCTGTGTGCTCATAGCTTTAGTGTCAACTTGACACACCTGGGTTGAGGGCGCCCAATTGGGGAATTGGATCCATTGGATTTGGCCTGTGGCCACATCTGTGGATTATTGTCTGATTGTCGAGCAGTGTGAGAGGGCCCCGCCCACATTGAGTGGTGGCCACCCTGGGAAGTTGTTGTGTACCATATACAGAAGGAAGGCTGGGGATGAGCCAGGGGAGCACGCCAGTGGGGCAGCATTCCTCCATGGCCTGTGCCTCAGACTCTGCCTCAGATTCCTGCCCTGGTTCCTGCTTGGCTCCTTAAGTGAGGAACTGTGACCCAGGAGCTGCAAGCTGAATAAACCCCTTCCTCCCCCAAGTTTTTAGGTCAAAGTGTATTTTATCACAGCAAAATTGAAGAATACATGAAAAACCTGTTTAAAAAAAAAAAACCACAAGAAAAACAGAAGAGCACCAAGTGAATGATCTAACCACGTAGCTAAACAGCACTCTGAGATGGCTACAACCCGATGAACCCTAAACGCCCAAACAGCCAGGAAGAAATAACAAAAATCTGAGCAGAAAGAAATCAATGATATAGAGACAAAGCTACAAAAAAAAAAAAAAAAAAAAAAAAATGAATCCAAAATTTGGCTCTTTGAAAGAATAAGCAAGAAAGACAGACCTCTAACCCAGTTAACCAAAAGAAGAGAATACTTCAAAAACCTATACTCTACCCAGTTTGAAAAGGAGTACTAATTGGAAAAGAGGAAGTCAAGCTATCCCTATTTGCTGATGATATCATTGTTTACTTAAGGGATGCTCAGAACTCCACCAGAAAACTAGAAACGATTAAGGGCTTCAGTAAAGTGGCAGGATACAAAATTAACCTAGAAAAATCAGTAGCCTTTCTTTATACCAACAACAAGCAACTGAACAAATTCAAGGAGACCTTCCCACTCACAATAGCCTCAAAAACAAAATACCTAGGAACAAACCTAACCTAAGACACCAAAGATCTCTACAACAAAAATTTTAAAACCCCAAAGAAGGAAATTGAAGAAGACATCAGAAGATGGAAAAACCTCCCATGCTCATGGATTAGGAAAATTAATATAGTAAAAATGTCCATTCTACCCAAACTCTTGTATAGATTTAATGCAATCCCAATTAAAATCCCCAAGAGTTTCTTCACAGGCTTGAAAAGACCTTAATTTCATTTGGAAAAACAAAAGACCCCGAATAGCCAAAACAACCCTGAGTGAAAAGAGGAACACAGGGGGGAATCTCTATACCAGACTTCAAACCAAAATGTTATTCAAACCTATGTGTCTGTGTCCATAGAGAAGCTTGTTATAATCTTTAATATTTGTTGCTATTTGTGCTTTATTACTAGAATTAAAAGGAGTCTGCTAAAAGACCCACCAGTCCATCACAAACAGAGCTTAGACAGCCCAAAGAGTTGGACCTTAGAAAAAAAAAAAGTTGGACCTTCTATCTCTCACTTTCTTTCACCTTCTCCTCCAAAGCTCAGGGACTCTCATGGAAGATGTTGGTGCATAAGAGTGTAAGGGCCAAGAAAGGGGGATGAATTGTGGGAGCATAACAAAAATGGATAGGATTTTCTTTTTATTTGATCTATATATTTGTGTAAGCAAACCTCTTCAACTGGATTTGGGGACACTGGGTTGAACAAAAAATGAACTCAAATATTAAATAATTGGGTCTATATGGACACGCCTTATGTTTATTGCCTATGTGTAGTTCCTGGTCAAATAAAAATCTCAAATAGGAACTGGAAAGATGGCTCAGAATTTAAGAGCACCATTTGCTCTTGCAGAAGACCAGCCCCCACATAGTGGCTAACAACTCTAGTCAACTATCTGTAATTCCAGTTCAACAGAATCCGTTGCCCTATGCTGTTCTCTGAGGGTACTGCATAACACAGGTGCAATTACATAGATGCAGGTATAACGCTCTTACACATAAAAAAATTAATGAAAAAAATCTCAAGTAACTGATGGTGCAATGTAAGACACTGGAAAAACAAGAACAATATCCCAGAAGGAGTAGATGTGGAGAAAAAAAGAGCAGAGCAGAAATTAATGAAATACAAACAAGCAAACAAAAATAATTCAATCAATGAAAGGAAGAGTTTTTTATTTGAAAAGAAATAAAACCTCTCAATCACATGGCCAAATTAAAAGAAACAGAAGCCACAAATTAATAAAATTAGAGATTAAAGGGAGATTTTATTTATTTTCGTCTTTTTGAGACAGGGTCTCCCTTTATTACAGACACCAAGGAACTTTAGACAAGAGTGTGAATACATTTAAAATTTTTACATTCTGTTAAACTGGAAAAACTAAAAGGAATGAATTTCTAGATATATAGGACCTATCAAACTTAAGTCAACTTAAAGTCTATAATTCAAATTGATCTACAATAATCAAGAAGATAGAAGTGATAATTAAAAATCTCCAACTAAAAATATCCCTAGAGTTGGATAGATTCAGCATAGAATTCTACCATACCTTTAAAGAAGAACTAACACCAGCATTTCCGAAGTTATTCAGAAAGATATTCCAGAAAATAGCTGGGAACATTTCCACTTTTTATGAAGCCAATATTAACCAGTATTAACCCTGATACCCAAACCATGTAATGATCCAACAAAAGAAAATTATAGGCCAGTTTCTCTGATGAACATAGATGTTAAAATTCTCAATAAAATACTTGCAAATCAAACTCAAGAATACATAAAAAGATCATTTACTATGATCAAGATTATTTCATTCTAGACATGAAGGGATGATTAAATATACATAAATCAATAAATGCAATTAATTTCAAGAATGGACTCAATGACAGAAATCTCATCATCTGAATAGATGCAGAAAAGATCTTTGATAAAATCCAACATCCTTCATGATAAATATTCTGGAAAGACTGGGGTTGGGTAGAACATATCTCTACATAACGAAGACCACATATGGTAAACCTATTTTCACCATCATGTTAAATAGTGAAAAACTCAAAGCATTCCAACTAAGATCATTACCAAGACCAAGGTGTCCATTCTCACCACTCCTACTCAGTATAGAACTTGAAATTCTTGCTAGAGTGATAAGGCAAGAAAAGGAAATAAGATAGATATAAATAGGAAAGGAAGAAGACTATTTTTTTTGTAGATAATATGACTCTATATATGAAAGACCCTGACAACTCTACTAGGAAACTCCTAGAGCTGATCAGTACTTTGTGCAAAATACCAAATTAGTAGCCTCCCTATATATAAAGAAAAACCTACTGAGAAAAAAATCCAGGAAAATCGTCCCATTTGTACCATTTGAAACCAAACAAACCACCAGAAATACCCATTTGAATGAACTTAACCAAGAAAATGAAAGACTTATGTAATAAAAACTTTGAAACAGTGAAGAAATTTAGGATACCAAAATATGGAAAGATGGCTTAAACTCATGGATCAGTAAGATTAATATTGGAAAAGTCACCATCCTACTGAAAGTAACCTACAAGTTCAATTCAATCCTCATCAAAATTCTAATGCAATTCTGCACAGAAATTCGAAAAACAACCTTAAAATTCATTCTGCGTATACAACTCCTTACCCATGGTTCTGTAAGTAACTCTAATGTCATCTAAAAACCAACATAGCATCTAAAAAAAAAAAAAAAAAAAAGCCCCAATCATGAAAGCTTTAGGGGGCCTAGTTGGAATAGAAAGAGGATCCGCAGGAATGGAAAGTCAACAGGAGACGATAAATGGGAAAGATTATGATCAAAATACGTTATATATAACTGCCATAATGAAACTATTATTTATAATTAATATATAGAATAAAAATAAAAGATAAAATTTGTTTACAAAAATTTGAATTATAACCACAGATACAGTGTATCTAACACCTCTATAACTACAGTAAAAAAATCCTTAGTACTATTTATAGATTATGAAATGCTTAATACCAACAAATATTTAAAGCATATTCACATTGAACTAACACCTCTATTTCTCCATAGAAAAGGATACTCATTAAAAAGGCTTCAAAAAATACCAATAAAGCAAGTAATACAACACCCAATCTAAAATTGTATTATAGAGACCTAGTAACAAACATGGAATGGCACTGGCATCAACACAGACATGGACATCAACAGAATAAAATAGAGGGACCAGAAAAGAAAACCCCACACAGACACTATTTTTTCCACAGGTGGCAAAAACGTACATTGGAGAAAAGTCAGCTTCTTTAACAAATGGTCCTTGGAAAGCTACATTTCCACCTGCAGAAGAATGAAACAGGATCCATATCACCCTGTGCAAAAATTAATTCACCAGAATGCAAGAACTGAAATTTTGTAACAGCTAGAGGAAAATGTAGGCTAAACACTTTGGGATAAATGAATAAGAATTTTTTTTGTGGGGGGGGGGAGAGGAATTCCAGTGGAACAGAAAATAATCATCACATGAATTGACAAATTGGATTATGTGAAATTAAAAAATTTCTTGGAGCTGTTGTGATGGTTCAGTGGTAAAGGCACTTGCCACCAAGCCTGATGACCTGAGTACCATTCCTGGAACACTGACTGTGGAAGGAGCCTATTCCTGGAAGTCTTTCTCTCTTCTCTATGTGCATGGCACACACACACACACACACACACACACACACACACACACACACACACATAAAAATAAAAACAGAGACAGGGTCTCTCTGTAGCCCCAGCTGGCCTGGTACTTACTCTGTAGACCAGGCTGGCCTTGAACTCACAAAGATCCACCTGCCTCTGCCTCCCAAGTGCTAGGATTAAAGGTGTGCACCACCATGATCGGAATTATTTTTATTTTATGTTTATGAGTGTTTTGCCTGCATATGTGTAAGTGCACCTCAATGCCTGAGAAGGTCAGAAGAGGCTCTTAACTGATGTGCCATCTCTCCAGCCTCCATAATTCTGATTTTAAAAATTAAAAATTGCACAGCAAAGGAAGCAATCAGCATTCTAATAGCCCAAAGAAGAAATCTTTGCTAACCATACATCACCCAGGAGAAATATCAAAGATGCATAAAGAACTGTGAAGATTAAATACCCTAAAATCAAATTATCCGATCAATAAATCAGCTCATAAACTGTGTAGACAATTCTCAGAAGATATACTTGAAAAAAATGTTCAATATCCTTTGCCTTCAGGAAATTGCAAACTCAAATTACTTTAAGATTCCATTTCATCCTTGTTTGAATGGCTGTCAAGACCATATAAACCCACAGTACCTATGACAGCAAGCACAAGACTTTGCAAATCCAAGCTAGACAGGGGCCCAGGATGGTAAGGGGAGGTGGACAGGAAGCCCCAGCCCCAGATGAGGATATACTGGGATTTGGTGGATGGTGGGAAAGGAAGAGTCAGTTTTCCTTAGTACTGTGTCAGCTGGTAGGTTGACCAGACTCCAAGGTATAGACCCACACCCAAGAGCACTTGGGAAACAAAGATTAGACACCAAAAGGGCTTTAAAAAACAAGACAAGTAATAATAGAGGACATGAGTTTGGGAGAGGATAGTAAGGCAGGGATGGAGAAGGAAGGGGGCCTGAATATGTTCAAAATACATTGCATGAAATTCTCAAATCAATAATTCTTTTTAATGAAAACAAGTGACAAGTGCTGATGAGGGTGTAGAAAGAACCCTTTTTACTACTCGGGGGAAGTGGTGCAGCTACTATAGAAATCAGCATGGAGGTTCCGCATAAAACTCAAAATAGAGGGCCAGTGAGCTGGTCATCAGTAAGGATAGAATGACTTGAGTTTGATCTGTCAGAGCCCATGTGGTAGAAGGAAAGATCTGATCTCCACACGGGTACTATAGCAAATGTGTGCATATACATGTGCATACATACAAAATAGAGGGCCAGTGAGCTGGTCCGTCGGTAAGGGTAGAATGAATGAGTTTGATCTGTCAGAACCCATGTGGTAGAAGGAAAGATCTGATCTCCACACGTGTACTATAGCACATGTGTGCGTAAACATGTGCATGCATACAGAATAGAGGGCCAGTGAGCCCATCAGTAAGGGTAAAATGACTTGAGTTTGTTCTGTCAGATCCCATGTGGTAGAAGGAATGATCTGATCTCCACACGTGTACTATAGCACATGTGTGCATATACATGTGCATGCATACACACAAAATAAATGTAAAATTTAAAAGCATGAAAACAACCCTAAACATAGAACTACCATATGATTCATCTATAGATCTCCTAGGTGTATTCTCAAAGCACTCTAAGTAAGCATATCACAGAGATACCTGGCTATCTATGTTTATATTAGTATCTGCAGGGTTCACAATAGTCAGGATATGGAACCAACTTAGATATTTGTCAACAGATTATGGGATGAAATATGGTACATAAACAAAGTGGAATTTTATGCAACGTGCTGGATAGCTTCCATTGTTAACACACTTGAGAGGAGGCACCCTAAATTGGGGAATCTCCTCTGATTGGCCTGTGGTCACATGTATAAGGCATTTTCTTGAGTGGTGAGCCTGCCTTTATTAATTAATTAATTAATGTGTATGAATGTACTGTCTTCATGTAGGAGCCTGCCTTCTTATATGGTACATAACAACCTGCCCAGGATCGCACCAATCATTGTGGGCTGGGCCCTCCCACACTGCTCGACAATCAAGACAATACTCCATGGATGTGGCCACAGGCCAATCCAATGGAGCCAATTCCCCAATTGAGGCTCCCTTAACCCAGGTGTGTCAAGTTGACATTAAAGCTATCCAGCACAATTGACCCCTTTCAACTTGACACACAAAACACATCACTATTAAACCACCACCTTTCCAGTTCTTATCCCTAAAGTATGATGTTAACATTAATCACAACCTAAGATAGTACAACCTTAAAAGCCCCACAGTCCTTAAAATGTCCAAACACTTAAAAGTTCACTGTCTATTAAAAGTCTCTTAACTGTGGGCTTCTGTAAAATCCAAAACAAGTACCGTCTTATTTCAAAGGGAAGAATCAGGCACACACAAACAAAACCTAAGTCCAGCAAGTAGCTCAAGGCTTGACACCTGGGACTCACAATCTTCTGGGCTCCAAAGGGTTTTGGCAGCTCCTCTTCTCTGACTTTGCTGTCCGTGGCACACACAGCTCATCTCACAGGCCCAGGCCAACTCCATTCCACACCTGCTGCTACTCTTGGTGGTCATCCCATGGTCCTGGCATCTCCAAAAAGCTGGGGTCGCCACTGAAACTGAGGCAGCACCTTCACCAATGGTCTCTTCTGACCTCTCCTGGTGCCAAGCCTCAGCTACTCTCCATGACCCCTGCAATCCAGGGATCTTCACTGCAACCGAGGTGCACTTACACCAATGGTCTTTCCTGACCTCTCACAGTGCCAAGCCTTGGCTGCTCTCTGTGACCCCTTTAAATTTCAACACCAGAACCATATAGGAGACTCTTACACACTACCAAGTCATGCTTCTGGCTTGAGATGGAAGCTCAGGCCCCTTCTGGAACACAGCTTCTGTGTGCTGACCCTGAAAAAAGTCTTCCTAGAAGATTTCACCACAGTGATGCTGGTCTCTTGTTACTTACAGCTGATTTTTCAGCCCCATCTAACCAGCATCAATTGTCCCAGTACAACAAAGATTTCACTTCAGGTTCTGGTCTCTTGTTACTTACAGCTGATTCTTCAGCCCCAGCTGACCAGAACCCACAGATTAAACAGTGCTGATAATCTCTGCTTCCCTTTGAAACTAGAAACTTCACAAGCCAGGCCTCCATCTTCTACAACTCTTTCAGCAAAACTGTTTCAAGTTCCACCGCCACGATCTTTAGGCATTCAATGATTTTTCGAGCCCACAGTTCCAAATGCTTCCACGATCTTTCCCCAAAACACTAAAATCAGGTCTGTCACAGCAATACCCCACTCTCTTGGGCTACAAGGAGATCTTGTCTCAAAAAGACTGAAAAAAAAAAAGATGTTGTTGAATGGTGCATTGTCACAGAACTATGGACCTCTTTTCAACTCTTTCAAATGAGCAAGAAGTGTGCTCTTCTGCTAGGAATGCTGATCCTAAATTCACTTTGACTTGAAATATGTGCATATGTTTGTAGTATTTCTAGAAATGGTATTTTCTTTGGGATGCCAGACTGTATGAAGGATTTTGTTCAAGTCAATGCTTTTTTCTTATTTTTTTCACTTGATAGACATTGCTTATATTCAAAACCATGCAAGGCAGGGCCAGTGAGATGGCTTAAGAGGTAAGGGAGCTTGCCACCAAGCTTGATGACCTGAGTTCAATCCATGGTACTCACATGTTGAAAGAATAGAACTGACTCCAGTGGGCCGTCCTCTGACTGCCACAGGCATACACACTAACACACACACATAAAATGACAAGTAATAAAAATTAAAATGATGCAAGGCTTTGTTTTCTCATGATTATCTAGATTTTTTACTCTTGTCAAACATTCCAAAGAATGTTATAAGATCTAGTCATGACATTATCAAGTTAATCCAACAACATCCAAGTTTGCTAAATATGCACACATTCCTCTTGCAGAGGACCCAAGTTGGTTTCCCAGCACCCATGTTGGGCAGCTTGCAGCTCCAAGGGATCTGACACCCTCTCCTAGACTCTATGGGCACCTGCACTCATGTGCACACACTCACACATAAGCACACACATATATACATCATTTTTAAATAATAGAAAGAAATGTTTAAAAAGAAAAAGAATTGTAATGGATGCCACTATGAGGTGGCGCCCGATTCAAGAAAAACTAAACTCAGGTAATCATTTAAAGCAAGAGTGAGCAGCATGATCTGTTCCAAGAACTGTTCCACCTCATTTTTATCAGAACCATTCCTCCACCAAGGCCGTATTCTATTAACAGAGTACACCCAGCCTGCTATGGTTGAGCAATGAGTAACACTGTCTTATCGGGGAAGAATGTTCCTTCTGTCCCTACAGTCAGAATATCATACAAAACCAGAAATAGATGTTACACTGCTGCCAAGTGATAGAGGAGGGCTCCTAAATTGCACGTGTAACTGTGCATGAGTACACACACACACACACACACACACACACACACTGAACATATCCATAGACCACATATGTCCAGAAAAAATTAAAAACATTATGTGTGTGGGGGGGGGGTGTAGAGAGAAACAGTCCCAGGAAAGTAATAGGAAAGTCAAAGGAATAACTTTGCCTTCATGTTGGCAAGACTATGGTTGCTGGATTTGAAGTTAGGAACAGGAATTCCGTTCACCCCTTCATGGCCTCCCTGATACCCTAGTGTAAGAGATCTTGCACTCGGCCTCCAGAGCATCCACAGCCCCACCTGTCACCTGTTCACCTTTCTGTTGGTTCTAATCCTTGGTTTTGGATGTTTGTGGCATTTCTTATTTTGTTCATGTGATTTAATTATTTTTCCTTATCCAATCTCCGAAATCCAGTCAGAGTCCTCTGTCTTAATGTTCTTCTAAAATATTCTTCTTTGGGGTTAGAGAGGTGGCTCAGAGGTTAAGAACACTTGCTGTTCTTCCAGAGGACCCAGGTTCTATTCCCAGCACTCACATGGTGGCTCTGATGCCCTCTTCTGGCCTTCACAGACACTGCACACATACCATTAGACACATTTTTACCAGTCAAAACACTTGTACAAATGAAAAATAAATAAATCATTACGAAATAAATAAAATATTATTCCTTATTTATTCCAGAGAAAATACTAAAGATACCTCAGACCATGAAAGTGAGACAGCCCTCTGACAGCCAAGCCCAAAGGTTCACAATAGAATCAAACAACTCTCACAAAATAAAAACCGTGCCCAAGCTCCTCCCGCTGTGTGCCTTTATTTGGACTAAGACACAGGCAAGGCCACTGTGTGAAGAATGAATAATGAAGAATGCCCCTTTTCTGTCCAGGATGAGTGAATGCTTCTCCTTCACCTCACCGGAGAATATCCTTCTTAAAAAGATGGCTGAGATCTGCATCCACAAAACTGCCACTTACTGTCTGAAACACCTAAACACTGCTCCCCACCTCCTTAGCATCCAGCACTCACCCACATCCTAAATAAGCTTCTACCACAGAGCTGAGAGTGAATCCCAGTGACAGAATTCGTACTTAACAAGCATGACCTGGCTCTAGGTTCATCCCTCACATCACAAGAATAAATAGATGCATGAATGAGTGAATGAATGAATGAAATAAATGCTTCATCCAATTCCTCTGGGCTCTCTTAGTTTAGTCTTGCTGACTTGATAAAGATAAATCTGAAGTTGAGAAAAAATTCTAGCTTCTTAGTACTACAGTAACTATGTCCCTGATGGTCTTTCATTAATGCATTTCATTGACCAACACAAGAAAACTTACTTTTTAGGAAGAATATTAAATGTTAGTGTGATCTTCCAGAAATTCTTAAAAATGCTTCTCTCTTTATATTCTTCCATTTCCAGTTTAAAATTTTTTATTGCCTTGTTATTATGCGTGTGTATGGGGGGAGGTCCGTGAGTGCCACATGTGGAGGTGAGAGGAAAATTTGTAAGAGTCAGTTCTCTCCTTTAACCATATGGGACCCAGTGATCTAACTCAGGATTTTAAGCTTAGTTGCAAGTTCTTTTACTTGTTGAGCCATCTCACCAGCCCTCTAACAAAGAATTTTATTGCAATGTACTTGCACATGCATTTAAAATATTTTATTAATTTTGTTTCATGTGTATGAGTGATTTCCTTGCATATATGTTAAGTGTGTCCATGTCATGCAATGCCTGTAGAGGCCAGAAGAGGATGTTGGATCCCTGGAGCTGGAATTACAGATAGTTGTTAGCCACAGTGTGGGCGTTGAGACTCAAACCTGGGTCTTCTAGAAGAACAGCAAGTATTTTAACTGCTGAGTTATCTTTTTCTCCAGCCCTCACATGCATTTTCGACTTTATTATCAGACATGTGAAGCAACTCAAATTAATGTCTCTGTCTCCAACACGTACCAAAGTTGAGACTTGCCTAAGTTCATTGAAAAAGTTGTGAACAGTGTCATATATAGAGGTCTTCAGTTTCACCCTGAGGACATCCTAACACAGGAAGAGTAATCAAGGAAACCAACAAAACTTATATTGATTCTCTCAAAATGTATACTAAGGAATTTGGGAGCTCCTAGGGAGTGCTTTAAGTTAAGCCTTGCAAGAGTTTAGTAATGCTGTCCCCTGACTCCTGAGCAACAGGCAGCTCTGAATCCACTGAAAGCCCTGCCAATCAGCTATCCCTGTCTCTCTCCAAAGTTCATCCATACATTTTCTCATTAGAGAGGATCAGGATGAGGTTTCACTAAATAGTTCGACTGGTCTCAAACTCATGATCTTCCTGCCTCAACTTCAAGAGTTATGTGATTACAGATGTGGGCTATCACACTCAATTACAGAGATGTTCTAATAGCACTTAGCATAAAAAGAGAAAGAGTTCAGTTTCCTGTCACAGAAAATTCTGAATCTGCTATGCAAAATTGACCACCACTTCCTCAGTAAATTTAGAACAATTCCAAGATCCGTGGATTAAAAACTTAAGCTTTACTAGCTTCAAAGCCTTTGCTTTTCCGACTGAGTCTGTTGACATAAAATCAACAAGAGTTTTAAACAATTGCTTCAAGAAGAGGCACCTACTCGAGATAATGCCAGTATTGACTGAGTAGTAACAGATGACTTACATAAAGACACAATTAACAGCTGGGTGTGGTGGCACATGCCTTTAATTCTAGCCCTTGGGAGGCAGAGGCAGGCAGATCTTTGTGAGTTCAAGGCCAGCCTGGTCTACAGAGTGAGTTCCAGGACAGCGGGGCTACAGGGAGACCCTGTCTCGAAAACACCAAAAAAAAAAAATTATAGTAAACAGTTTACATTTAAGATAGGCCTGAAATTGTTTAATTCTCTCTCATGGGCTATGCCTGTTCAACCTATGGTGTTAAATCTCACTTCTAGTCAGTGTTATGCAAGGCTGCTTGGGCTTTTGTCCAAGCCTTATCAAAAATATTATACTAAAAAAAANGAGAGAGAGAGAGAGAGAGAGAGAGAGAGAGAGAGAGAGAGAGAGAGAGAGAGTTTGAATTAAAACTCACACATTTTGTTCCCCCCCAAGGAAGAGGTTTCTGCTCACAAAAATGCTTCCATATAGCAGATATAAACATAAAGTATAAACACAGGTTCTGAAGAAAAAATGTCATTTATTTCTAGGCTTGGTGGTGATATGGGTACTGTTACTGCCTTCTTCTCAGAGGCATTTTCTCTGGTGTTTATATGGAGTCTAAGTTCCACCTCCTCAAGTGGAATGTGCTTCTGAGGGCTAGGACTCAGCCTTCTGATCTTTCATATTCTTCTTATGCAGCCATGAGGCACCTGCAATACCTTGATTAACTCTACTTGGCATCTCTAAAGACAAACATTCCTATACTTTAAAAAATTTATTTATTTATTTATTTATTTATTTATTTATTTATTTATTTATTTTTATGTGTATGAGTGTACTGTCTGCATGTAGGTTGGTGCACCCATGTTGTGCAGTGCCTCGTAGGTCAGAAGAAGGTGTCAGATTCCCTTCGAACTGGAGTTAAAGAGAGTTCTTAGCCACCACGTGGGTGCTGGGAATCGAACCTGGGTCCTCTGCAAGACCAGTTGGCGCTCTTAACTGCTGAACCATCTCTCCAGCCACCCTATTTTTTTTTAAAGTAAACTGAATCTCAGAAATTAAGAGACTTCCTCATGATCAAACAGTTAGCAAATGTGAAGTTGATGGTTAAGTACTGTGAATCTGAGACTATCTAAGATTCTACTAGACTAGACTAGACTAGATTATACTGCCCTGTACTACACTATAGTGCACAACACTACACTATAGTATACGGCACTCTGTAACACTATACATTGTACTACACTATATTATACTGTACTACCCCATACTATGCTCTAGTACACGATGCCACACTACACTGTCCTATGCTATACTTTATTACACTCTACTGCACTATGCTGTAATACTACCCTATACCATACTGCACTATACTATGCTCCACTACACTTCACTATGCTATATTAACCACACATTACGCTATACTAACTATACTTCCCCATACCATCCCTCACCCCACTCCATGTGAACCACAGGTGATGTCTCTAAAACTCTTGAGTTTGCTTTACAAAGAGATCTTTGTATGAATTTAGGCCACTGGTATTCCGCCTTGCTTCCAAGGATATCACTCCCAATGGAATAATTTAAAAAGCCTGTAATGGACTGACTAGAGACTGCCACCCCAATTTTAATGTTTATTCATCTCAAAGAACATCAGAACAGAACACCAATATACACTCACAACACAGACATGGAAGGTGCCAAGTCACAGTTGTTATCCTGGAAATAGTTGGAGCCCATGTCTTACACATAAGTCAACCAATACATATTGAATGGAAAAATGAGGCCAAACCAAGGAGCAAACTTAGTTCTGTTAAGCACTGGGGGCTGCGGGTGATCCTCTCAACACTGCAAAGCCCACTGCCCTTGCAATGTACTAAATACTTTCATATATATGTATGTATTGGAAATCTCTTCAATTATTCCAAACATGAAGACAGTAACACAAAGTAAAAATTACTGGAGGGGAAAACAAAGAAGAGGGAACAGAGAAAGGATGAGAGAACAAGGTCAGGCTTGCATCCAGCTCTGTCTGTGGTAGTCGGGGTTGAACGCAGGGCCCCAATTATGCTAAGCAAGCCCCTATCACTCAGCTATGGCCCCTAATTTTTATATTTCTTAATCAGATATTAACTATCCATAATGTATTCTGTTAAGACAGTTTCATACATGTATGTAATGCATTTTTTTTTTTGGGTAAATTTATTTATTTATTTTTAATTAGTTTTTATTGATGCTTTGTGCATTTCATACATTTTTCCAATTCAGTTCAGGCTTATTTCCCTTTCCCTCCCCCCCACCCCCACCCCATCCCAGATCATGCATTCTGCCATAACTGTCCTGCATCTTTCTCTCAGTTTTTTTTTTTTTCATTTTTAGCTATAAGTGATAATCCATGAGTACAAGCATCCTTCATGCAAAA
>VZQC01010238.1:3106983-3159790 GCA_009823505.1 Rhizomys pruinosus | reverse complement strand
TCTGAACATTCAAAGGAAGAAAAGCCTCAGATTGCCATAAACATCGAACCCCTCTGTGGATCCTACATGTAACAACTAGTTATAATGAGTCCCAATGAAACTTACCTTCTAGGTGCCACAAAGGTTCTGATATGAGAGACTTCCTTGCCTTCCCACCCATAGAACAAGGAGAAATATGACAATGATGAGTTCGCTCCCCAACTGTAAATTGGAGACAACTATTGTAGAGGTAATCTCTTATAAAACCGGTAAAACTGCTTTCTTTAATTGACTACTAGACATGGGAACTCTAATGCATTTTGATCATACTCAACGTTTAAAAATTTTAATTTGCTAAGTTGCTTAGTCTGGCCTTGAACTTGTGATCCCTCTGCTTCAGTCTCCAGGTAGCTGTAGTTATGGCACTGAACCACACTGCGGGCCTACTGCCTCTTGCTATCTGTGATCATTCTACCCAAGGGTCCAGGTCTCCATACCCACTTTTAGTGGTTTTCACAATCCCAGCAGTATAAATGTGATGCCTCTGTGACTGGGGAGCTCAGTACAAGGGACTTGGCAGGCAGTACTTTGTGATCTAGTTGGAAGAATTCCACAGTTGTTTTTGACTACAGAGAACTGCGGATACAGTGGATTATTTTTTTTTTTCTCTTTTTGAGACAGGGTCTCCCTGTAGCCCCAGAAACTCACTTTGTAGACCAGGCTGGCCTTGAACTCACAAAGATCTGCCTGCCTCTGCCTCCCTAGTGCTAGGATTAAAGGCGTGTGCCACCACGCCCAGCTCAAGATACAGGGTTTTTTTTGTTTTTTTGTTTTTTTGTTTTTTAAGAATGTGACTGAAGTTTTCTGATTTAAAGACTGAACTAGTAAAGGTATTTGGAAATCCAAATGGTGAAGGGAAATAAAAGTTCAATAGCTCCAACCTGCTGTGAGTCCCTCTAAGACTGGCAAAGACTTCCATCCCCATGCTGTGTGTTTTCTCTAATTAGCACAGTTGCTATAAGATTTTAATATGGTAAGTACGAAAAGGGGCCCCCAGACTCTGCAGAGGAAAGAAAGCATCACTTTTTGCAGCCAGATTTCAGGTTATTGTTACTGCAGTTCCATGGAGAATATTTCCTATATTTAGCCAGAGCTGCATGGAAGATTGATGTAAAAACAGGCAGAAAAGGAAGGGAAAAAAGCAAAGGGGACTTATAAATCCAGCCAGCCTCTTCATGTCTAGTAGCACTAGGGAAATTCCATGTGCAGGAATTTTCTCTCAGGCTTTCTTTCTTTCTTTCTTTCTTTCTTTCTTTCTTTCCTTTATTTCTTTCTTTTAAAGTGAAAATCATTTTATTATTGTAAGTTTTTTAAGTACTATTTTAGAGGAAGCATAAAGGGTGTTTGTCTTAAGATATATAGTATTTTAAATATATAGTCCACATTTTTTATACATTTAAAAAATTTTTTTATTAATTTTATTTATTTCTGTATGTGTATGAATGTACTGTCTGCATGCAAGTCTGTGTACCCGTGCCGTGCAATACTGTGGAGGTCAGAAGAGGGTCTCGGATTCCCCTGGAACTGGAGTTCTCCTGGAATTGGAGTTTCAGATGGTTCTCTGCTGCCATGTGGGTGCTGGGGATCGAACCCGGGTCCTCTGCAAGAGCGGTCGGCGCTCTTAACTGCTAGGCCATCTCTCCAGCCCTACATTTTTTAAATAATATATTTTTATTGGTGTCATTTTTCCCTCCCATTTGTATTGCTCCAAAATATGCCTATATATACATATATATGTCATATATATACCGAAATTATAACCTTTGAAAATAAACTGTATGCTAATTCCAAAATATGTTTAGGAGTTCACATTTTGCCCTTTAATTTTATATTACTCTAATATATGAATACATAACTTCCACACATATACCACAATTACAAAGTCTGAAAATAAGTGGCCAGTTGATTCTAGAGCCCATTAAGGAATTCACATTATAACAGCATAGTTGCCTTAAGATAAAAAGAAATATAACATTAACTTTTCTCAGCTTGCCTTTCAACTATGGATTTGGTGTTAGCATCCACAAATGAGGGACACCATTTGTCATTTGTTTTTCTGGGACTGTGTTACTCACTTACCATATTGGTTTCAAGTTCCATCCATTTACCTGCAAAGTTCATGATGTCATCTTTCTTTACCACTGCATAGAATTCCATTGTGTAGATGTACCACATTCTTTTCTTTTCTTTTCTTTTCTTTTCTTTTTTTTTCTTGCTGTCCTTTTTATTTCAAAGAAAGGAGTCAGAAAAGTAAGAACTTCATGGAGAAAGTACAGACGGGCTTGGTGGCACACGCCTTTAATTCCAGCACTCCGGAGGCAGAAGCAGGCAGATCTTTGAGTTCAAGGGCAGCCTCCTGTACATAGGGAGTTTCCATCCAGCTGGGGCAATGGGAGGACCCTGTCTAAAAAGACCAAAAAACAAAATTTAATGTGAATTTAAGTAACATTGGGTGCTGGACAGATTACACACCTGTAATCCCAGCATTCTGTAGTCTGAAGGAAGGAGAAGCCAACCTAGATTAAATACCAAGACCTTGTCTAAAACTATTCTGTGTTCAGTAATAGTGATTAAGAATAATTATCAGCCCTAATATTTTTTAAGACATCTGAAATTTTTTATCCTTTCTTTATAGGTAGAAAGTTAGTAACTGCCACAAATGTCAGATGGTGGCATATGTCAATTTTCCAGAGTCCTGCTTTGTAGGTTATCTGGATGCACTGTTTGGAGTCTCTGCTCATAGTTCCTGGAATCATGCAGTGCAGATTTTAGGCCATAGGTCTCTTTCCCCCATATTTCTTTGTAAACTCTTCAGAAGTTTTAGAGTATTCTTCATCTAGGTCAGTACAAAAATGGGTGTTCAGGCTGGGGGTTGTTCACCAGTATATGAGGGACTGGATTACTTGGCCAGTCTTGGCCACTGGCTTGCAGTTTTCAGCACTAATTACTGGGGAGCAGACCTACTCCTGTTCATCAATGTTAGACCTTTATTGTTTGAAATGTGGTCCTTGATGGTTTGAATGAATACTGACAGATTTGTTTCAGTTCTAAAAGTCCCCATATCACATGGAGAGTTGTCAGGAACATTAAGCCCTTGCCAAGTCAGTAAATTGGCTTCATCAACATGGACGTTATGAAAGTTTTTTATTCCACATTTGCAGATCTCTTCACGCTCCTTCATCAACCTTGATCTGGCTGCCATCTTGGATTTGGTGCTGCTGCTTTTCCAGCCCTAAGGTTTTGGTTTTTGTTTTTAAAATCACACAGTGAAAGCTATCACTATATGTGTGTTGTCAGGTGGGAATGAAGATCGATGTACCACATTTTCTCTATACACTCATCAGTTGAGGGACACTTGGTGTATTAGTCAGTTTTCTGTTGCTGTGATAAAACCACCATGAGCAAGGGAACTTATAAAAGGAAGAGTTTATTTGAGCTTATGGTTGACGGTTCCAGGGGATCAGAGTCCACTGTGGCAGGAAGCATGGTGGCCGGGGCTGGAGTAGCAAGCCAAGGGTCACATCTCACAATGAGCACAGGAAGCAGAGAGAGGGAGAGGCTGGAGACTGCAAGACTTGTTAAACTCACTAAGCCTGCCCCCAATAACGTACTTCCTCCAGCAAGGCTACACCTTCTATGACCTCCAAGAACAGTGCCACCAAGTGGAGACAAAAATGTCTGAATACTCATTCAAACCACCACTCTTGGGTTGCTTCCCACTCTTTGCTATTGTGAAGAGAGCTGCAATAAACATAGATGTGTATCTCTGCAGTAGAATGAGTCTTGTGGGTATATATCCAGGAGTGGTAGGAATGAATCAGGTGGTTGACTCATTTTCAGTTTCTTGAGAGCTCTCCACACTGCTTTCCATAGGGGTTGCATGAGTTTTCATTCCCACCAGCAGTGGGTGAGTGTTCCCCTTTCCCCACAACCTCCCCAGAATTTGGTATCCTTTGTTTTCTGGATAATAGTCTTACTGGAGTAAGATGAAATCTTTATGTGGTTTGAATTTGCATTTCCCTAATTATTAGTGATGTTGAACACTTTTTAAGATGTTTCTCTGCCATCTTTACTTCTTCATTTGTGAAGTCTCTGTTTAGCTCTTTACTCCATCTTTTGAGTAGGTCATTTATTTTTTTCCTCCTTTGTTTTTTGAGTGGTATTTACACTTTGGATGTTAATGCTCTATCAGATGTACCACTGATGAAGGTTTCCTCCTACTCTCTGGGGTTTCTCTTCACTTCATTGATTGTTTCTTTTGCTGTAGAGAAGCTCTTGAGTTTAATAAGGTCCCATTTGTCAATTGTTGACCTTATTGCTTGCACAGCTGTTGTCTGATTTAGAAAGTCTTTTCCTACACCTATGTCTTGTAAATTACTACCAACATTTTCTTCTATCATTTTCAGAGATTTGGCTTTTGCCATTTCACTAATGAACAGAGATGCAAAAATTCTCAACAAAATACTTGCAAACTGCATACAGCCACATATCAAAAAGATCAACCACCATGACCAAGCTGGATTCATACCAGAGATGCAGGGATGGTTCAACATACGTAAATCAATAAATGGAGCTGAAATCATAAAGCACATAAATGGACTGAAAGCCAAAAACCAGTCATCTCAATCGATGCAGAAAAGGCCTTTGACAAAATTCAGCATGCCTTCATTTTTAAAGTCCTGGATGGAATTGGACCAGAGGGAACATTCTTCAACAAAATTAAAGCTATATACAACAAACTAAAAGCCAGCATTATCCTAAATGGGGAAAAACTAGAAGTGTTCCCCTTAAAGCTAGGAACCTGGCAAGGCTTCCCCCTTTCCCTGCTCCTCTTCAATATAGTGCTTGAAATGCTCATGAGAGCAATAAGACAAGAAAAGGAAATCAGAGGAGTACTAATTGGAAAAGAGGAAGTCAAACTATCCCTTTTTGCAGATGACATGATAGTTTACCTAAGAGTTGCCAAAAACTCCACCAGAAAACTTCTAGAAACTATCAACAGCTTCAGTAAGGTTGTGGGATACAAAATTAACTTAGAAAAATCAGTAGCCTTTCTTTAGACCAATAACAAGCAATTGGAGAAGGACTACAAAGAGACCTTCCCACTCATAATAGCCTCCAATAAGTAAGTTATCTAGGAACAAATTTGACTAAACACACTAAAAATCTCTACAAAGAAAAATTTAAATCCCTCAAGAAGGAGATTGAGGAAGATACTAGAAGATGGAAAAACCTCCCATCCTCATGGATTGGAAAAATCAATATAGTAAAAATGACCCTCCTACCGAAGGTAATATACAGATTCAATGCAATCCTGATTAGAATCCCCATGAGCTTCTTCACAGACCTAGAAAAAAACATCCTAAAGTTCATACAGAGAAACAAAAGATCCCAGATAGCCAAAGCAACCCTGAGCAAAAAGAGCAATAGAGGGAGGAATGCCTTACCAAACTTCAAACTATGTTACAGGGCTATAGTCATAAAAACAGCCTGGTATCGGCACAAAAACAGGCCTGTAGACCAATGGAACAAAATTGAGGATCCAAACCTGAGCATATCCAATTTCAGCCACCTTATATTCGACAAAGGGGCCAAGAAGACTCAATGGAGGAAAGACAGCATCTTCAGCAAATGGTGTTGGCATAACTGGATCATCACTTGTAGAAGAATAAAACTAAATCCTTACCTCTTGCCATGTACAAAAATCAACTCCAAATGGATGAAAGGCTTTTTCAAAATAGTTTTATTTATTTTTATTCTATGTGTCTGAGTGTTTTGGCTCTATGGATGCAATGCCTACGGAATCCAGAGAGGGCATAGGATCTCCTGGAACTGGAGTTACAGATTGTTGTTAGCTGCCATGTAGGTGCTGGGAACTGAACTCAGGTCTTCTGCAAGAACAGCCAGTGCTCTTAACTACTTAGTCATCTCTTTAACCCCTTAATGATTTTATTTAACTCACTAGCTAATGGTGAATCAATTCCAGAAAATTCAAGGAGCAGACACATGTACAGTCACTGAACAGAATTTGCTTAATAGATGCAAAACTGGCTTCTTGATGAGAGAGGTTATCAGTTTACCATTTTCTTATATGGTACTCAGATAAGAGTGATTTGCATCATCATCAGTCACTGATATTTACAGAAATATAAACTACCTCAAAGGCATAGACCCAAAAGAAACAAAATGCAGGGAGACCCTGTCTTGAAAAGACCACAAAAAAAAAAAAAAAAAAAAAAAAAAAAGGAAAAAAGTGCCGGGTGTGGTGCACACGCCTTTTAAAATCCTAGCACTTGGGAGGCAAAGGCAAGCGGATCTTTGTGAGTTCAAGGCCAGCCTGGTCTACAGAGTGAGTCAGTTCAAGTGGTCCAGGCAGTGGGCTAAGGGAGACCCTAAAAGACCAAAAAAAAAAAAAAAAAAAAAAAAAAAAAAAGAACAAAATGCTTAGGATGAATGCACTAAGCAGAACATACCTAGCATTCTTATATAATTTTCCCATCTCACAAGTTTTCATATTTTTTTCTAGCAAGCCCAGAATAACATTTATGAAATTTCAGATGGTTCTTTCTGAGACCTGTACTTACGATTATGTGTGTTAAAACAGAAAAGGGAGTAAAATAAAACTTTAAGCGGTTTAGATGTAATTACTTTCTTATGTTTATGTTCAGAGGATAGGTGGATAACACAAATTGACTCCATTTTTTTACTGATTTCAATAATATGCTAATGATACAACTATCAGTGAGAAGTTTAACATTTGTATTTTCTGCTTGAGGGAATATAACAAAAACAAAGTATGTATTTTCAGAGCATAATACATTAGAAAAACAATAAAAATCCTGTGTAGTTCCTTTATTGCACTGGACATGTTTTTCAGAGAAAATTTGATGCAACACACACTAAAATAAATGAGTATTTTCTCTTACATGATCCATTCAACCAGAAGTTTTGTTTCTTCAGTAGATATAAAAATTTTCCACCTTTGCTTCAAGTTTTAGTTTGTGTGTGTGTGCACCCCATCCACCAGACTGCCAAGAAAAGAAGGATTCCAAATTTGGTCTAATGGGAGGAGGGAGGTAAAAGATGGAAACCAAATCCTTGAGGAGGATCAAAGAGGAAAGGGATCATCAAATAGTGCTTGTTTTCAGGGGATCTCTCTCTCTCTCTCTCTCTCTCTCTCTCTCTCTCTCTCTCTCACACACACACACACACACACACACACACACACCACCACCACCAGCACCACCACCACTACTGAAGGTCTGCTATGTCTCATCTGCTTTTCTAGTTCCTCCTGGTCCTCTATGTGCTGTTTTTCATATCACTGTGAAATATGCATATTGGAGACTCTAAGGTTTGTATTTATTCTGAATTAATGAAGTATTATTTGAAAAATAATTAAAAATTGGGGGAAGTAAAGAGGAAAAGATTAAAGGTAGAGGAGAGGGTTCATAAAATTTGTGAAGAAGCAGCTGAAAAGTGGCTCTCTCCCCCATAGAAGACCATATAAACATTGACCCACTTGAGGAAGGAACCTCAAAAGTCTTCCCGGTTATGTATGGAAATACAATGGAAATTTAAAATAAAGAAGAAAGAGCATATTCGAGGAAGCGTTAATCCTTTATTTGTTGCGTGGGACCATGCTCATGTGTTACGGTAGTGTGTGTGTGGGGGGGGATGTAATGAGAAGGCACAGAAAATTCTGTTTTCCAAAATTAAAAAATTATTGAATTTTTGTACATTTCATATAATGCATCATGGTCACATTTAGTGCTGGAGTCCTGCTCCAGCAGGTTCAGTTCCTGAAGTGGGTGTTCGCAAAGGCAGCAAAGAAATTAATCAAATAAGACTCAAGGATCTCTTTTTCATGACCTGAGGAGCATCTATCTTCCCTGCTCCTGTGCAGAGGACCTCTTGGGTTCTTCACTCTGCCAATTTCTTGACCTAAGAATCAGAGAGCATTTTCCTTCTCTGATCCTGTGCAGAGGGCCTTTCGGGTTTGCCACTCTGCCGATTTCTTTTCTTCTCTGCTCCTCAGGTCCCAATGTTTATTTTTATATGCCCTAAAACTAATACATGTTATGCAAGTCTAAGCTAATGATGAAAAAAAATAACCCAACTTCCCTGTAAATATTTTTCAGAGAATTCACACCTGAAATTATTCTTAACATCAAAAACAGTAAAACAATCAATAATGGTACAATCATTTAGTTGAGACATCAAGAAAGTGAAACAATAATAGTATAGCCATTCAGCTAAGCAATTTAACAATTTTGCAGCAAAGCAAAGTTAATATTAACTTTTAACTCTAAGGACTCTATTCTTTATGCCTTGTGGTTACATAGGTGCTGGACAGTGTAAAAAATGATCTTTAAAACTTTAACAATAGAGAACTTTATTTTTCTCACTTTAGTTCCTTGTTCGCTCGACCTGTAAGTCATTTTATGGCTGTTGTAGCTTTGATTCCTAGCTTGTTTTTATTCTGGTCATTGTTTTCCTCAGTTTCTGTTTTCCTCAGTTTCTTTTTTTAACACTTTCTGCTAAGGTGATTTTCTAAGGGCTACTAAACTTTGAGTCAGATCACTAGAATCCACTGTTTTACTGGACTTAGTTTCATTTTGCCCTACAATCTTCTTTTTAGTATAAACCTGACCATGAAATCAAAATTCCTTTTTTTTTACTTGGGCAATCTGTGCATGACACAGTTTCTGTAGAGGTTGTAATTACTACTGTATCCATGCTTTTAAGTTGTGTACACAGCACTATTATTTCTCACAAAGTACTCATTTTTAGAAAAGGCAAAAGTGTCAGTTCCACTCCTTGAGGCAGAAGCAGGTACCCTAACTGCTAGAAAGCCAAAAGTCAAGCAGGACAGAAAAATAAGAATTAGTATGATAAGAAGAATTATTAAAAACCAAGGTCAGCTGGAGAGCAGACTTCAACCAGATGGGTCAGGTCACTGGAACTTTATCAAGCAGTGAACCTTTCATGAATGGCTCTGCCAATTTAGCCCTCCTCCCCTGTCTGCACCTTCCTATTCCTTCCACTGGATTTCATGCATCCTATTTCATGCATTGTTTCTTTTTTTATTGAATTGCTGTGATTTTTGTTACAATACAGTTTGAAGGTTGTGTCCCCCAATGTCCCTCAGTGTGGATCCATTCATCAGGGTCACAAAGATTCCCAACCCTGTAAGACATTGTCTTCCCCTCTCAGCAGCCATCAGTTGCTAGAGTTTCCTAGTTTGGGTTGGGACTTCTTACCTACTCTCCCATGTCCCCATTTTTACTTTGCTTTTGGTTTTAAAATTTTAAATTTAATTAAAAAATGTTTTTGAGAGCCAGGCATGGTGGTGCATGCCTTTAATCCCAGCACTCAGGAAGCAGAGGCAGGTAGATTGCTGTGAGTTCAAGTCCAGCCTGGTCTACATAGTGAGTTCTAGGCCAGTTGGAGCTATAGGGAGACCCTGTCTCAAAAAGACAAATTTTTTTTTTTAGAATTTTATACATGAGTACTGGATTTACATAATTTCCACTCCTTTCATGCCCCCTCCCTCTCAAATTCATGATTTCTTCTATAATTATTATTGTTGCATATATACACATGTATTATACACACAACCCACTGAGTCCATTTAGATTTGCTTTGTATGTACCTGTGTTCAGGACTGATCACTTGAGACTGGATCAGCTTTCAGAGGGTCATCTCTGCAGAAGACAGATTCTCCCTCTCTCTTTGGCCATTGATGGCCTGTAGCCCTTCATCTAGTTCTGGGGCCTTGTGGAATTTCACCCATCCATGTTGGTGTGTTGACTGGTGCTGTCATTATGCAGGTCTTGTTTAGGCAACCATACTGTTGAGATTTTGTGGTATAGCTTCCCTATTATGTCTAGAAGACACTACCTTACAGCATGAGTCCTGGTGCTTTGGGTATTAAAATCAATCTTTTCACCTCTTCTGAGATGATGTTCCCTGAGCCTTACATGTAGGGGTTTTGCATTGTAGGTTTACCAACTGACAATAGGCTTCCAATGGTCACTTGTTCCCCGCATTTTGGCTAGTCATAGATCTTTGTAATACCCTTCATCTGCTGAAAAAAGAACCTGCTTTTCCAAAGGTAAGAACTACATGTGTCTACCTGGGCTGGTACACTGGCTGAAGACAGAAGGTAGGCGTGGGCAGTTTGGTGTGTTTACTTGGCTGGGCTTGAAAGAGTTAAAAAGTTCTGAGAACTCTTATGCATTAGATAGGATCTTGTCTACATTTCTATAATGCAGACTCCTTAAAAGCAGAGGCAGGCAGTGCTAATTCAGAAGAGACCCTCCAGAGGGCAGCTCTGCCTCTGGCTCTAAATGCTGTGAAGTCTCATTAATTTAGGTCTCACATAGTCTTAATCCCACAGAGACTAGTCTCAGGTTTTCTGTAGATGTTGAAGATTAATACTATAAATAAGATTGGAAATATTAAGAGATAGTGCATATATATTTAGTATATGTATATATATATATACTAAATGTTGATACTTAGCCAAATTAAATAGATTTATAATTTAAACTGTCAATTTATGAAAGAGGAAAAGAAAAATTGTAAATTCTGCTGTGATTTGCAGACAAGTGTTTCTGAATATCTCTCATTCACGGTTTGAAGGAATGAACCAGTGAGAAAACAGTTTGAACAAATTATCATGGGTATCTCATTAAGTTGAAGTTCTTTTTAAAAATTTATTCTGTTATTTTTATTTTATGCATGAGTATATTGTGTGCATGCATGTAAGTGCTATTGTTGTGTAATGTCCACAGAAGTCAGAAGAGGTAGTCAGATCACCTGGAAATGGAATGGTTGTTAACCGCCATGTGGGTGCTGGCAATTGAACCCTGGTCCTCTGTAAGAGCAGTGTTCTTGTTTGTCTTCATTGCTGTGACAAAACACTCTGACCAACACCAACTTGGGGAGGAAAGGGTTTATTCAGCTTACATCTCCTGGGTCACAGTTCATCACTCAGGGAGTCCAAGGCAGGAACTCAGGGCAGGAACCTGGAGGCAGGAGCTGAAGCACAGGCCACGGAGGAATGCTGTTCACTGGCTTGCTCCCCTGGCTCATGCCCAGCCTGCCTTCTTATATGGTACACAACAACCTGCCCAGGGTGGCACCATTCATTGTGAGCTGGGCCCTCCCACACTGCTCGACCATCAAGACAATACTCCACAGATGTGGCCACAGGCCAATCCAATGGAGCCAATTCCCCAATTGAGGCTCCCTCAACCCAGGTGTGTCAAGTTGACACTAAAGCTATCCAGCACAATTGACCCCTTGTCAACTTGACACACAAAACACATCACTATTAAACCACCACCTTTCCAGTTCTTATCCCCAAAGTATGATGTTAACATTAATCACAACCTAAGACAGTACAACCTTAAAAGCCCCACAGTCCTTAAAATGTCCAAACACTTAAAAGTCCAGTCTATTAAAAGTCTCTTAACTGTGGGCTGCTGTAAAATCCAAAACAAGTACTGTCTTATTTCAAAGGGAAGAATCAGGCACTCTCAAACAAAACCTAAGTCCAGCAAGTAGCTCAAGGCTGGACACCTGGGATTCACTCACGATCTTCTGGGCTCCAAAGGGTCTCGGCAGCTCCCCCTCTCCGACTCTGCCGTCCGTGGCACACTCATCTCGCAGGCCCAGGCCGACTCCATTCTACACCTACCGCTGCTCTTGGTGGTCGTCCCAGGGTACCGGCATCTCCAAAAAGCTGGGGTCGCTACTGAAACTGAGGCAGCACCTTCACCAATGGTCTCTTCTGACCTCTCCTGGTGCAAAGCCTCAGCTTCTCTCCATGACCCCTGCAATCCTGGGGTCTTCACAGCAACCGAGGTGCACTTCCACCAATGGTCTTTCCTGACCTCTCACAGTGCCAAGCCTCGGCTGCTCTCTGTGACCCCCTCAAATTTCAACACCGGAACCATATAGGAGACTCTTACACGTTACCAAGTCCGGCTTCTGGCTCGAGATGGAGGCTCAGGCCCTTTCTGGGTCACAGCTTCTGTGTGCTGACCTTGAAGATATTCTCCCCAGAAGATTTCACCTCAGTGATGCTGGTCTCTTGTTACTTACAGCTGATTTTTCAGCCCCAGCTAACCAGCATCAATTGCCCCAGTACCACAAAAGTTTCACTTCAGGTTCTGGTCTCTTGTTACTTACAGCTGATTCTCCACAGCCCCAGCTGACCAGAACCCACAGATTACACAGTCCTGATGATCTCTGCTCTCCTTTGAAACTAGAAACTTCACAAGCCAGGCCTCCATCTTCTACAACTCCTTCAGCAAAACTGCTCCAAGCTCCACAGCAACAATCTTTAGGCATTCAATGATCTTCCCAGCCCAAAGTTCCAAACGCCTCCACAATCCTTCCCCAAAACACCAAGGTCAGGTCTGTCACAGCAATACCCCACTCTTCTGGTACCAATTTCTGTTCTAGTTTGTCTTCCATTGCTGTGACAAAACACTCTGACCAACACCAACTTGGGGAGGAAAGGGTTTATTCACCTCACATCTCCTGGGTCACAGTTCATCACTCAGGGAGCCCAAGGCAGGAACTCAGGGCAGGAACCTGGAGGCAGGAGCTGAAGCACAGGCCATGGAGGAATGCTGTTCACTGGCTTGCTCCCCTGGCTCATGCCCAGCCTGCCTTCTTATATGGTACACAACCACCTGCCCAGGGTGGCACCACTCATTGTGGGCTGGGCCCTCCCACACTGCTCGACCATCAAGACAATACTCCACAGATGTGGCCACAGGCCAATCCAATGGAGCCACTTCAACTGAGGCTCCCTCAACCCAGGTGTGTCAAGTTGACACTAAAGCTATCCAGCACAAGCAGCCAGTGCTCTTAACTGCTGAGCCATCTCTCCAGTCCTAAATTTAATTAATTAATTAAATTAATTAATTAACTAATTATGGTCTTTGGTCTTCTTGAGACAGGGTTTCCCTATAGCCCCAGCTGGCCTGGAACTGTTCGCTACGTAGACCAGGCTAGCCTTTGCCTCCTGGGTGCTGGGATTAAAGGTGTGTGCCACCACACCTCCCCCTAAATTGAATTTCTTTATGCCCCCTTCTTCCCATGATAGAGTTTTCTGAAGATGTGCATTTGGTTGAAGATGGCTACATAATAGGATTTTGTTATTTCACAAACTTTTAGCTAGAGAACTTGACTGTGACTGGGATAAACTTCTAGTTTGTCTCCGATAGAATGCCCTGGCTGCTGCTGAGACTGCCACTGGATTTACCATCCTTTGAGAGAGACTGCTGCTGGCCTTATCAATCAGCACAACCAGATCCACCATGCCCCAAACTCAGTGAGGACTGTTTGCTAAGACAGCCCACCTCACTTGGGTAAAACAGGCCCAGGAACAAGGGGGGCATACAGTTCTCAAGAATGCCCTGACCTAATGAAGCCCAGCACAGCTGTGCCCTATGTAATCTCCAGCCACTTCCCTCCATCTTTACAGTTGCTTCCACCTACGGGAAATCTGCTGTCACTGGCTGTGCTAAGTAAAGGCAGCTTTGATCTGTGGAGGCCGGGCACTGGCCTATTTCCTGACTCTGCTCTTCTTAACATTTTGGTGCCAGATCCAGCAGGTTTTTGGGAACCCATCTCGGTGGCCCTGAGCCCTATTGAGACCAACTCCTGAAGGCTGCTGCGGGCTCCAGCTCTGGTGACCTAGACGGTCCTGAATCTCAGCTGAGTCGCTTGAGCCCATGAGATGGGTGGACCCGCCTGCCTGTCACTCTCAAGAGCCTCTTTCTTCTCCTACTGTCCTTACCCAATCTTGGGACCCGACCTTTGGGAGAACAGGCACCCTCCTAGCCTGCTTCTGGACTAAACAGCCACTGTCATGACCCTGTCATGACCAGGGACCCCCAGGGTCTTGTGGCTTGACTGTCTGCATACGGATTGCAAGCCTTGTGTCTAGAAGTTTTATTGGCATTCTGTGTAAACCCAGGTCAGGCTCTTGGGAGAGTGACATGACAATATTCCACGTTTTCCTTCCTCTCCCTGCTCTGCCTCCTTCTCAGACCTTGCCAGACCTCCACTTCACACCTACCATATTGGGACAATGTAATCCACTGGGGCTGACTCAGGGCACTATTTGTCGGGTCCTGGGAACTCGAGGAGCTCTCCCGGTTTTCCATAGCTCCTAAAAAGCCTGATGAGCTCTAGGACCCTCCCACAGTGCGCTTTTTCTTTGGACTAGACCACCTGGAGTCTATGAGGCAAGGGATGCCCCCTCATAGACACCAGGTTTGTTTCCAGTCAATCTGAACTTCAAGGGGTGGATCGGGGGCTAGATCCGATCTCCATTCCATCCTTACCTTGTTCTCAAACCCACCATGGGATCCAAACTTTCCATACAAGATGACCTACCTTTAGTCTAGCTCCAGCTAATTTAATAAAAGAGGTCCATTCGGGAGCTCCCAGATTGGCCACACTTTTTCAGCTTTTGGTCCAAATCTGGCCTCAGTATGCATTAGACAATGGTCATCACTGGCCCAAATTTGGATCTTTGGATTTCAGTGTCTTACATGATTTAGACAATGCCATCAAACGAAATGGAGAGTGATTTGAGGGGCCTTCACCCTCTGGGCTAGCCCCTACCTCTGTAACCCTTGCTCTGCTAATCAAATTCTTCCTGGTAGACAAAACCCTTTGTCTGCTTTCCTTTAGCTTGCCTTTTCCTTCCCAGTCACACAAACACCGACAGGTTTTGTCAGCCAATCTCACTCCTTCTTCTGTCTTTCCTGTTTGTTTCTCTGGGCAATGCGGGCTCTTTCTTTCTGCAAACTCCTTCTATCTGGCTCTGCTCTCTTCAGATTCAGAGGGTGGGTGGCTCCATCCCCATCTGCCCTATGCAGCTCCAGGGCTTCTCTCCACTGCTCACTCGCTGCCCCCTGGCTCTAAAGCTGGTACTGCCTCATGGCTGCTGGAAAGGGTTTCTGTGTGTCTGTTTTTCCCTTCCCTGCTCTCTATGGCTCTGTCATCCCTGTGCTGTCTGCAGTGTGTTGGCTCCACCCAAATCCTCTGCTGCTGTGTTTTTTTCCTGTCCCTATGCCAGTTGCAGTTTGTAAAAGTCACAACAAATGTTGAGATGTGAAAATAATGCTAACTTATGTGTCTCGGTCTTCATACAGTTATTATAGAAAAATATGGACTATTATGATTACAGAAAATATATGAACTCAGATTCCTTACAAGTAAAAGGAACACACCAGCAGAGTCAGTCACTATGGCCTCACGTGAGGACCAGCGAGCTGAGCCAAGCCAGGCTGCCTGCATGAACCCCCTGGCAGGAACAGTTGCCCAATCATCATCAGCCAGTGGTTGTCAAGACCTGGTTGCAGTCTTCAATAACATCAGGAATCTGAGAAGTCTGTAGTTTTCAGAAAATGAATGAGAGGACACTGGTGTGAGGCTGCGAAACTGCCATTGGGAGAATCTCGAACTGCAGGCCTGTAAGCTAATTGTTGCTTGCTGTGAGGACCTAGCTTTTGCTTTTACCCACAGTAAAAACCCTGTGGGGAATCAACCTGTTGGAGAATGCCTTGGTCCATAGTGGAGTCATCCTGCTAAGTGAGGCCTGGAAACAGCCAAAGTGTAAACTGCCTGTAAGGGGTGTGAACAGCCAACTCTGATGAAGAAAACCAAGCATTTCCAACCACTGAGAAAACGAGACATTCCTACATGTTATTCCTAAGCAGCGTGTAAGAGAAACAGAAATTAAGAGTGAAAACCCCATTCAAAAAATCTGGGTGCATTCTGACCCAAAACCATGTACAAAGGAAAGGGAGTGGGCCCTTACTTCAGCACACCTCTGTGTAAGAATTATAGATCACGGACACTCTACTGAGATGTGATTTCTCTGGTATCCAGCTTAGAAGGATTCTGAAAGATGGATGAGATTTTTTTATTTGCTAATGGAAGACAAGAAGTTGGAGTTCAGGGGATGGTAAGGTAAACGTGAATATGAGGGAGGATGAATGAATGATTATATATCTGAATATAATAAAAATTCAGTGTACGAAATTCTTGAATCAATAAAATTTCACTTAAACTTAACAAAAATAATACCCTAAATCATTCCTATTATTGGAAGATAGTCTTCTAGATAATTTTTATGCATACTCAGATAAAAGCTCAAGCCCAACCTATTTCTTGAAGCTTTCCAGAACTTATGTAATTGATTGTACTGTAAACATTTCAATTTTCTCCCATCAACCTGTTTTTGGATATCCAGGTCATTTCCAGCCAGGCCCCTTTGTTGGATGTTAGATTATTTCTAACTTATTATTATTTTATTATTGTTTGGCACTATAACTCTTGAGAATGACCTGGGTCTTCTGATAAATGAACTAATATAATTCATTAATGTTATTAAGTTATTCCCCAGATTCAGCACAATACCTATCAAAATCCCAGTTGGCTTTTTTTTTCTTTCAGAAATTGGTTAACTGATCTTAAATTGTTCATGGAAATGGAAAGGAACAAAATCAGAGGAGTTATGCATCTGCTTTCAACTGCTACACAGCTGCAGTAATGAATGCAGCATAAAGATGGACATATAGATCAGTGAGACAGAATTGAGGTAATAAATTCTTACACTAATAGTCAATTAGTTTTTGTTATGAGTGCCATAATAACTCAATTGGCAAGATTATCTTTCCAGCACACAGTTTACTATTCATAAGCAAAAAACAACAAACAAAACAAAAAACAGACTGTACTTCTTTTTAAATTCGTTATTAATTTTATTTATTTCTGTATGTGTATGAATGTACTGTCTGCATGCAGGTTTGTGCACCCGTGTCATGCAATGCCGCGGAGGTCAGAAGAGGGTGTCGGATTCCCCTGGAACTGGAGTTCTCCTGGAATTGGAGTTTCAGATGGTTCTCGGCCGCCATGTGGGTGCTGGGGATCGAACCCGGGTCCTCTGTAAGAGCGGTCGGCTCTCTTAACCGCTAGGCTATCTCTCCAGCCCAACAGACTGTACTTTAAATCATACACAAAAATAACCTAAAAATAGACTGTGGACCCACACTAAGAGCTAAAATTTGAAGACATCTAGAAAAAGACCCACCAATATCTCTTTGAGACATTTTGCCATTATGGAAAAAACAATGAGTTCTTCTCTACAATATAAACAGTAGAGTGGCCATTATAAAACAAGGTTAGGAGATCTCATAAGCTACAGTAAGACCCTGTCATATTTAACAGGAAAAAATGTAATTCATGGATCAACATATCATCTAAACATATGTGTCTATACCAAAGTAACCTACCATAACTATTAATGCTGTTTAAATACCTATATATCTAATTGCTTGTGCTTCATTAGTAGGATCGAAAGGTTATTCCTGGACAAACTGTCAGCCCATGAAAGGAAACAGCCAGAATTGACCAGAGTCCAAGACAACAGCTCCAGAGAGAGTGGACTGTTCTGCTTCTCATCCACCTGTGCCCCTTTTCTAAGCCCAGGAAATAATCTGCGGAAGAGGGGGCGTGGTAGAATGTAAGGGCTGCGATTGGGGCGAATGGTGAAACTACAGCAATGTAGTCTGGACCCTCATTTGATTAACCTGATTGAACATACAACCCCTCACTCCCCGCTGGAAGGTGGGGCTGTGGGGGTTTCAGCACAACAGCCTGCAAATTGGTTTTACGTGAAGGATGCTTATACTCATGGATTATCACTTATAGCTAAAAAATGGAAAAAAAAACTGAGAGAAATATGCAGGACAGTTATGGCAGAATGCATGATCTCGGTTGGGGTGGGGGTGGGGGGGAAGGGAAAGGGAAATATGCCTGAACTGAATTGGAAAATGATGTTTGTAATGCACAAAGCATCAATAAAAAATGTTAAATAAAAATAAATAAATAAAACAAGGCAATTGGAAGAGTTAGCAAAGATGGTGTAGAATTAGAACTCATCTGTTGCTAGTGGAAATGTAAAGTGGTGCAGCCCTTAAGCAAAGTTTGGCAGTTCCTCAACATGTTAAGCACAGCTTTGCCATGTGATCTGTTACTTGTGCTCCTAGGGAGCTACTCAAGAGAAGTGAAAGCAGATGTCCACAAAGAGGCTTCCATAAGAATGCTCACAGCAGCCCTGCTCAACAAATCTCAAACTCAGATAATTCAAAGGTCATCAACTTATGACTGTATACATAAGATGTGGTATATCTGTACAATGCAATTCTATATAGCATTTAAAAGGAATTTACCAAGAGGAAGAAAGGATACATTGATACATGCTTAAACATGAATGAACCTTGAAAACATAATACTGAAGGAGATAAATGAGTGGAAACAGCTACATGTGGTATGATTTCATGAATATAAGTGTTAAGAAGTGGGAAATATTTTATGACAGGAAAGTAGATGAATGGTTATGGTATATAGGGATGGTGATGGAATGGAGTGGGAAGTGATTGGTGATAAATGGAGTGAGCTTTCTTTTGGATCATGAACAAATTCTAAAATTAGTTCATGGTTGTCTTAGTGAGATTTATATTGCTGTGATAAAAACACTGGCACAAACCAAGTTGGGTAGGAAAGAGTTTATTTGGCTTATAACACGGTCCACTATCAAGGGAAGCCAAGACAAAAATCTGGAGGACAGAAGATGGAGGCACGCTGCTTACTGGGTTGCTCTCCTGGCCTGTGCTCAGCCTGCTTATATAATATAGGCCACCTGCCCAGGGATGGCACCTCCTGCAGTGGGCTGGGCCCTCCCACATCACTCAGCTATCAAGAAAGTGCCCCACAGACATGGCCACCAGACAATCCAGTGGAAGCCATTCCACAGTTGAGGTTCTCTCTTCCCAGGTGAGTCAACTTGACAACTAAAGCTATCCAGCACGATGGTGATGACTGTAAAATATTTTATTTTATTTTATTTTATTTTTTTGATGACTGTAAATCTTTGTGTACTAAACCCCATTCAATTCTGCATTTTAGATGGGTTGACTTTATGGTGTACAAGTCACATTTTAAAAAACAGCATAGATAAATGCTTAAGGCATGCTACATTGAAAAAGAAAATCCAGACAGATGTGGAAACTTCTGGGTAAGACAGTGGACTAGAAACCATGTCAGAGTGAAAGGCTGGTTTTAGTTAGGAAAACAAAAGGAACAGGAATATTTTATCACCCTATTTACTTCTCCTAACCCCAAATCAACTTGATCAGTGCCCCAGCCTCTTCTACTGTAAGACATACAACCTTTTTCTATGGGACTGGATCACTTGCTGATATGAATGCAACCAACATAGCTGCCACCATAACTGTGAGTTCTAGGAGACTTAGGGAAGCTGGGATAAAAGATTCCTACTAGGAAATCTACGAAAGCTGCACCAGTGGGGATTTTTAGTAGGGGTTCCCAGTGACTGCTGTCAAGAACACTGTCAGTGCCACAGAGAAGCTGTGGGAGCCAACCACAGTCTCTAAACAGCAACCCCTTACCCATGCTCTGTAAGTAAACTAAATAAACTCATTAGTTCTCTAAGGTGAACTTTAATGGTGTCAAACTTTGTCTTATTACTGGAACTTCATGAGGATCAGTTAGACATTGCTTAGTATCCTCAGGGAGAAAATTCTCACAACAGATGGTAATTTGTTAATGTTACTAAGTCTCATGGTATTAAGAATGCCAGTAAACTTGAAGCAATTATACTAAGTGAAGTAACACAGTCCCAGAAAAAAAAAAAAAAAGGCAAATGGTTTCCCTCATTTGTGGATGCTAACACCAAATCCCCAGTTGGCAGGCAAACCGAGCAACTTTATTATTATATTTCATTGTATATGAAAGCAACTGTGCTATTACAATGTGAATCTCTAAAAGGACTCTAGAGTTTTCCTACCAGTTATATTCACACATTGTAATTAACATATATGGATAGAAGATATGTAGTCATATTCTAAAAAAATGTAAAGTTACACGTCTTTATATCTGCATCCAAATTTACTGTTAAAATGTGAATCTCTAAATGTGTTTAGGAATCAACCTATAGTTTATTTTCAAAATTTGTAATTTCGACATATGTGTGGAGTGTATATATGCATATTTTAGAGTAATATAAGATAAAAAAATTATTATAAAAAGAATGCCAGTAAGTAAAAGAAAATGTTAGAAGGATATGAAAATGGAAATATTCATAGTAAAGAAGGATTTGTGTATGATGATTAAAATTGGATGTTTCCAGAATGGAAAAGAAAGCCATAAAGCTTATAGCAGCTCTGAAGTCCTGAGTGAGTTAAGGTACATAAAAGATGAGACTTAGAGATGATATCCATGATCTTAGTATTTCATTTTTTTTCTTTCTAATAGGCAACATATTTCTTTTTTTCAAAGCCAGTTTTTATTGAAGCTCAACCAAGCCTAGACCCGTTCCCCTTCCCTGCCCCCCATCCCACCAGAGCCCATGCATTCTGCCAAACATGTTTTTCATCTTTTTCTCAGTCTCTTTTAAAATTGTTGATTCAGGGGGGCTGGAGAGATGGCCTAGCGGTTAAGAGCATTGTGGGTCCGATCCCCAGCCCCCACATAGCGGCTGAGAACCGTCTGAAACTCCAATTCCAGGAGAACTCCAGTTCCAGGGGAATCTGACACCCTCTTCTGACCTCCGCAGCATTGCATGACACGGGTGCACAAACCTACATGCAGACAGTACATTCATACACATACAGAAATAAATAAAAATTTAAAAACTTAAAAAAAAATTGTCGATGCAGAAGTTTACTGTTTTAAGCAGAGGTTCACCGTTTCAGTCAGTTCTTTGACCCAGTCTTTGTTTTTGTTGTTGTTGTTGTTCCTTCCAATCTGCATAACTCCAAAATATGCATATATACCTGCTACATATATCTTTTAGCATCTTCAGCTTATGATTTCTTTTTTATTTTATTAGGCTGAAAGATGTCATGTTTGAAGGCTCCTCCTTGGCAAGCCCAAACAACCATTAGTCCTGCCCTTGTGCTCCACACTGGGGTTTTCCCTTCCCATGGTCACCAAATGATGTCCAGTAAGCACCACATCCTGTCTTGATCCTCCTGTATTGGTCTCCATGATACAGCCTGGGTAGTCCAACAATCAATACTCTGAAGAGGCTGAAACCCCAGTAGTAGCTCAGTCCACAAGCTGGATGTCTCAGCAGTCCCCATCTGGCACTGAAGGTTTGGAGGATTCTTGGAGAGACATGAGTCTTCAGATATTAGTATTTCTGAGTTTAAAGTTCAATCAAACCTACTCTTGGTAACAATTTCAAGGGCTGGTTGAAAGAACAAAATATATGTCCAAGCAAGATTTATTTAAAAGCATTTGATTTTTGCAAAAGCTTTATCTATTACATGGTGGTTAAAATTGCTAGACTTGTGTAACTTGCCTTCTGTATATGCTCAGTAATCAAACTGGAGACCTAAACCAATGTGGTCAGAGGAACTAAAAGTGACAATATTTTGCCTCTTGCCCTCCAAGGTCAGCTAGATCCCAGAGGACTACAGGACTTCTCTGAAAATGTCCTGTAGCTGTGGTGAGTCATCCATTCTACTGTTTGGGGGTACATGGAGGTCCTACTCAGTGGATTCTGGCCAGTGTCCAATTTACAATTCTGGTCATGACAATTCTGGCTACCCAGGTGATTTTAAACACCCAACAAGAAAATATAACCAAAGACTAAAATGACTGGTATGTTTCTCTAACAATCCAACTCCTTAGACGTTAGGCTTAAGTACCTATGAGGTCTTATTTAGACAATCAAAAGATGGAGTAGGCTGGGCGTGGTGGTACAGGAGAACTACTTCAAGAAACGGACATAGTCAAGGAATTCATCAATAGGGATATAGTTACTCAGGAAATGAGGCTATCAATTGATAAATGAAATTACAAAGCTTCTGTACAAAAAGAAAACAATCATGCCTTCAATCCTAGCACTTGGGAGGCAGAGGCAGGCGGATCTCTGTGAGTTCAAGGCCAGCCTGGTCTACAGAGCAAGTTCCAGGACAGCTGGGACTACAGGGAGACCCTGTCTCAAAAACACCAAAAAATAAAAACAAACAAACAAACAAACAAACAAACAAAAGATGGAGTAAAGAACCGAACAGAAAAAAAAAAAAGAATTGAACAGAGACTTTACCAGTGAGGAAGTAAAGATGTCTGAGAAACATCTTAAAAAGTGTTCAACATCGTTAATAGTTAAGGAAATGCAAATGAAAAAAACCACTCTAAGATTTTCTTCTTAATAAGGAAAATGTTGCTCAGATATAAGACTTCAGATCTCAGCTCAATTCAACAATGTAGCACCTACTTGCAGCCAGGAAAGTCCGACCCACTTACTGCTTTAACCTAAAAATTAAATGATGTCTAAATTTCTTCTCTTTCCCTTTTTAGATTCTACCCACTGGTAACAGCTGTCAAAGTGCCTGAAAACATCCTGGGTTTATTAATTACTCTTTGGCCTTGAAGGCCTAAAAGAAAAAAATAATGAGGAGTCTGATGGATGCTCTTGTGTGTGTGCCCATGAAGAAGTTATAATGCACGTTGATATGAACACTTAGATGATACTCTTCCACCCCAATTTGGCTTCTCCTGGTTCCCAGTATAAAATCTGTAATGCTAATATCTCTCACCTTTCCTTCTCTCTCACATGTCTTTCCAGACAGCAGTCAAGGACTTCCTTTCGTTCTTACTTCCGGCAGTCGTACGAATAAAAGCATGGATGTGTTCTGGGGGCCACGGAGCTTTTTACTTTGTGGTTGACAATAGGCAGAACAAATGGGGAGGACAAGGACCGGTCTTCAGAGTCATGGTCCCAAAGATCTACTTCCTCCAGTTGGATCCCACTTCTTAAAGTTTATAGAATCTCTCCAAATAGCACCACTAGGAGGGGACCCCCTACGGACACATGAAGTCATGGGACATGGCATGTTAAATCTATAAGTCATATGATCTTCATTACAGCCACAACACACTCTAGCAGTGCAATGTGTTCCATATAATGAGAACGATGATGTCCTAGGACATATATGGTAAGTGGTGGCTGCTTTTCGAATAGGCTAATATTTTTATATTTATTTTTTTGTTTATTTATTATTTGTGTGTGTGTGTGTATGTGTGTGTGTGTGTGTGTGTGTGTGTGTGTGAATGGTGCATGTGTGGAGGTCAGAGGACAACCTGTAGGAGTTGGGTCTCTCTACCATGTGGATTCCAGGGATTTAACTTATATTTTCAGGAATGGCAGCAAACATATTTACTTACTGAGGCATTTTGTTGGCCTGAGTAGCTAATTATGAGGTAGGAGACTAATTAGACTATCATATTTCCCCCTGAAAATGGAGGTAGCTGGAGATGGTAACATGTGGCTTTCTCAGTTCAGCAAAACATCTTCTTAAAAATGTTTATGCCTGTTTCTTTCCCTTGCCTATACTTGTGAGCTTTCCTTATTTAAACAGAGGAGCCATGTCTGTAACAAGTAGTTATCACTGACATGTTCAGAATTTAAAAGTCTATTTCTGAAGCATCTCAGGACCTTACATCAATAACTTGACTCTTATAACAGTATGCTTATGAAAACAGATTGATTTTTATTCTTTTCTACTCACAATCAAGATATAGGTGATCTCTGGGCTGGAGAGATGGCTCAGTGGTTAAGAGCACCAACTGCTCTTGCAGAGGACCTGGGTTCGATTCCCAGCACCCACATGGTGGCTAAGAACCATCTTTAACTCCAGTTCCAGGGGAATCCGATACCCTCTTCTGACCTCTGCAGCATTGCACGACATGGGTGTACTGCAATAAAAAATAATAAATAAATAAATAAAAATTAAAAAAAGATACAGGTGATCTATACTGTATTGGAGGTAATGAGGTTTTTTTTTTTTTTTTTTTTTTTTTGTCTTTTTGAGACAGGGTCTCCCTTTATTCCCAGCCAGTCTGGAACTTGCTATGTAGACCAGGCTGGCCTTGAACTCACAGAGATCTTCCTACCTCTGCCTCCTGAGTGCTGGGATTAAAGGCATGCACCACCATGCCTGGTGAACTTTTTTGAACTATTTATTTATTTATTTATTTATTTATTTATTTATTTATTTATTTGAATGTATTGTCTGCATGTAGGTTTGTGCACCTGTGTCATGCAATGCCACAGAGGTCAGAAGAGGACGTTGTATTCCCCTGGAACTGGAGTTCTCCTGGAATTGGAGTTACAGATGGTTCTCAGCCGCCATGTGGGTGCTGGGGATAGAACCCACGTCTTCTGCAAGAGCAGTTGGTGCTCTTAACTGCTAGGCCATCTCTCCAGCCCCAGCCTTTGTTAATAAGGCAGTTTTCAGAGCCTTTATGGGCTTGGGTGCTTTCTTTGCTTGGAGGTAAAGACAAGTCTGGACAGAATCTGTTACTATTCCTGGAAGGGTTCCTGACCTTTGTCATAGCCCTTAGAGAAGTTCAGGGATTAAACATGGATAGGGGAGAGGGAGAAAATGTAGCCACCTTCTCTGATCAAAGACAGGTTCTTGAAGTAAGAGTTCTGTGGAAATGGTACTCAGACTCAAAGTACTGTCAAAGAAACAACCTCACTGTGGTAGGTAATGGATCGTCTTACCACCACAAGCAATGGTGACATTACTATTAGGGTGCCACTCAGTTTGAGCCTTGGAAAGGCTCACCCACAACCAGAACATTACTGACTCATTAGGCCCTCAGGTTCTGAGAAAAGGCTGCTTAGGCCAAGTGCCTTGCTGTGTGACAAGAGTCCTGAGGTCCTAACAGAGGAAGAGAGAGGCACCTAGTGAAGAGTCTTGAGTTAAACTGATAGTCACCTGAGGTGTTATGGTGGAAGAACTAGATGCTGAGTAGCTGTCAATGTGGGTGCTTCTTAAGAACCTTCCGTGTTAGACCAGAGTTTTTTTTTTTATTATTCTTTTTTTTCAAAGCCAATTTTTATTGAAGCTTTGTGCATTTCATACAAAATTTCAAATCAAATCTAGACCCGTGCCCCCCTCCCTGCCACCCCACCCCACCAGAGCTCATGCATTCTGCCAAACATGTTTTTCATCTTTTTCTTAGTCTCTCTCAATGCAGAAGTTTACTGTTTCGAGCAGAAGTTCACTGTTTCAGTCAGTTCTTTGACCCAGTCTTTTGGTTGTTGTTGTTGTTGTGTTTCTTGTTATTCTTTTCAATATGCATCACTCCAAAATATGCATATATGTATGCGTGCCACATATATCACAGGTTTTAACATCTTCAGCTTATGTTTTTTTTTTTTCTTTATTAGGCTGAAAGATGTCATGTCTGAAGGCTCCTCCTTGGCAAGCCCAAACAACCATCAGTTCTGCCCTTGTGCTCCTCACTGGGGAGGACCCTTCCCATGGTCACCAAATGAGGTCCAGTAAGCACAGCGTCCTGTCTTGATCTTCCTATACTGGTCTCCATGCTACAGCCTGGGTAGTCCAACAATGGCAGTCTATACTCTGAAGAGGCTGAAACCCCAGTAGTAGCTCAGTCCACAAGTTAGATGTCTCAGCAGGCCCCATCTGGCACTGAAGATTTGGAGGATTCTTGGAGAGACATGTGTCTTCAGTCCATATTGGAAGGTTGAAAAGCTGTGTTTCATGTCTTTGAAGAATGGCAAAAGCAGTGGCAGCCACAGGGTAGCTGCACTTGCCAAAACAACTGTGCTCTTTTTTTTTTTTTTAACTTTTTTGTCTTTTTATTAAGATCTCAAGCTTTATACCTGAAGTATAATTTCTCAGACTTACTGTTTATTTATTTCTGGATATACTTTCCTTTTGGATGTTTCAGGCCACATAGCCCAGATTAACCAATATTTTGTTTTCTCAAGGTCCTTGAGGATCTGATCCTTAAGGGTCAGTCAGGTTTCGGGGGAGAGCCCCTTGGCTCCTTTTGGCTTTTCATTTACCAGTTCCTTCCACTCCAGGACAAAGTCAGGTCTTGCTTCCGTTTTTGAAGCATGAGCAGACTTTCCTCTTTACAGACTGGACACTGGCTGAAGTCCCATTAGTGGATCTACAAAACCTCCCTGCATAGGAAGACTGGTGACTCACATTTGTAGGACATTTCAAGAGATGCCCCCATGCATAGTCCCCTGGGACTTAGTTGACCTCTGAGGGCAAGGAACAAAGTGACCACAAAGGTTTTTTAAAAAAATGTTCTTTGTCTTATCTTTGATGAATTCTATGACATCGGGGGATATAGTAACTATATAGTATTGTTTTGAGGATTCCAAAACTGGATTCTAGATACAGGAACACAAGTTAGGAGCCTCCTCAACCCAAAATCTGATAATTTGTCACCTAAATGTAGACTAAGGAGGCAATCTGGAAAGTGTAAAATGCTAGTTTAAAAATATTCATGTAAGTTAAAATAACATATGTTCATTACTTTTATGGTCTCGAGCACAGAATTTCCCCGGAGGATTAGGACAAATCAACCTGGGTGATAAACATCTCTTTGCCAATGGGTATCCTTGACAACTAAAGGTAATTGCTCAGAAACAATAACTGCCTTCTGTAAGAAAGGGAAATCCAACACGAGTGAGGAATCATTCCAGGTCATTCTGAGAAAGGCCAGGGACTAAACTCTTAAGCCCAGGAGGGCAGTAGAGGCTGAGGCAGGTGGATCTTTGTGAGTTCAAGGCCAGCCTGGTCTACAGAGTGAGTTCCAGGACAGCTGGGACTACAGGGAGACCCTGTCTCAAAAAGACCCCCCCCCAAAAAAAGAAAGGGAAATCCAATGTAAGTGAGGACTCATTCTACCTCATTCTGAGAAAGGCCAGGGATGAAACCCTTAAGCCCAGGAGGAATTCTCAGGCTCTTGGGAGTGAAGAGTGGTCGCTCACCCAGTGTGACATCTCATCTGATGAAGCCAAACTCTGAACACATCCAGGGAGAGTCCTCAAGAATCTGTACGTTCATGAAGTCTTGTCAGCCACATCTCAATGTGCAAAGGGAGAACGTGTGAGCCATCCACACTCTAAAAGTGGAGACTCTCTAGAGAGAGATTCACAGACCTAGATGCCACTTGATTAAGGCCAGGAGTGTCATTTGGAGGGTCATGTACAAAGGCAGATCCATCAGAGGAAAACGAGTGTGGGCCCACAAATCCTCAGTGAACCAGGAATGGGAGACTTTCTTTTGGGATTCTCCCAAGGTCAGTGGAAGTTTATGCTGAACCAACAACTGAGAATCCCACAGTGGGAATGAGATGAAGGCAGTGACCTTCTCAGTAAGATCCAGCCCAGGTGACCACTAATGGTATTCTGTACAGAATGTATGTGTGTTGGGATTTATAGTTGAGGAAATGTGTATGTAAAAGGAAATAAAATGAATTTTTCTAGGCTGGGCATGGCGGTGCATGCCTTGAGTCCCAGCACTCAGGAGGCAGAGGCAGGCAGATCTCTCTACAGAGTGAGCTCCAGGCCAGCTAGGACTAAAGGGAGACCCTGCCTCAAAAAACATCCCCCAAAAAAGAATTTTTCTAAAAAAATTTTATTTCCATTGGTATATTTTTATTCATTAAATAAATATAAGAAATTTTCTTTTGTTTATTTAAAGAGATTCTACCATAGAAGAGCACAGTTGTTTTCAGTCACATTATTGTGGAGGTTTTTCATCTGTATGCCTGTACACATGTGTGGTGTGTGTGTGTGTGTGTGCCAGAGATTGATATCAGGCATCTTTCTCAATCATACTCCACTTTATGAACTAAGGCAGAGTCTCTCTCTTGAACTCAGAGCTTGCCAACTTGGCTAGTGATGCTAAGCAGCATGTCCTAGGGATCCTGTCCCTGCCTCCTGAGTACTAGAACTACAGGCAAGAGCTCTACCCACTGAGTCTTCTCCCCAACCCCATGCTGTGCAGTTTTTTTTTAATGGGAAGAAACAGAAACTTATAAAGCAGAAAGTTAAAAACCCAAATCCTGTAACACCCGGAAGTATTGCATGAGTGATGAGGGGAGCTGCGAATGAACACAGAATATGAAAATCATTGGTCTGTTAACGTAGCAGGACAAGGGATACTTTCCCTTTCTTCTGACTTCTGTTTTGCAGTGGTTCCCTCTAATATTTTTAATGGAAATACACAGGGAAAGGAGAGCTACAATATTCTGTAAAGTTTAGAGAGTTAGGGTGCAATTTTACATGCTGTCTTGTTACCGGTTATCTTCCCTTTACACACAGAGCTTTATTCTTAGAACACAACCTCATAAATTATTAAAAACTCCCTACTGCTGGGTGTGGTGGCCCATGCCTTTAATCCCAGCACTTGGGAGGCAGAGGCAGGTGGATCTCTGTGAGTTCAAATCCAGCCTGGTCTACAGAGTGAGTTACAGGACAGCTAGAGCTACAGGGAGACCCTGTCTTGAAAAGACCAAAAACCCCCAAAACAAAACAAAAACAAAAACAAAAACACACAAAACCCCCCACCTCCCTACTGTCAGCTTGTTCTATGTTTTACAACAACAAATTACTTTGTTATCATTATATATCTTGTTTGTATGTATTTCTATTTCTTTCCCAAGGAAAATGCTTTGCTGTAGTCACATAATCAAAATCTCTACACGTTTTCCAAGACTGAGTGCTTTTGCTGGGCAACATTCTGAAAATACTTTAAATTTTTACTGCAAGGGGAGATGTTTGAATGGGGCTGAGAGGAGTACTGGGAGGACCGAGGAGCAGAGTAAACTGACTTGGAAAGAGAGATTTGTTCTGAGCTGGGTCTAGTAAGAAAGAATAGAAGCAGGGGTGCGGCTTAGGAGTGGAGCCCTTGCCTGACCTGTACAAAAGCCTGGATTTAATCCCCAGTGAGAGAGAGAGTGAAAGAGCGAGAGAGAGAGAGAGAGAGAGAGAGAGAGAGAGAGAGGAGAGAGAGAGAGAGAGAGGAAGAGGAAGAAAGGAAGAAGAGAGGAGAGAGAAAAGAGGGAATTCTCAAGACGACCTAGGGACAGCACCTGAATCTGTAAGGTGCTGAGTGTACTACTTCATCTAGAAGTAAAAGGTAAAGAAAATCAAGCACAAGAATAGTGTGCAGTGAACTTGCATGGCCTTACATAGTTTTCCCAGCGTAGCTTGTTAGCATCGTAGTCATCAATGATAGTAACTGAGACACAGAGACCGATTTCTTACCACCACACTACTAAAAGTGGCAAAATATAGAGTCACAATTATACCTTCGATTCCAAATTCCTTAGTTTCCCACTCACGTTTTCCATATCTGTAAAGAGAGAGCTTGGCCTGCTCTTCTCTCTCTCGGCACTTTATAATGAAGCAGGATGCTCTTGTCACCTTTGGGGTGAGGGGGATCCCACAAATTTGGCTGCCATAAGAAGGAATGACACTGACGGTGATGAGGAGGAATGGACAGTTTCTACAAAATGAAATAGCTCTAAAACTCACAACCATTTATTCTGCAAGCAGAAGGGAATATTCAAGGGTCTTTTTTTCAAAGATGTCTTGGCTGCTAGTCCAGATCCATAAATTGCAAGTGATTGCGAGGTCTGTAATTGATTGAAATGTGAAAATTATGTAGCAAGTAGTGGCAAGCCCGGTCTCCTGGGACACACACATACACACACTAACGCTCCATCAATGTGCTACAGTAAAACGTGTGTAATTTCCTCAAACTTACCTTATTAAAATGGCCAGCAGAGAGATATGCTTGGCTTTAGGATTTCTCGTGTATTTCTGGGCTGAATTGGGTGCTGAAAGCGAGAAGAAGGAGGAGCAACCGAAATGTAGGTTGATGGGCAGGTTTAATTTGAGTGGATATGTAGAAGCCAAAAACCATGATCTTGTTATTGGAGGAGTGTTTCCTATTCACTCCAGGATCATCCCAGCAGATGAATCTATTTTGGAACCAATATCACCCATATGTGAAGGGTAAGCCACTGTTTAGTCTTCTTTGCACACAAGTTCAGGTGGTTGGGGAGGAGTGGTGAGCATGGGGTCTCCTGCTGGACTCTTGATGCTGTGCAGAACATTGCTTCTCAGAGGGTGCCCTGTGAGCCAGCAGTACCGGCATCCTCTAAGAGCTGGCTAGACTTGTAGAATCAGGAGGCATATCCCAGCCCTGCCGAATCAGAATCTGACATTATCTTTTCTTGCTTCCCGTGTGCTTTGAGGCTGAGAAGCACTGATGCAAAAGTATGCAGCATTCCAGCTTTACTGTTAATTGTTTAAGACTGAAACTCTCCTCAGGTGAAGAATGATCAGGAGTACACGATTCATTTCTGAGTGCTGCCCGAAGGCTTCCGCCCTCACTGCTCTCACCTCCAGGTTGCCTTGTCAGGAAATCCATGCCTGACACTAGAATCCGCTAGAAATCTACTGTGAGAAACGGAAAGCTGGGATAGGATAGATATCCAGCCTGTTCTCCCCTTCCGCCCCCTCTCTTCTTCTCACCACATTAGGTATGAAAAGAAACTAAAGAGAGCAAAGTGGCTGCCAGCAGTTTATTACCATCAGAAGGTAGCTCCTCTTTTTATTAGGTTCTTGGCCCTTTTCAAGGGCATCTATAGCCTTTAAACAGTTGTGATGGACAATATTTCAGTTAGATATTTTAACTATACAGTAAGCATTTCCATATGCTGGGTGGACATGAGTTGTAGATGCATCTTGTCAATGTTTTCACTGCTTCTTTTATTATTAAATCTTCCTTGATCACTATTCCTTTTGATCTCATTCTGTGCTCTAGTCGAGATGTTACTGGAGAAAAGAATCATCTTTTATGTCTTTGAGAAATAGAAAGATGTACAGTAGTTGCTTTCCATTCTTACAGTGAAGCAAAGTAATAAAGGAAAAAGAAATGTTTTTATATTTTTTGCCTACAATTACCTTATTGTAGTCAAGTTATTATTTACCACAGGAGTTTTTACTTCTTTAATCTCTAATAACTTGAAACAAAAATAGAGTTCATGATAATTCAATACACTAATATTTTATTCATGGAATTACTTAATTGGTCCTCTACTTTTCAGTGGAATTTCTGAAGTTTCATTTACCAGAAGCATTAAATGGAAAAGCTAATACACAGATTTTAAAACATAAATTATTGCTCTAAAACAATTTGATATGTTCACTAGAGATGAAACAGTGTTGAGAAGTCAATATACTCCATTTAAAAATAATTCTCTCAGTATTATTTGGAGACTTGTCTAATTAAAATTAGGATTTGAGTGGCTATATCTTGGTTTAATAATGTTAAAATATGTTTCTTTTTATAAAAAAATATTTTGTATTGAGCTTTTGTAGATTTCATACAACAGTTCTTCATCAAATTTAGATCCCCTCCCCCATCAATGCCCTCCCCCTCTGGGCCTCATGCATTCTGCCATACATAGTAAGTCCCATTAGGTGAAGCATTTTACCTAGATGTCCTTGGGTGCAAGTTCATCCACTGGAGTCTATTAAGCTTATCTAGAGATCTTAGGGAAGGTCTACTCTTCTTCACCTAGTCATAATCAGTTTCCAATAGTTCTCAAGCTAGGGCAGGCCTGCAACCCATTTCCCTCTTGCCAATCTGGGCCGTTGTCTCATTAAGTTGGCATGGGTTGTGTGCTCTACACCCCCATTGCCACAAGTTTACATGAGCAAGCTTCCAGTGGCCTGGAAGCCTCTTTCCCTATGTTCATGGACCAACTCTGGCTCTTACAATCTGCCAGTAGTGGCCTTTTGGGTGACTATCACTCTGTTGCATAAGAAACTTCACTAATGAGGGTTGAGGATGCACTAAGATTCTGCCTAACCCCTGTTCTACTATGTTCCATGAGCCTTAGGTATAGAGGTTCTACTGTAAATATGTCAACTAGGGGCGGGCATCTCTCAGACCTATATTCTGTATGTGTGACCAGTTGTGGAACTCTACAGTAGCCTCCATCTGTTGGTAGAAGAAGCTTTTTTGATGAGTGGTGTACTATATACTTGTCTGTAAGTAAAATGAGCCATATTTAGGATATGGTAAGAAATTTCATTTGTCTAGAGATATGACACAGATATGTTTTTCTCTAGGATCTATGACCTGTCCAGCCATATGTATATGGCTAGTATTACATCTGTGAGTTCACTCCCATTGAGAGGGCTTTAAGTCCAGTTAGACAGCTATTGTTACTCATCCTCCCCCCAGATAACACTGTCACTATTACACCAATAGAGATAGCTTCTTTATGCTTATCTTCACCAGTAGCTGTCAACAGTTCCTCTTACCTATATAATAACCCCAGTGTTCTTTAAAATGGAATGGTGGGGTATTTTAATACTGTTTTGGGTGACACAATAGGAGGATTTAGATATTGGGAAAAATGTGAAAATCGTAAGGGAAATTAACAAATGAAAGAAAATTTACCCCCAATCCCATCTTTTCAATGATTATACTGTGACAATTTAAAAAACCTCCCTGTTAATCTTTAATCAAGTGTTCATATCCTTTATATGTAGTTTTAGTTATAGGAAGTTTATATACTGCCTGTTTAATATATTCACAACCCCTGCACCATTTCTTTAATGATAGTTAAAGAAAATTCTTTACAAGTTTTTAAATTTTTATTTTATGTGTATGAGTGTTCTGCCTGCATGTAGGTAAGTGTACCTGCATTGTGCAGTGTCTGGGGAGGAGAAAGAAGAGGACATTGGATCCCCTCGACCTGGAATTATGGGCAGTTGGGTGCTAGGATTAGAACCTGGGTCCTCTGCAAGAGCAGCCAGTACTCTTAAACTCTGAACCATTTCTCCAACCTGTTAAAAATTTTTATGAGTGTTTTGCCTGCTTGCACGTGGGTGTATCATTTGTATAGAGGCCAGAAGAGGGTGTCAGACACCTTAGAACTGGAGTGACAAATGACTCAGCTGCCATATGGGTACAGGGGACTGAGCCCTGGGCCTTCCGGGAGAGTACTCTGAGCCATCTCTCCAGCCCCTAAGGATAATTTTTTTTCTTTTTGAGACAAGGTCTCCCTGTAGCTCCAGCTGTCTTTTTTTTTTTTTTTTTTTTTTTTTTTTTTTTTTTTTTTTTTTTTTTTTTTTTTTATTTTTTTTTTTTTTTTTTTTTTTTTTTTACAGATTTTCTTTATTTATGTGTATGAAGGTACTGTCTGCATGTAAGTTTGTGCACCCGTGTCGTGTAATGCCGCGGAGGTCAGAAGAGGGTGTCGGATTCCCTTGGAACTGGAGTTCTCCTGGAATTGGAGTTTCAGACGGTTCTCAGCTGCCATGTGGGTGCTGAGGATCGAACCCGGGTTCTCTACAAGAGCAGTCAGCGCTCTTAACTGCTAGGCCATCTCTCCAGCCCTGCTCCAGCTGTCTTGTAACTCACTATGTAGACCAGGCTGGCCTTGAACTAACAGGGATCCACCTGCCTCTGCCTCCTGAGTGCTGGGATTAAAGGCGTGCGCCACCATGCCTGGCAGATAAGTTTTTAATAATGGAAAATACTCTCAGGTAACCGATGCACTATCACTAGATATGAGTCTGTTCCAGTTTTTCAATATTATAAATAATTCCATAATCTCTTAGGGATTGATAGCTTTTGTCCTGTGGGAAGAAGTGTGTTTTTCAGCTAACTTCTCAAGGGAGTAATTACTGGTTCAAAGCAGGCATATTTCTAGCTTTTAAAATGAATTTTTACCTTACTTAAAAAATATACTGCTCCATTTATGTCAAAATTAAATATATTTTATTTATTATTTTTGTTATGTGTATAAGTGTTATGCTTGCATGTATGTAAGTGTACCCTTGTTGTGCAATGTCTGTGGAGGTCAGAAGAGTGCATCAGATACCCCTGGAACTGGAGTTACAGATAGTACAGATGGTTGTTAGCTGCCATATGGGTGCTGGGAATTGAACCCCAGTCTTCTTTTGCAAGAGCAGCCTGTGCTTCTCTGAGCCATCTCTCCAGCCCCTTATATCAAAATTTATAATTAATTTGGAAACTAACAGGATGATAAAGCATTTGTGTTTTGGTGTCTTCTGTCATCTAGTTTCTCTTTTAATGTATTGTCCACTCTAGTACCTCTCCTCCAAATGTGCTTTCCAGTCCTTGACTGTTATCATTCTTTATTGTAGTGCCTTTCCACTTAATGTTTCTACCTTCTACCTGCAGTTTCCTCTGTTCCTGTGTCATCCTTCAATTCTCAGCATGGTTGTTAGTTACTCTGGGGATGGGTGCCCCTTTGAGTTTCATTCCTCCCAGATCTACTTGGATTTCTGCTTTTATCATTTTGCGTTGTAATTGCTGGGCTATTTTTCTGTTTCTTACTTAGAAAGTGCTGTGCTTATTATTTTCGCTGTTGTGTTTGTAATTTCAATAACTGCATACTACATAAAAAAAAAATAAACCCAAAACTCAAAGTGACATGGAAGAAAATTCCAGCCTCTCAAAAGGGCAATTTATTGTTGTCTATTTAATTAAATAAATATTTATGGAGTAGAAGATGTAGAGTTAAATATCTACAGAGGATTTCTTTTGGTCTTTTTGAAATAGGGTCTCCCTGTAGCCCCAGCTGGCCTGGAACTCACTTTATAGACCAGGCTGGCCTTGAACTCACAAAGATCTGCCTGCCTCTGCCTCCCAAGTGCTGGGATTAAAGGCGTGCGCTACCACACCTGGCACTTAAGACAGTTCTTAGCCTCCATGTGGGTGCTGGGAATTGAACCCAGGTCCTCTGCAAGAGCAGTTGGTGCTCTTAACTGCTGAGCCATCTCTCTAGCCCCAAGTACCACTTTCTTTCTATGCTTCTATGCTTAACAAATAGCTCTTCTATTTCCTTATTTCCTTCCTCAAGTTTTAATCATGTTTTAAATGGAAACAAGTACCCCAGCAAGACTTTTTATGCTAAAATCCAAAAAAAAAAAAAAAAAAAAAGTGGTACCAAGCTGCAATACCTGTTTCAGTGTCTAGAGAATTAAAAGGAGGATTCCCTGGGTGTGGTGGCACACGCCTTTAATCCTAGCACTTGGGAGGCAGAGGCAGAGGCAGGCAGATCTTTGTGAGTTCAAGGCCAGCCTGGTCTACAGAGTGAATTCCAGGACAGCTGGAGCTACAGGGAGATCCTGTCTAAAAAAGACCCCCAAAAAATAAATAAATAAAAGGAGGATTCATCATGTTTATGTTCATAGACAAAAATTGTAAAAAGAAAACTTTGGTTCAATATCTCTCAACATTTAAAAAAACTCAGAAGAAAAATTATGCTATTGGAATAATATTACACATAACTATGGATCCTAAGTGCTTTAATGCATATAAGTAAATTTTATTATTAATGTTCAGAAGATAATAAATGAAATAAGGACACAGGAATCACATGGCCCCAGGGACTTCTACTGAACGGGGAAAACACATTCTGAAGGATTGTTGGGAATCTTCTTTGTTGGTGAAGAAAATTATAAGTAGAAGAATTGTTTTGTGTAAAAGAAACAATTACAATGAGAAAAATCACAATATATAAAAGATATTATATATAGGGCAAGAATTTACCCACAAGTCACTCCCAATATTACTAATCCATAATGAATATGACTCACTTGAATCTTCTAGGATTGTAATGTCATTTATTTTGCTTCAGCAAAATACTGTAATCATGGACTTCAATTAAAAGCTCCTTTTCCTCCAAATGCCCCCCCAACCCAGTGAGTGACTAATGTCTGTCTGACAAATACCATCTCCTTTTCAGGTTTAACTTCCGGGGTTTCCGCTGGATGAAAACCATGATCCATACCCTCAAGGAGATTAATGAGAGGAAAGATATCTTGCCCAACCACACTCTGGGCTACCAGATATTTGATTCCTGTTATACCATCTCCAAAGCAATGGAGTCCGCTTTGGTATTCCTTACAGGGCAAGAAGAATACCAGCCCAATTTCAGAAACAGCACTGGTTCAATTCTAGCAGGAATTGTTGGATTAGGGGGATCGTCTTTGTCAATTGCTGCTTCAAGAATTCTAGGGTTGTATTATGTACCTCAGGTAACTCAGAATATTGTGCTGGGTACTTACATAGAGAAATGCAAACACTGTTTGGAAATTATTACAGATAACAAGGAGCTCAGGAGAGGTTGGGCTAAGCGACATAGAGCCTATGATGGGAGGGGGTGCCCTAGTTACTCTGTTCTGTCAAGCTTAGCAGTGTGGATGGTGATGAGCTTGCTCTATCTCTTGGAGCACTTCCCTGCACTACTGAGTTGAGATGTGCTGATGTGGATGTTGACCAGTGACCATGTGAGGCACAACAGAAGTCATGTATAAATACTTGTTGGTTGATTGGTAGCTGGAATGTGACTCAGTTTGTTTTTTATTTTTTGAGGCAGGGTCTCCCTGTAGCCTCAGCAGGCCTTGAACTCACAGAGATCTGCCTGTTTCTGCCTCCCAAGTGCTGGGATGAAAGGCGTGAGCCACAACACCCAGCCAGGTTTTGGTTTGGTCTCTGTCAATGCTTATTTTTCATGAACTCAATGGTCAGACTGACGTACTGAAAGGGGCTTGAGAATTTCACAAAATACAGTTTTAGGATACTAACTTGACAACTTTACAAATTACTTTATATTTTTAGTATAATGTGTTTTTTTTTTTAAGACAGGGTCTCTCTATATCATCCTAGGTAGTATGCTAGGAGAACAAGCTATGTAGAGCAAGCTGGCCTTGAATTCACAAAGCTCTGCCTGCCTCTGACTCCTGAGTGCTGGGATTAGAGGCATGTGTCATCACCCCTGGTTTATGAATTATTTTAATGCATTATTATTATTATTATTATTGTTGTTGTGTGTTTTGTCTGCATATATGTAAGTGCACCTGTGTTGTGCAATGCCTACAGAGGCCAGAAGAGAGTGTCAAATCCCCCGGAACCAGAATTCCTGAGGTCCTTTGCCATCTGTGTGGTTGCTAGGTAACCATTCCGGGTGCTCTGCAAGAGCAGCCAGTGCCGTTAACTGTTGAGCCACCTCTCCAGGCCTGCTTTTCTTCTTATTAAGGAAAATGTTGCCCAGATATAAGAATTCAGATCTTGGCCAAATGTAATAAAGAGAAAGAAGAGGAGAGAAAAGAATGAACCGTGGGACGGGGGAGGAGCAAGAGTGTGAGCAAGAGGGGGGTGGGCTGATCCCGTCCTCCTTGTATAGGAGACGCGGAGGCTGATGGAGAGTCTGGTTGTGACTCAGGGGAGTCACCATGTCCCCAGGGAGAAAGCAGATGCCCCCACTGTCAGTGCCACCTGAGAGAAATAGTTTCTTGAGTGTTATCCATATGTACATGGCTGCTCTACCCCTTGAATTGATAGGGCAGACCCAAGTGTCCTTTTCAAGGGTTCCCACCCACTGGGTGGTAGGAGGGAGGAGGAATTATTATTATTATTATTTTTTTGGTCTTTTTGAGACAGGGTCTTCCTTTAGTCCCAGCTGGCCTGGACCTCACTATGTAGACCAGGCTGGTCTTGAACTCAAAGAGACCCTCCTGGCTCTGCCTCCCAAGTGCTGGGATTAAAGAGGTGCACCGCCATGCCCGCTGAGAAGATTTTTTTATGGAAAGATGTAAGAAAAAAGGAAGAATGTAAGAACAACGGAAGAACTGTTCAGTTCCTTCTCTCTCAAGATATTCTGAAAGTGTCATTTAAGATTATACTTGCTTTCTAATAACCATGAATGTTTTCAATTTTAGGTGGGCTATGCTTCTACCTGTTCAATTCTCAGTGACAAATTTCAGTTTCCAACTTATATTCGCGTAGTACCTAATGATAAGATCCAGTCCGAGGCCATGGTGAATCTCATCAAACACTTTGGTTGGGTCTGGGTAGGGGCGATTGCAGCTGATGATGATTATGGAAAATATGGAATAAAAGCTTTTAAGGAAAAAATGGAGAGTGCCAACCTCTGCATCGCTTTCTCTGAAACCATTCCCAAAGTCTACTCCAACGAGAAGATGCAAAAGGCTGTTAAAGCAATAAAGACGTCCACGGCCAGAGTCATTGTGCTCTTTTCATCTGACATTGACCTCAGTCCTTTTGTGTTGGAAATGATTCACCATAACATAACTGACAGGACATGGATAGCGAGCGAAGCATGGATCACCTCAGCTCTCATTGCAAAGCCCGAGTACTTTCCTTATTTTGGTGGAAGTATTGGGTTTGCATTGCCACGAACGGAAATACCAGGATTAAAAGAATTTCTTTATGATATCCATCCCAGCAAGGATCCAAATGACAACTTGACCATTGAATTCTGGCAAACTGCTTTTAACTGTACTTGGCCCAATAGTAGTGTTCCATACAATGTTGACCACAGAGTGAACATGACTGGTAAAGAAGACAGGCTGTATGACATGTCTGATAAGCTCTGTACTGGAGAGGAGAAGTTGGAAGACCTTAACAACACCTACCTAGATGTGTCTCAGCTAAGAATCACAAACAGTGTCAAACAAGCTGTGTATGCTATGGCTTATGCACTGGATCATCTAAGTAGTTGTATAGAGGGAGAAGGGCCATTTTCTGAAAAGAGACGTTGTGCATATATACCGAACTTTGAGTTCTGGCAGGTAGGTGGTTTTACCTCATGATACAGTATGTTATTATATGTCATTATGTAATTAAAGTATTTATGTCATTAAAGCTATTGATGTACCTTTGTACTTGACAGTTTTCTCGCATGTACCTTTAAAGTAATGGCTTGCCTCTTTGGCCTGAACAAGTGTTTTAAATTCTTATTTGTTAACAGAATTGTTAGATTTGTTGTCAGTGATAGATATCTCATCTCTCTCACAAAAAATAATGCCTAACACAAGATGGACATTTTTTCTTTGCATCAAAGGTGATCATCCCTGGACTAAATGTGTGATCTAGGGACACTAGTCAGGTCCTCATATAAAATGTGGGATTTCCTCAGATTGTCATCTGTGATGCCTACTTGAGCTTCACACATCAAGTCCACATTCTACACAGCAGGAAGGAGAATGAGCAAAGACTAAGCTCATTTCTGCAAATTATAGAAAATCTTTACACTCTAGTAACCATATTTTTACTGTATGGTCTTATCTATCTTGAAGGGAAACTGGAAATTAGAGTCTTTATAGAGTGTGGGAGAGGCCGTATGACACAGCATGGATGTGAGAGGGTGACGATTATGGGGAGCATTCTGGGAAACTTTCTTCCTTGTAACCCCAGCTGTCCTGGAACTCACTATGTAGACCAGGTTGGCCTTGAACTCACAAAGATCTGCCTGCCTCTGCCTCCTGAGTGCTAGAATTAAAGGTGTGCACCACCACACCCAGCTTGTCTCCTGGTCTTTATCTTACATCAAACAATTACTGTTGAGACATAGTAGCCTGACCCAGATGTTTCCCTGTGTATTTCCTTCCATACCTCCCCCTTTTACTTGGGAAAGATAAAGCTTGAGTATCCTTGGTTTGGCATTTTTAGGTGGTCAGAAGATCCATTCAGCATCTCTGACTTTGTTACTCCTTCATTCCTTGATCTTTATCACTTTACTCTTCTGTTTGTAATGCCCAAAAGATTCCACAGGAACTGTGATTATTGTATTTCCATTTTCAATTGACTGACTATTGCATTTAATCTCATACCTCCTTAGTCTCACCTCATCTGTGACAGTTCTTTCTTGTTTTTTCATGACCTCGATAATGTTGGTCAGTATTGATCAGATATTTTTGGGAGTTTTTTTTCAATTTGGCTTTGTCTATTTTTGAATTATTTGATTGAGTTTATCCAAGAGTAACAAAAAAATAATATTGTATCCTTTAAAATTCCTCTTGGTAGAAGGCATATATATTATGGCCTAAAGATATAGCTCAGTTGGTAGAGTGCTTGCCTACCATTTACAAAGCCCTGGCTTCAATGCCCTGCATGACATGAAAAGCTGAGGATGGCAGTGTACACCTGTTATCTTACTACCAGGAAGTGGAGGCAGAGTTCCAGAAGGTTAAGGTCACCTTCATTTACATATGAGCAGCCTCGAGTACATAGCACTGGGATAAAAAGGCATATTAGATAATTACCTCCCATTACTGGTGATATTATTAATTTGGGTAACTTAATTCCAGTGGTATCATCATGTTCCCAGTATAAAGTTACTGTTTCCCTTTTTAATTAATAATTAACTTACTGGAGCAATACTTTGAGGCACAGAAAATGTCTTGATTTGTATTACACTTTCTGCCCACCAATTTTAGCATCCATTGATAATAATTTTCTTTTTAAATTTTATTTTTTATCTATGAAGAGTGTGTGTGTGTGTGTGTGTGTGTGTGTGTGTGTGTGTGATTTGTGTGCATGTGGATGCTAAGAGAGAACTTTCAGGAGTTAGTTCCATCATTCAACATGAGTTCCAGGGATTGAGTGCAGGTTATCAGCCTTGCACAGCAACACTTTTATTTTCAGAGTCATCTCGGCATCCCCTCCACTGATAATTATTCTTAGCTTAAACATTTTTCCTGTCATGTTTGAATTACAAAGATTTTCTATTTCTGTCTTCATTTTGCATTTGCTAGTTGGAATTCTATTCCTCTACTGATTTCTTGATATCAAGATGGACTCACAGATATTTATTTATCTTCCATGGGTAGTAATCTATAATAATCTGTTTTGACTGTGTTGCTCAATATTCTTCAGATTTGACCATGGAGAGCCACTTTGACATCTCATCATTTCTGAGCACATCCTTAGTTTCTGAAACCCTGACACTACAGTTCATACTATACTTTCTCTGCCCCTGCTTTGTAAAGAGCAATTTCTCTAGAGATTCCTATTTCTATTAACTAAGGAATAGACTTTAGAAATCAAATGAGATCTTAGTGTTACGAGCGTTCCTTGGTACTAAGAAGGTGTGGTAAATTGCATAATGAGAAGTTAGCTTATACTTTAGATGTCAAAAGGTGTCTCATTTATTAATTTAACTTTTTTCTTTTTTTTTCCAAGCCAATTTTTATTGAAGCTTTGTGCATTTCATACAAAATTTCCAATCAAATCTAGACCCAGTCCCCCCTCCCCCACCCCACTCATGCATTCTGGCAAACATGTTTTTCATCTTTTTCTCAGTCTCTTTTAAAATTTAACTTTTTTCTATATTGTTCTAGCTTCTTTCTATTGCTGTGATAAAACACTGACTAAAATCAACCTGGGGAGAAAAGAGTTTATTTTATGTCACATTTCCCAGATCATCACTGAGGGAAGCACAGACCATAGAGGTAGGCTGCTTATGAGCTTGCTCTCCTGATGTGTGCTCAGCTTTTCTTCCTTCCTTCCTTCCTTCCTTCCTTCCTTCCTTCCTTCCTTCCTTCCTTCCTTCCTTCCCTCCCTCCTTCCTTCCTTCCTTCCTTCCTTCTTTTCTTTCTTTCTTTCTTTTTCTTTTTTTGTCTTTTTGAGACGGGGTCTNCTATGTAGACCAGGGTGGCTTTGAACTCACAGACATCCTCCTGCCTCTGTCTCCCAAGTGCTGAGATCAAAGGCAGGTGCCACCACACCTAGCTCAGCTTGCTTTCTTATACAACCCAGGACTACTTGCTTAAGGGTTACCCTGCCTACAGTGGGCTGGAACCTCCCATATCGCTCAACAATCAGGAAATGACCCCATAGGCCAATTCAATAGAGGCAATTCTTCAATTGAAATTTCTTCCACCCAGGTGTGTCATGTTGATAACTAAAGCTATCCAACACAAATATGTTTTGTTTATTCATTGACACTTTTTTTTTATTAATTTTATTTATTTCCATATGTGTATGATGTACTGTCTGCATGCAAGTTTGTGCACCCTTGTCGTGCAATGCCGCGGAGGTCAGAAGAGGGTGTCGGATTCCCCTGGAACTGGAGTTCTCCTGGAATCGGAGTTTCAGATGGTTCTTGGCTGCCATGTGGGTGCTGGGGATCGAACCCGGGTCCTCTGTAAGAGCGGTCGGCGCTCTTAACCGCTAGGCCATCTCTCCAGCCCCCATTGACACTTCTATACATGTATATGATGTATCTTGTCCCAGCCAGAATAAGAGACATTGTGCTAAATATTATAACTAAAGCTTTCAAATATTTGATATTCTCTTTGATTTTTGAGGGATTTTCTTCTACTCCTGAAGCATTGACCCAGAAGCAAAAGTTTTCATTAAGGAGGGCACAAGTGCCTTCTGTTTTTGTATCAAGAAGGAAAGCTTGTAAGCGCCAGGGAAGGAGGTCCATGACCACAAGGAAACATGCTCCTGGGATCTTGCTCACATGAACTACAGCAAAGGTGACAGCACGCATGAGACCCATGCAAACTCAGTCAGACAAAAGCGGCAGAGAACTGGGGAAATGGGCAGGAGGCCTCCGCTTCTGTGAGGAACTATTGGCAGCTGATCTCTGCTGGGAGAGAGAGTTGATCTTCTTTAAGGGAGTAATGCTAAACAGGCTGAAGAGACTCACACTGAGAGACATCTGGGTACACAAACTTCATTCAATCGGCCTCAATATATATGGCAAAATGCATGAAATCTTGTGGGCAGACTATGGGGGGTTGTAGACAGGGAAGTGTGTGGGAGTAAATATGACTGAGGTGTATTGTTTAAAAGCCACAAAAATTCAAAAAAAGTATTTAAAAAAAATCTAAGTCTTGCTAGTTTTGGAGGACTACTCTGATTGGGGGAATTAAGGCTTTATTGTGCCTCTTTCTTTACCCCTTTGTGGCCTTCCAGGTGGATCTTAGAATGAGAGAGCTTGTTCTTATCCTCATTTATATGCTGAGATTCCCATTGGCCAAGAGTCCTGTAAGAATAGACTAGTCCAGAGCCAGGTGTGGTAGAGCATGCCTTTAAGCCTCTCAAGTCAGAGACAGGCATATCTCTATGAATTCAAGGCCAACCTGGTCTACCTAGCAAGTTCCAGGCCAGGTGGGGCTTCGGGGAAACCCTGTCTCAAAAAGACAAAACATAAATAACAACAAAAAGACTCTCCAAAGCTATCTGTTCCAGTACTGGATTGTGTGTTGCTATTTGGTGGAAAAAGGAATCAGGTGATGTGAGATTGAGTCTTAGATTCAGTAAGTGCAAAGGAGTTGCCTTTCTGGGAGAGGGATTAGTTCATTAAAATAGTGATCCATGAGGGAAAAGATGAGTAGGTCCCTGATGCTCTACTGCCATCACATGTGACTTTTTGTATAGAAGTAGAAACAAGGGTTATAACTCAAGGTGAGTGATGACTTCATTTCAGGAACAATCAAAAAGATCTTTGTGAATAAACAGGTTTAAAATGAATTCTTTAAAGTGGGCTTTGTTAAGAGAGGGAATAAAATAGATAAAGCTTGAAAAATTATATCATAAAACAGCTGGGTGTGGTGGTGCACACCTTTAATCTCAGCACTTGGCGAGTCAGAGGCAGGCAGGTCTCTGAGTTTGAGGCCAGCCTCGTCTACATATGGGGATGCTGTTTATGGGGATACTAGTTGTCTGTGGATGAGTTTCACCTGGGTCTTTCCAGAAGAGAGACAGAGATCTTTAAGAGGCTCACAAGAATAGGTTCTTTGAGCTTCTGAGAGTAGAGCAGGCTTAACTATGGACAGAGGAACCCAAAGTAACAGGCCTTGTAGCTTGACTGCTCTTGGGAATGTAAGGAGGATTTGATAAGGTCTGGTTCAGACAACTTTGAATGTCTTAGCTTGGGGGAAGATTTTAAGATAGATCCAGTCTCCTAGGTTAATGTGAGAATGTGATCCCCAAAAGTGGACTCAAGTATGGGGCTGTACTTCTCCTGACATTCAGTGACAGTCTTCATTGACTATCTCAGTGATTAACATGTTGAGAGAAATAATGAGTTCTGGATCTAGTAAGAGGTCTGACTGCAGAAAGGGCCTGCCATAAAGGACTTCAGAGGGGCTGAGATAGGCCGTAAACTTTGTAGGTATCCAGGACTGTAAAAAAACAATAGGAAGAAGGAAGGGCCAGTGCTGCCGAGTCTTGAGTGTAAGTTCAGTGTGGCCTCTCCTGAGAGTTAGATTAGCTCTTTCTGCCTTTCTGGAAGGTTGAGGATGTCAGCCAGGTGTGGTGGTACTTGCTTTTAATCCCAGCCCTTGGGAAGCAGAGGCAGGAGGATCTCACTGAGTTCAATTCTAGATTGCTCTACATAGCAAGTTCTAGGCTAGCTATGGCTGTACAGTGTCCCAAAGCAAAGCAAAGCAAAGCAAACCAAACCAAACCAAACAACCAAACCATATCAAGACAATATCCTCACTAAGATTAAGAATGTCCACTGCATAGAGATAATACTTAATTCTGAGAACTTTACTTACTCCTGAGTGATATTAGAAATGAAAGCTGGGTTATTGTCAGATTGCAGGGACCAAAGGAGCCCACAGTAAGGGATGGTGTGTTGTACGAGGATGATAGTTATCTCTTAGGCCCTTTCTATTTTAGTTGGAAATGCCTTTATCCATGTGTTATCTGAGACCAGCAGAAGACCTGTTAATTAAGACTTTTAAGGACCTGATGAGGCATGTCTAGATGTCTCCCCAACCAAGAAAGCTATAGCAGTCACTGCCCTGAGGTAAGGGGGCTAGCCTCATGTCATCAAATCCAATGACCTGCAGAGAAAGGCTATGGCACAGGGAGGGCTCCAGAGTCAGGGTTCAAGCTGAAGTGCTACTCCCTCTGCTCAGGTACACACAGAGAAAAGGCGTTAGTATGATCAGTAAGACTAGTAAGATTAGTAAGAGGGCATGCTGGGGCAGAGAGAGGTAACTGTCTTAGGAGACCTAGCAACTGTGTTATTTCAAGAGCCCAGTCTAATGGTTCTTCCTCTGGTCTCTGTAAAGTGACTTTGCTCTAAGACTGAACCTAAAGAATCCAAACTGTTAAACCCTAATATGCTCAAGAAGGTCTTTGGTTAGTGGCAGTAGGTCCTTTCAATTAAAATGAAATCCTTGAGATGACTAAAAAGTTCTATGTGCCTGAGGTTATTATAAGTTCTCCAATGGGAGATTTGAGTCTTTGAAGGAGAAATTTTATATTCACCTGAGGCTAACTTTTGAGGAGTTAGAATAGTATTTTGATATGAAATATGTTTGTTTGGGCTGCAGATCAAGTTATCTATGTATTGATGGGGTACTCCCAAGGGTGGGGGGGGATTTAAGGGAGGGTAGGTTCTTGGCTAGGGCTTGTCCAAAGATGTGAGGCTATCTTAAAAGCCCTGAGGTAACACAGTCCAAGTAGATAGTTGAATAATGTAGATAGAGGAGTCCTGCTATTTGATGGCAAATATGAAGTGAGAGTCTGTATAGGAATGCAAAAGAAAAAATTTTAAGGTCTAACACTGTGAATCAGGTGGCATTAGACAGTCCCTGTCTAAGAGGACATTAGGATTGAGAACTATGGGGTAAATTGAGACCACAGCCTCATTTATGGTCTTTAGGTATTGGACTAGTCTGTGGGATCTGACTTTGTTACCACCGAGGTAGGGATGTTATGTAGAGAGTTACAGGGGTACAGTGGTCAAGTAGCCAGAAATGTATGAATGTGTCTCAAGATTTAAAAATATTGGGGCCTTTGAGGAGGTTGTTGAGTAATTGTGACAGGAATGGTTGTAGTGAGTACCCAGGAATAGAAGAATCCTCTATTTCGTGGGCAAATTGCTAGGTGATGTAAGAGTCTAGAATAGAGACTAAGAGTGGCCCTTTAAGACTCCAGATGGCTCTAGGCCATAGGGGACAGGGGGCTTGATGCTAGAAGTGCCATAAGAACCTTTGGAGTATCAGAGTTTTTTTTTTTTTTTAATTTTGTTTATTTCTGTATGTGTATGAATGTACTGTCTGCATGCAAGTTTGTGCACCCGTGTTGTGCAATGCGGCGGAAGTCAGAAGAGGGTGTCGGATTCCCCTGGAACTGGAGTTCTCCTGGAATTGGAGTTTCAGACGGTTCTCGGCCTCCATGTGGGTGCTGGGAATCGAACCCAGGTCCTATGTAAGAGCGGTCGGCGCTCTTAACCGCTAGGCCATCTCGCCAGCCCTGGAATATCAGAGTTTTAAATTGACTTGAAATTTAGACACAATAGCTCTACCTAGGAGGGGAATGGGACAACTTGTTAGGACCAGAAAGGAATAATTTATCTACTTGGTAGGTTAAAAGGGCTATAAACTGGATGGGGTGGGTCTTGGCATCAATACCTGTGAGAAGGATCAGGAACTGGAAGGTTGAACTGGAGAAGGTAGTCAGGCTTGAGCAATTCACAACTATGTAAAATAAAAGTAATTTTGCTTTCCGTAACATCTAGGGTTACCATAGCTTCATCCCTGGAGATGGCGAACATGGGAGCCTGAAAGTCTCAGGGACCAATCAGTCCTCAAAAAGATGAGTCTTCCTACCTCACAGAACTCAGAGTCCAGGAACAGAGTCAGGGGCATTTGTCCTTTTATAGATTTGACTCGAGCCTGAGGTGCCTAGGTGGAGGCTGGCCTTCCCTCATGAAAGAAATAGGAAGACTTTTGTCTCTACTGGTGTTCATTTTGCAGACTGGACACGATTCTGGTGGAGACCTTGGGCACTGCTGACTGAGATGTCCTGGCTAGGCTGGTTCTCTTAGGTTCAACTGGTGGCTACTAGAATTTCCTCGGCTCTAGAATTTCCTGGGATGGTCAGCGAGGCTTATAGTTGTTGCTGTTAAGTGTCTTTGCCTCTTGTCCTTTGCTCCTGCAGTTTGGCCCTTCTTGCCCTCGATGGTTATTAAATACTTTGAGGGACATGTCTAATAAAGTAGGAGAGGTACTCTGTTTTTTGAAGCTTTTTGTCTAATGTTCAGAGAGGCTTGGTTTATAAAATGTCTGGCCAGGATGTCTTGGTTCTTTGGACTCTAAGGTCTAGGTTAGTCTACTTGACATGATCTTAGTTAGAAAGAGAGCAGGGTCTTTGGAAGATCCCTGAGTTATTTCCTGTATTATAGCATATTATAGCCAATGGATTTGAGAATAGCCTTTTTCATTCTTTCTAATAGACAAGTAATCATGTAGTCTCAGCAAGTCCCTCCCTCTTCATTCCTTAGACTGGTGGCCTGATATGATCAGCAGTGCTCTGTGTCAGGTATGGCTGTATTTAGGTAAGAGTATAAACCTTGGGGCTGGAGAGATGGCTCAGTGGTTAAGGACACTGGTTGCTCTTGCAGAAGACCCAAGTTTGATTCTCAGCACCCACATGGTGGCTAACAACCATCTATAACTTCAATTCCAGGAAATCCGATGCCCTCTTCTGACCTCCACAAGCATTGCACCATACAGATGCATCTATCTATATGCATGCATTACACATACAATAAAAATAATAAACAATAGTAAAAAGAGTGTAAACATCATCTGCCCAAGAATACACTAAAGACCAGATGCAGGACTTTTCCTCGTGCTTGCATCATGTGGTCAGCATGATGTAGATATCCCACCAGATTAGGTCAAAAGCCATAGTTAGCATTGGAACTCTCTAATGAAGGTGTGTGTGTGTGTGTGTGTGTGTGTGTGTGTGTGTGTGTGTGTGTGTGTGTTGGTGGGGGGGTTCATGGCTAAATGACTCTAGTTTGGATGGCATTTGGTGTCTATCAGGCCTAGGGAAGACAACGCTGGAAGGGCATCAAGATCCCTGTTAGACACTTTGTGAAGGGGGAGAATCTTGTCCATGGAGGGGTAACTTTTAATTGCTCTCTGCATTTGCTATAGGAAGTTCCCAAGAGAGTATGCTGACAAAGCGTGTCTGGGCAGAGAGGTGCAGCAGTAGGAGAAAACTCAAGGGGAGGGGAAAGAGGAGAAGAGGAAGGAGGAGCAAGAGGCCAGGGAGGGGGTGGAGAGGGGAAAGTGGGGCTGCACTGTTAAGCAGAGCAGGGTGGAGCCTGACTAGCAGCTGCAAGGAGGCCTGGTGAGCAGGTTCCCGAGGATGTCCTCTGGAGTTTTTAGGAAGGGGACAGGTATAAGGGAATGCAGTGCAGCACACGTGACATCTCTCCTGCAGTTGAGAGTCTTGTGAAATGGCCAAGAAGACTTGGATGTATTCAATCTGAGTTCCTTCTTGAGTTACAACAGGTCTACTGAACTGTACAATTACAACTGAACCTGGCCAGTATTCTTGGTCTGGAAATGTGTGTAAAGGCCAAATTTTATTGTAAAGGAAAATTATGTTTTTTCTTTTTGAGAGTCTGAATTTCAAATGTAGGATAGCGAAAATAATTCTAGGAATGTCAGAGGGAGCAGAGGAGGTGAGGCCGTTTGAGAAGTATAATGATGACCTGACACATCTTTTTTTTTTTTTTTTCAATAACAGAGTACTTTAATTTTTGCCTTTGGAACACACACAGAAACAGGTTTGATTATGAAATCCAGTCATGGAAAGCATACCAGGCTTTGCTTTCACCAAGTAAAAGTAGTTTTCCAAACATAGAGAAAATGAGTACAACATCTTTTCTAAGCTCTCTCTCTCTCTCTCTCTCTCCCCACAATTTTTCTTCTACCATTCTCCTTGCCTCTCAAACATGCTTTATTTCTATACTTCCTCAGAAGTGGAAAATGCAGTTGCTCTCAGAACGTATAAAGAATTTACTAGCACTGCCAGGCGTGGTGACGCACGCCTTTAATCCTAGCACTTGGGAGGCAGAGGCAGGCAGATCTTTGTGAGTTCAAGGCCAGCCTGGTCTACAGAGTGAGTTCCAAGACAGCTGGGGCTACAGGGAGACCCTGTCTCGAAAACTCAAAAGAAAAAAAAAAAAAAAAAAAGAATTTACTAGCACTAAAGCTCCAGTTAAGTCTCTCCACTGTTTGGTCACAGGGTTCTTCATTGTATCCAAAGCTGATTGTAGGTCTTGTAACAGGTCTCTGTGGCTATTTCCATAGCGAGCACTCCATGTGTAAAGAAAATCATAGGCACGTTTCCACATCGTAACTAGGTAATTGGCACTAGCATCCACAGATGAGGGATACCATTCATCATTTGTTTTTCTGGGACTGTGTTACTTCACTCAGCATGATGTCCTCTAGCTCCAGCCATATTCCTGCAAAGCTCATGATGTCGTCTTTCTTTACTGCTGCATAGAACTCCATTGTGTAGATTGTACCACATTTTTTCCTATCCACTCCATTTCAGCTTAGGGGCATTTAGGTTGGTTCCAGCTCTTTGCTATTGTGAAGAGAGCTGAAATAAACATGGCCGTGCATGTATCTCTGTGGTGGCGTAAGTCTTGAGGGTACATGCCCAGGAGTGGTATGGCTGGGTCGGGTGGCAAGTTCATTCCAAGTCTTCCAAGGGTTCTCCACACTGCTTTCCATAGTGGCTGTACGAGTTTACATTCCCACCAGCAGTGGATGAGTGTTCCCCTTTCCCCACAACCTCTCCAGCACTTGGTATCATTTGTTTTCTTGATCCTAGCCAGTCTTATTGGAGTAAGATGATATCTTAAAGTGGTTTTGATTTGCATTTCCTTAATGATTAGTGATGTTGAACACTTCTTAAGGTGTTTCTCAGCCATCTCTAATTCCTCACTTGTGAAGTCTCTGTTCAGTTCTTTGCTCCATCTATTGAGTGGGTCATTTGTTTTCTTTCTTCTTTGTTTTTTGAGTAGTTTATACATTCTGGAAATCAATGCTTTGTCAGATGTTTCTGTGGTGAATGTTTCCTCCCACTCTGTGGGATTTCTCTTCACTTCCTTGATTGTTTCTTTTGACGTACAGAAGCTTTTGAGTTTAATGAGGTACCATTTGTCAATTGTTGAACTTAATTCTTGCACAGCTGCTTTCTGATTTAGGAAGTCTATTCCTACGCCTATGTCTTGTAGTCTGCTGCCAACTTTTTCTTCTATCGCCTTCAGAGTTTGGGGTTTCACACTGAGGTCTTTGATCCATCTGGAGTTGACTTTTGTACAGGGCGAGAGGCAGGGGTTTAATTTCATTCTTCTACAAGTGGTGATCCAGTTTTGTCAACACCACTTGCTGAAGATGCTACAGACTGGAGCTCAGTCTGTAGACCAGGCCGGCCTTGTAACCACGGAGATCCACCTATCTCTGCCTCCCGAGTGCTGGGATTAAAGGCATGTGCCACCACGCCTGGCTCTAGTGAGCTTTTTAAGAACTATATTGAATCTTTCAATCCTGCACTTATGCTCCACTTTGGGGTCTCTCCCTCCCATGGTTCCCCAAATGAAGTCCAGTAAGCACGTGTCCTGTCTTGATACACCTGTACTGGCCTCCATAATACAGCCCAGGTAGTCCAACAATGCAGTCTATATACTGATGAGTCTGACATCCCCTTAACTGTTTAGTCCACAAGCTGGGTATCTCAGTAGGCCCCAGCTGGCATTGAAAGTTTGGAGGATTCTTGGAGAGACATGAGTCCTCAGTCCATATTGGAAGGTTAAAAAGCTGTGTCTCATGTCTTTGAGGAGTGCCAAAAGCAGTGGCAGCCACAGAGTAGATGCATTTGCCAGTAAGAATTGAAGACAGGCCAAACAACAGTACTCTGCCTTTTTTTCTTTTTGTCTTTTTACTGAGATCTCAAGTTCTATGTCTGCAGTACAGTTTCTCTAGTCTTACTGATCATTTATATCTGGTTGTACTTTCCTTTTGGATGCTTAAGGCCACACAGTTAGCCCAGATTAACCAAGGTTTTTGTTTTCTCAAGGTCAGTTGAGGATCTGATCCTCATGGGTCTCTCGGGGTTTTCTGTGGGGTAGGAGTGTGGGAATGCCTTGCTCCTTTCAGTGTTTCATTTACTAGTTCCATCCACTCGAGGACAAAATCAGGTCTTCCTAGACCAGGCTTCCTTTTCTGAAGCATGAGCAGACTTTCCTCTTTACAGACTGGACACTGGCTGAAGTCCCATTAGTGGCTCTCCAAGACCTCCCTGAACAGGAAGACTGGTGACCCACATTTATAGGACAATTCAAGAGATACCCCCTTGCATAATCCCCTAAGACTTGGTTGACATCTGAGGGCAAGGAACAAAGCTATTCCCTAGGTCCCTTGGCCAAATTGATATGGGCATTAAGTATGGTCATTAAGCACCCAGAAAGGCTATGTTGTACCAGCCTATTACATTGCACGTATATTAAAATTGTATCCTTTGGGGCTGCTACTGCTGTTGCCTATACTCCACCATGTGCCAATAGGTAGTTAGCCCTAGCAATTCCTGAAGTAAATTATGTTCCCGAGTGAGTAACTCGGTTGAGGGGTGAGATGTTTTGGATTGGGCAGAGTGCTCACCAGCTCTCCCCTCCCTTTGAAAAGAACCTAACTTTTTTTTGCACCCCCCTGGGAATTTCCAGAAGCATATTTATCTGGAGAAGCAGCTTCCACATTTCACAATAAGGATGCCAAGACGGCAGACACTAGGGTGCTGTTCTGTAGTTGACCCCCCCACCCCATGCTCCTGGGATGCCAAGTCCACGGTTGCAGAGAAAATGTCCACTAACTACTGGCCACTATTGATCTAAACCAAAACCACCAGAGTAGTCAAGATGGGATTTTAACCCTCCAGCCTGATACCCATTCCCCCGAGACTTCGTCCCCCCTCAGCTCTGAAGCAGATACATAAGAGAGAACAGTGTTGCATTTCCTCATCATAACCAAAAGGCTGGAATATTAGATCTGGGCTTCCCAAAATTCCAAGGGACACACAGATGTCCATTTCTTCCAGAGGCTGTCAATCTTCTGACCTCTTCCCTGTACCTGAGGTCCCACCCCATGGCTATAAATGGGTTTGCCTCAGTAGCCATCTGCTGCTGTTGCGTCTACCCCACCATGTGCCCGTAAGCAGTTAGTCCTGGCAATTCCTGAAGTAAATTATGTTCCTGGAGTGAGTTAAGTCTCATGTGATTATCTTTTATCAGAGGTTTGCACCATTATAACCTAACAGTCCTTAGTAAGATCATGAACACCACTGCTCCAATCCTGGCAGAAATCAACCAGGAGCTGGTAGAATTTCAAGTTACTGTGCTACAAATCCAGGCCATCATAGACTATTGGCTCTTTAAAGACAACTTGGGCTGTGAGCGATTTCCTGGCATGTGTTGCTTTAATATTTCTAATTATTCTAATTAACTTCAACAGCACGTATAGTCTCTCATTGATGAGATTGCTGAAATCCCCATGAGCTCTGTTCACAGGACTTTGTGCTTATGCTGGACTGCACTTTTTCTTAATCCTACAGTGGCTATTGTCCTGTCTGTACACTGAATGTTGGCTTCTTTATTGGCCTATGCTCCATTAAGGTGCTAGAAAACAAAAGAAGGGGAGATGTAGGGACTGTGAAACATCATTCCTATGACTTTAAAAATATGCCTGGTAAACTCAGCTGTAACCTTGAGCATGTCTGCCTGGACAGCCTTGTCTCCTGAGAAAGTTCATGCAAGAATGCTTGCTGAGGAGTTATCTCTGGAATGCTGGAACTCCCCTAGCTTCTCAGGAGACACTTTGTTCTTCCAAGAAGGCATACTGGTGACAATGTTATCTCTCTCATGTTTTACACAGTTAGTATAGTATATCCTTCATTATTATTCATTGTTTTATAAATATTCAGCTGTAACTCTGAGTATGAGTATAAAAACAGAGCTCTCTCTGCCTTTATCATTCATGTACAAATGACAAAATAAAAGTAAAGAAATAAGCTGGGTGTGGTGGCGCACACCTTTAATCCTAGCACTTGAGAGGCAGAGGCAGGCAGATTTTTGTGAGTTCAAGGCCAGCCTGGTCTACAGAGTGAGTTCCAGGACAGCTGAGGCTACAGGGAGACCCTGTCTGAAAAAGACCAAAAAAAAA
>VZQC01010238.1:3017632-3106777 GCA_009823505.1 Rhizomys pruinosus | reverse complement strand
AAAAAAAAAAAAAAAAAAAAAAAAAGGTAAAGAAATAAAAAAAAATAAAATTGTATCATTTGGAAACAAACTGTATGTTATTTCCATATCCTATTTCTTGATTCACATCTTTCCATTTTAATCCTCTATTACTCTAAAAGATGCACACATATCCTCCATCATGTACCAAAAATCCAAGGCCTGAAAATAAATGTTAGGTCAGCTCTAGAAACTGTTTAGGGATTCACAATGCAAGAGCACAGTTGTTTTTAGATCATGAGGAATATAACATTAACATTGCTCAGTTTGTCTTACAAATAGGTACTTGGTACTAGCATCCACAGGTGAGGGATACCATTCATCTTTTGTTTTTATGGGAATGTGTTACTTCACTTAGCACAAAATGTTCTAGTTCCATCCATTTACCTGCAAATTTCATGATGTCATCTTTCTTTACCACTGCATAGAACTCTATTGTGTAGATGTACCCACATTTTCTCTACCCACTCATTGGTTGAAGGGCACTTGGGTTAGTTCCAGATCTTTGCTATCGTGAAGAGAGCTGCAATAAACATGACTGTACATGTTCTAGTTTGTCTTCCATTGCTGTGAGAAAACACTCTGACCAACACTAACTTGGGGAGGAAAGGGTTTATTCAGCTTACATCTCCAGGGTCACAGTTCATCACTTAGGGAGCCCAAGGCAGGAACTCATGGCAGGAACCTGGAGGCAGGAGCTGAAGCACAGGCCATGGAGGAGTGCTGATCACTGGCTTGCTCTCCTGGCTCATGCCCAGCCTGCCTTCTTATACAGTACACAACAACCTGCCCAGGGTGGCACTACTCATTGTGGGCTGAGCCCTCCCACACTGCTCGACCATCAAGACAATACTCCACAGATGTGGCCACAGGCCAATCCAATGGAGCCAATTCCCCAACTGAGGCTCCCTCAGCCCAGGTGTGTCAAGTTGACACTAAAGCTATCCAGCACACTACATATATCTCTGTGGTAGGAAGAGTCTGATAGATATATTCCCAGAATTGGTATGGCTGGGTCAGGTAGTAGGCTCATTTTAAGTCTTTTAAGAGTTCTCCATACTTTCCATAGTGGTTATACAAGTTTGCATTCCCACCAGCAATGGATGAGTGTTCCCCTTTCCCCACACCCTCCCCAGCATTTAGTATCATTTGTTTTCTTGATCCTTGCCAGCCTTATCAGGGTGAGATGATATCTTAAAATGGTTTTAATTTGCATTTCCTTAATTATTAGTGATGTTGAACACTTTTTAAAATGTTTCTCAGCTATGTCTATTTCCTCACTTGTGAAGTCTCTGCTCAGCTCTTTATTCCTTCTTTTGAGTGAGTCATTTGTTTTCTTCTTTGTTTTTTGAGTAGTTTATATATTTTGGAAGTTAATGCTCTGTCAGATGTATCAGCAGTGAAGGTTTCCTCCCACTCTGTGGGTTTTCTCTTCACTTCCATGATTGTTTCTTTTGCTGTACAGAAACTTTTGAGTTTAATAGGGTCCTGCTTGTCAATTGTCAACCTTATTTCCTGTGCAGCTGCTGTGTGATTTAGAAAGCCTTTTCCTATGCCTGTGTCTTGTAAGTTACTGCCAACTTTTTCTTCTATCACCTTCAGAGTCTTGGGTTTCACATTGAGGTCTTTGATCCATTTGGAGTTGATTTTTGTACAGGGTGAGAGGTAGGAGTTTAATTTTATTCTTCTATAAGTGTTGAACCAGTTTTTCCAACACCATTTGCTGAAGATGCTGTCTTTCCTCCATTGAGCCTTTTTGGCCCCCTTGTCAAATATGAGGTGGCTGAAATTGTATGTGCTCAAATTTGCATCTTCAGATGTGACACTTTTCTTGCTGCTCCAGCCCCGGCCACCATGCCTCCCACCACAATGGTCTCTAATTCCCCGGAACCGTCAATCATAAGCTCAAATATACTCTTCCTTTTATAAGTTCCCTTGCTCATGGTGGTTTTATCACAGCAACAGAAAAGTGACTAATACACCAATACATGAGCATGGGAGGTCTTTCCATCTTCTGATGTCTTCTTCAATCTCCTTCTTCAGGAGTTTATAATTTTTGTTGTAGAGATCTTTGGGGCTTTTGGTTAGGTTTGTTCCTAGGTATTTTATTACACTATGATCTGATAGAATGAATGAAATTATTTCAATTTTTTTGTATTTGTTAAGGTTTTTTTCTGTGTCCAAGTATGTGATCAATTTTGGAGGATGTTCTGTGGGGTGCTGAGTAGAAAGTATATTCTCTGGTGTTTGGGTGGAATATTTGGAAGATGTCTGTGAGGTCCGTTTCCTGTATTGTATTATTCAGTTGAGATGTCTCTCTGTTTATTCTTTGTCCAGTTGATCTGTCCAAAGGAGTCAGTGGGGTATTGAAGTCCCCTATTGTGTGTGCTGGGGTTAATCTGTGCCTTGATGTCCTGTAGAGTTTTATTTATAAAGGTCGGTGCACAGGATTTTGGTGCATATACATTCATGATTGTGAGGTCTTCATGGTTAATTTTCCCTTTGATAAGAATGTGATGGCCCTCTTTGTCTCTTCTAATTGCTTCTACTTTGAAGTCTATTTTGTCTGATCTTGAAATAGCAACTCCTGCTTTCTTTTTGGTACCATTTGCTTGAAATATTTTTTCCATCATTTCTCTTTAAGTTGGTGCCTATCCTTGAGGGTGAGATGGGTTTATTGTAGACACCATATCGATGGATTCTGTTTCCTTATGCATTCTCCCAGTCTATACCTTTTGATTGGGGAGTTTAGTCCATTAATATTTAAGGTTATAATTGAGAGGTGTCTGTTGCTTCCTTTCACCTTATTATTCATTTGCATTTTTCATCTAGGTTTCTACTTTTGCATTTCTGCTTTTATTAATTTCCCTTTCAAGGTGCCTGGGGGTAGTTGCTCCTCTCCTCTGTCCTTCGAATTGCTTCAAGTATTCTCTGAAGGGTTAGTTTTCTGGACATGTATTTTTTTTTTTGGTGGGATATGTAATATATCTGATGAACTGGATCTATAAAATATTTGCTGTGATACCACAGTTTCTCACTATAAATTTTAACAATAACTGGTGAGTTGAATTAAAAACATTACATTTAATTGCTTTATAATAAAGAAAGCATGAGGAAACAGTGTCAAAGTCATAATTACAGCTGTGCACAATCTAAAACAGCAAGCTCCATAAAATAAGAATTTTGAAAAGATGGATTAAATAGTTTTGATAAAATATTTTGGAATGTTACTCTTTGAAATGACAAGAATCAAAGTTTGTTATGATTTTCTAGCAAATTTCTGGGGACTTATCTTTAGGAGTTATATATGCTGAATATTGATGGTAGAGTGGTGAGTGTTATAATGTTTTATTTATAGTAAAGAGTACTGTCTTGAGAAAAAGAATCATTCTGTCATAATGGTTGACTCTAGGGCTGTGACCAGCACAAAGCAGTTTTTGACAGCAAGTGCTGTATTTCTTCATGGGCATAAACTGACATGCACATAAGAAGTGATATAGGCTGCTTTATTTCTTTCAATTGACTTTTTCTACTTTCTTTTTTTTAAACATTATTTTATTTCTATTGTATGCTTTTTTCCCAGATAAATCTCCTGATTTTTTTATTTTGTAATATAATTTTTTTATTATTAAACTTTTTCCATAGGTCATACATCATTTCTTAATCAAATCTAGAATAGATTCCCTTTCCGTGCCCCCCACACCACCTGAGTCCCTGCACTCTGCCATACATGTCCTGAATCTTTTTCTGAGACTCCAGAGTTTTTTTCACTTCTTTTGTTGTTGTTCTCTCCAACTTGTATTGCATATATATATATATATATATATATATATATATATACACACACATATATCACTTGAATTGTAGGATTTTTTCCCTAAAAGATGTCATGTTTTCCTTAAGGATGTGCTTGAAAGCTCCTCCTTGGCAATCCCAAACAACTATCAGTCCTGAACTTTTGCTCCACATGAGGGTCTTTCCTTCCCATGGACATGTATTCTTTCATCTCGTTTATGTAATGGAAGATTTTTCCTCTTTCCTTCAACTAGAATCGACATTTTTTTTTTTTTTTTGGTATTTTTGAGACAGGGTCTCCCTTTAGTCCCAGCTGGCCTGGAGCTCACTCTGTAGACCAGGCTGGCTTTGAACTCACAGAGATCCACCTTCCTCTGCTTCCCAAATGCTGGGATTAAAGGCATCCGCCACCACGCCTGGCCTTAGAATCAACATTTTTGCTGGGTATAATAATGTGGGTTGGCATTTTTAGCTGTTCTGTGTTATCTTCTAGGTCTGATATTCTTTTTTCTGCGTCTTCCATTCTGCTTCTGAGGCTTTTCCCCATTCTTTCCTTTTGATTGGATGACTGTTTGATTTCCTTTTTCATTTCTTCCTGTGTTTTCTTTACTATTTCCAGTTCCTTTTGGAGCTTCTCAATCTTTTCTTGTATCTCCTTGTTTTGCTTGTTGGTTTCCTTTTTCATTTCGGCATGGGACCTTTGCAGTGTTTCCACTTCCTTCTGGAGTTTGTCATTTTTTTCCTCTAGCTCTTTCCAGAGTCTGTCATTTTCTCCTTTTAGTTCCTTCCGAAGTTTGTTCTTGTCTCCCTCTAGGTCCTTTCTGAGTTTTTCATTCTCTTCTCTTAGTTCTATGATTTCTTTGAATATAACTTTGATTGTTATTCTATGTTCTGTGTCCTGGGCTACCTGTAGGGAGATCCCCATTGTAGGAGTCCTCTACAGGCTCCATAGAGTTTGGTGTGGAGTTATTCTGTGCTTTTCCCCTCATATGTAACTTGTTTTTCTCTTGTGGCTTTCAGAATTTTGTCTTTGTTTTGGGCATCTAGCGTTTTAAGTATAATATGGTGGGGGGAGTTTCTTTTCTGGCAGCAGACGGAATACCATGCTGTATATGATGGATTATTTCATAGTTCCCATTTGTGCATCTATTACTCTTAAAAATGTACTTTTGTCTGTGTTCTTGTGATTAACACTGTCTATCTTCTTCCTCTGTATATAGTGCTACTTTAAGGGTCTTCTGCAGGGCTGGCTTGGTGGTTATTAACTTCTGTAGCTTGTGTGTGTCTTGAAATGTTTATGCTGAGATTTGTTGTGGCTTGAGCTTGCTCATGTGAATGTTGTCACAAGTGCTATGTATTTATATGTGCAACTGCCCTGTTTCCCCTGGAAAACATTGTTTCCTTGTAGTCATCCACTGCCTCTGGGCCTTAGAATCTTCTTGCCCCACAATGATCCCTGAGTGCTGGAGGGATGTGTGTGTGTGTGTGTGTGTGTGTGTGTGTGTGTGTGTGATACTAAGTTTTGAGATTTTGAAGGCTGTGGGTCTATCCTAAGGGTAAGACTGCTAGTCTCTCACCCAGCCAACCTTTTGGAATAGGTTCTTGCTTCCTCTCTCCCTGCAAGGAAATCGCGTGGTTAAAGCTGTTTGACCTACTTCTTTCTGGTATGTTGCCCAACTTTTTTTTCTTTGGACTTCTCAACTATCTTTTCATTTTCTTTGTGGATTTCAAGATCTCTCTCTCTCTCTCTCTCTCTCTCTCTCTCTCTCTCTCTCTCTCTCTCCCTCTCCCTCTTTCTCTCTCTCATCTGGAGTCTATGGTTTTCTTACTCTGACTCTCTTTCTCTAACCTACACAGAAAAACTTCTACCTTACTATCTTACCAGAAAGTTCTGAATGAAATCTACAATGCAGAATGAATTTTACATTTAGAACACACCTCAATTAGACCAACAACATTTCAAGTTTGATTTGCTACCTGTGGCTAGAGGCTGTCATCATAAATAACAAAGACATATAGACTAAGAGGAAACAATACAACCCAATGAACTAAATAAGAGCTTGAAATTATTTTCTTTATAAAACTATTTTCTAGACCAGTGAATTTTTACAGATTGCTTTCTTCTGTTTTTCTCCTCCTGTGTTGCTTTCTAGCTGATGTTCTATATAAAGACACTCAAGTTTAAAACACACGATGGGAAGGAAATAGAAATAGATGATGATGGAGATGTGAAAGATGGATACTATGATATTCTAAATTGGCAATTAGGTGACAATGGAGAAATTTCTTTTGCAACAGTTGGAAAATATATATTCCAATCTTCTTCTATGTTTGAGCTTATTCTACCAAAGAATTCTACAATATTCTGGAACACTGAATCATCAAGGGTTAGTTGCTATCTGTGTTGTTTTGTTTATATTTATAGATGTGCATTTTTATATATATTGTTTTTAGAAATTTTTATTTAGTTTTTATTATTTTACATGTGTGAATATATTGCCTGTGTGTATGTAAGTGCACCTGGGTTGTGTAATGCCCACAGAGGTCAGAAGAGGGTGTGGAATCTCCAGTTTGGGAACTGAACCTAGCTAGAGCTCTTAATTACTGAGCCATCTCTCTAGCCCTGTATATATTTTAGATACCATTGGAATGTAAAACACCTGGAACTTTTTCCAGATTACAAATCAATTCTTCTGAATGCAGTACATTTAAAAATACATAAAGATTCAGATTTAAATGCTCACAAAAGTCCAAAGTAGGCTTTGAATCCTCTGAAACTGGAGTTACAGACAGTTGTTACCTGCCATGTGTAGGAGCTGGGAATTGAACCCGGGTCCTCTGCAAGAGTAGCTGGTGCTCTTAACTGTTGAGCCATCTCTCCTGCCCCACCTTTCACATTTCTTGAGCTAGGTATAGAGTGGGTGTTCAGTCCACTGTTCTTCACGAAGAAAGGAATGTTGCTTGCTCATAGTATGTTTGTAAAATCCTTGCTCTAAAATTGATGGAGACAGTAAAATTTAGTAGCATATTTCTTTTTGAAAGAATTTACCCAGCACTTGGGAGGCAGAGGCAGGTGGATCTCTGTGAGTTCAAGGCTAGCCTGGTCTACATAGTGAGTTCCAGGACAGCCTGGGTCTACAGGGAGACCCTGTCTCAAAAAGACTGAAAAAATTTTTTATTTGCTTTCAGTTTTTTTTTATTTCTAATTGATCTTTGGTACATCTCATATAACAGTTCCCATTCAAATCCAGACCCCATCCCCCCTTTAGGTCCCCCTCCCCATCCCCCACAGACATCATGCATTTGGCCATATGTGTCAAACCCTATTTTGTCAAGTATTTCTACCCAGATATTCTTTTTTTTTTTTTTTTTTTTTTTTTTTTTTTTTTTTTTCCTGTCTTTTCGAGACAGGGTCTCCCTGTAGCCCCAGCTGTCCTGGAACTCACTCTGTAGACCAGGCTGGCTTTGAACTCACAAAGATCCACCTGCATCTGCCTCCCAAGTGCTAGGATTAAAGGCGTGCGCCACCACGCCCGGCTTCCAGATATTCTTTTGTGCAAATTCATTCCCTGGAGTCTAGTCAGCCAATCTAGAGATTGTAAGCAAGGTCTTCTCTCTCTCACCCAGCAGTAATCACTATCCATCAGTTCCCAAGCTAGGGCCTGCCAGCCACCAATTTCCCTTGCTCCACTCTGGGCCACCATCTGACTAAGGTGGCATGGTCTTGTGCTCCAAGCCACCATTGGCGCAAGTTCACATGTTCAACCCTACAGTAGCCTGAAAGCCTCCATTTCCCCATGTTCATGGACCAATCCTTACAAAATTTCCACTTCCACTTCCACTTCCACTTCTAAAATGTTCCCCTGAGCCCATGGGTGGGTCATCAGATTTAATATAGGAGTCCTATCCTGGGACACACACTCTACAGTCTCTTTTTCTCTAAAATTTGGCCAGTTGTGGCCTTCTGTGTGTGTCACACTCTGTCGTATAAGGAAACTGTGCTGGTGAGAGTTGAGGGATGGATGTATCAGCATTCTCTCTGTCCCCTGTTCTGTTATGTTCCATGAATCCTAGGTATAAAGTTCCATTGTAAGTGTGTTACCAAGGACTGGACATCTCCCAGATGCAAATTCTCTTGTGACCAGTTGTGGAACTCTGTAGTAGCCTCTACTGTTGCAAAAAGAAACTTCCTTGATGATTGCTGTATGGTATACTGGTCTGTAAATATATGGATCCATATTTGGTGTATGACCTCTCCAGTCATGTCGAATTGGCTTTGTTTACAGTGCCACACATGTGTTCACTCCCGTCGAGAGGGCTCTAATTCCAATTAGATAGTTGTTGGGTATCCCCCAGATAACAGTGCTACCACCACACCAACAGAGGAAGTCTGATGTGCCAGTTGTTATGGTTGTTAGGCTTTAGGGATGGGTTGGACCATTGATTGATTTTTTTTCCTTTAACAACTGGCATAGTATCCTCTAGACCTATGAGAGCTAGGCTTCAGAGAGGGGGCATCCTGATCAGTCCCTGCTCCATTGTTCCAAGTCCTGTGTCCTAAGCATGTTCTCTCTCCAGCAGTAGGGTCTTATTTTTGAGTTCTGAGAGATAACCAAGAGCTCTGGGAGTATTATTCGGTGAGTCTGTGTTATTTTGTGAGTCTCTTGGACTACTCTGACCAACCACTTGAACTGAGGTCTCTCCTGTCTGGTACTGTGCTCCTTGTCATACAGCCCCCAAGCAAATAATTGCACTAGTATTCAGACACCAAATGTGCACTTCTCAGGGGGTTCCCAAGCCAGCACATTTCTCTCTGGCTTCTCTAGTTCCCCAAGCTCCATTCACTTCTTTCCTCTCTCCCCCTGTTCAACTCCTTCCTTTCTTCCCAGTCCAAGTGCCCCTACCATCCCCACCAACCCTCTTTCTTGAGTACTGTCCTCCCACCACACCATGGTCTCTACCATGTCCCCTGCTCCCCCTCAACCATCTGAACACTCCCATTCCCCACCCCCAACATCCACTTCTCACTATCCCCCTCTTTTGGGCTCTCTCTCTCCCCCTTACCTCCATGTTTCCTTTCATTTTTCTGGCTCCTGGTGTTGCGTCAGGATATATACTCACATATAAGGGATTGGTGCAAATCTGCAAATGAGGGAGAACATATATCCCTTTGCTTTTTTGAGTTTGAGATACTTCACTTAGTATAAGGTCTCCCTGTAGCTTGAGCTGGCCTGGAACTCACTATGTAGACCAGGCTGCCTCTGTCTTGTGAGTGCTGGGATTAAAGGCACGTGCTGCCATGACAGGCTTCGGAATTTATTTATTTTTATTTTATGTGTACGATTGTTTTACCTGCATGCATGTAAGTATACCCATGTCATGCAATGTCCATGGAGGCCTGAAGAGGGTGTCGGATCTCCTGGAACTGGAGCTAGAAACAGTTGTTAGCCACCATGTGGGTGCTGGGAACCAAACTCTGCAAGAGCAGACAGTGCTTTTAAATGCTGAGACCTTTCCCCAGCCCAAATTTAGTAGTATTCTATTTTAAAGAATATTTCGATAGAATATACTCATCCTATTTTTCTTCTGTGGAAAGACTGGTGTTATATTTATATAATGGAGTTACTTAAAATAAAATTCAATACAACCTTGCTGGACGTGGTGGCACACGCCTTTAATCCTAGCACTTGGGAGGCAGAGGCAGGTGGATCTTTGTGAGTTCAAGGCCAGCCTGGTCTACAGAGTGAGTTCCAGGACAGCTGGGGCTACATGGAGACCCTGTCTCAAAAAGATAAAAAAAAATTCAATACGACTTTAGTAAGCATTTACTAATAGCATCAGCAATACATTTTAATGATGGAAAGTTTTTATAGGTTTTTGAAACAAATCCATAATTGCTTTGCCTCAGCTTTTCAATTATGGGATTATATGCATTTATTACCACATCTGGCTCAAAAAAATTATTTTATCTGCCCTTTAAGAATCCCTTCCTGGGCTGGAGAGATGGCTCAGTGGTTAAGAGCACTGATTGCTCTTGCAGAAGACCCAGGTTCCATTCCCAATATCCAAATGGCACCTAAGAACCATCCTTAACTCTAGGTCCAGGGGAATTGGACGTCCTCTTCTGACCTCTGCAGCATTGCAGGACATAGGTGCACTCACATACATGTAGACAATACACTCATATGATCTGATAAAAATAACAAAATGCTTAAAAAAGAAACTCCTCCCACCCCAGATTGAGATATAAACCACCCTATGAATACTGCATTTCAAAGTAAACATCCACATAGAATGTGAAATATAGAAGGAGGTCTGTATTTGCTACTCAAGTTTCTAAACTTAGCAAGAAAATGTTCCTTTTTCTTTAGGCTTTCCCAATTTTTCCAATGACTCAGACATTTTTTCCTTTCTACTGGCCACTCATGACAGATGCTCCCCTCTAGTATGGTGTCAGGGGGGCTTTGCTGAGAAGAAATATTTTTCAGGTTCTCAGGATGATTATTGGGATTACACACATCCCCAAACCGGAACAGATTTAGCAAACTGTCCCATCCCCAGAGTCTCATGGATCATAAACTTGGTCTGGATCACCAGAATTATAAAGAGCTATCTTTAGAGTTAGTCTGGCATTCAGGGAATCAGTCACAAGACCATTGTTTGCTAAAAGCTCATTCTAGACTCTCCATGTCATCATGTCTGGCCCTTACCTTTGCTCGGGTATCCTGGGTTCATCTCCCTTTTAAATAAGAAAGTCTCCATAGAAATGCAAATGACAACTTTCTCAGTTTCACAAGTGGGAAAGACATAAAGCCTAGTTACATCCATTGCATTTGTCTTTGCTAGCTTCCCCACTCAGTCTGTACGGATGTGTGTCCTCCTGGGACCAGGAAGGGGATTCGTCAGGGGGAACCGATATGCTGCTTTGATTGCATCCCGTGTGCTGATGGATATGTGTCCGAGACACCAGGTAGCGATGCTCATTTTCTCACTGATAATAAAATGCAATAAGATTAAACTCGTGTTGGCCAAGAGGTGCTTGGAAACCTTTATAAAAGATGTGAACAATGCATAACAAAATAATTAATGTCTTTCAAATTATTGAATGTTCTGTGCAGTGTGAATAAAGGATAATATTGATTTTACCCTCTAAATCTGCTACAGTTGCAAAAGACCTATAACCATGTAGGTAATGAGGAATATGTCAAACAAATAAATAAAATGTGAAATACGAGTAAATTCATAATGTTTTCAAATTATTTGTTTCTGAAATAGGTTAAACATTAAGTATGTTTCTGAAATAGATTAATTATTAAATATAATAGGAGAAAAAGAGGCTCACAGAGTTCTGTGTTTTCCTGACCTATCTGAAATTTGGAATATAAGCTCCAAAATGGCATCTAGCTGGTTTAAGTTTCTAAGTACTTGAGGTATAGGCATTTACAGCTAGTGCTGGATGAATTCCACAGCATACCACTGAGTCACTGCTCTTGGAGCTGAGTTTTAGTCATGTTTAGTTGCTTTGGTTTTTTGAAACATGTTGGAGCAGGGTTATTTTTATTTTTAGTTTCTTTTTTTTTAATTTTATTTATTTTTGTATGTGTATGAATGTACTGTCTGCATGTAGGTTTGTGCACCCGAGTCATGCAATGCCACAGAGGTCAGAAGAGGGTCTCAGATTCCCCTGGAACTGGAGTTCTCCTGGAATTGGAGTTACAGACGGTTCTTAGCCGCCATGTGGGTGCTGGGGATCGAACCCAGGTCCTCTGCAAGAGCAGTCGGTGCTCTTAACTGCTAGCCTATCTCTCTAGCCCCTATTTTTAGTTTCTATTAAAGGTATGTGACCTTGGTTAAATGCCTATAAGAGCAATTCTTTTGCTTCAAAGGAAAATGAGAATACCATACCCTGGCAGCAGATCACCCAATCTCTGCATAGAACTCCTGCCAGAGAACTGCACTCAGCAATAGAATGACTAAAAGTAAATTCCAGTCTCCAGCTGAACCTTGGACCGAACGTTAAACAGACCCATTTCACCATCTTCCGTAAATTCACCTCAAGTAGCTGTTTCTTGGTTCCCAGTATTTTCCCTCAGCACCACCGTCCAGATAGACAAACACCCCTTTCTTGGCCTCAGGGAACTGGTTAGTATTTTTGTTTCCCTTCCTGTCCGAGGACCTTCTCAGCCCACTCAAATCTGCATGTGGGTCGGGGAGATCTGACAGCAAACACAAAATTCTCTCCCAAATGAAGAAGTAGGGTGGAGGAAGAAAACACCGGGAGTTTAGCCAGCCTTGCCCCAGCCACAACCCTCTTGACTGTTTCACTCCAGTGGCTGCATTTTTCTCATTCGTGGATTGTTCTGGGTTTACAAGGATACACACCTTCTTCTTCAATAGAGAGGTAGAGAGGAAAGAAAAGAACAACTCGAGAAAGGCTGAGGTTGAGAAGACTAAATTCTAGAATTGAAAATAACTCTCAATCTGTAACTGCATTTGCACCTTTTATTGAGACTACCTTTGAGGTATTTTATAGATTCTCTATATAAAGATTTCCAATAAACCTTGTTTTAGTATTTTTACAGCTCTGTGCTATGCACAGTTAAAGGGAATGACTGGATTCCCTCGTCGTCAGTTCTCTGTTCTGTCTCAATAGGTCAAAGGGAATGTGAAAAATGTGGTGAAGACTTCTGGTCCAATGCACAGAAGAACAAGTGTGTGCTGAAGGAGGTGGAATTCCTTGCTTACGAGGAGGCTCTGGGATTCACCCTTGTCATCCTCTCTGTCGCCGGGGCACTAGTGGTCCTGGCAGTGACAGTGGTGTATGTGATGTACAGACACACTCCGCTGGTGAAGGCCAACGACCGGGAGCTGAGCTTTCTCATTCAGATGTCTCTTGCCATCACACTGCTGTCGTCCATGCTTTTCATCGGCAAGCCCTGCAACTGGTCCTGCATGGCCCGCCAGGTCACCCTGGCACTGGGCTTTTGCCTTTGCCTGTCTTCCACTCTTGGAAAGACTATTTCGCTGTTTTTTGCCTACAGAATCTCTGTATCCAAAACCTGGCTGACATCCATGCACCCCGTTTTTCGAAAACTCATTGTGCTGATCTCTGTTCTAAGTGAGATTGGTGTGTGTGTAGCATACTTGGTGCTGGAGCCCCCAAGATTATACAAGAACATTGAATCTCAAAATGTAAAGGTCATCTTCGAATGCAATGAAGGTTCTATAGAATATTTGTGCTCCATATTTGGGTTCGATGTCCTTCTGGCCTTACTGTGCTTTCTTACAACCTTTGTAGCTCGCCAGCTGCCAGATAATTATTATGAAGGCAAATGCATCACTTTTGGGATGCTGGTCTTTTTCATTGTCTGGATCTCCTTTATCCCTGCTTACTTGAGCACCAAAGGCAAATTCAAAGTGGCCGTGGAAATCTTCGCCATTCTGGCATCCAGCTATGGCTTGATAGGCTGCATATTTGCTCCCAAGTGCTTCATTATTTTGCTGAGGCCAAAGAGGAACACGGATGAAACTGTGGGTGGAAGAGTCCCCACTGTAGACAGGAGCATCCAGCTGACTTCAGCTTCTGTGAGCAGTGAGCTCAACATCACCACAGTGTCCACTGTCCTGGATGAGTAGAGAAGTGAGTTCCACATGTCCTCCAAAGCAGGGATGGTGACCAGGCTCAGCCTTCCCTGTTAGGGGCTCCTGAAGCGGCTGTCTGATGCACTGGGGCAATATCGAGATTTGGGCTCTGGTCATGCAGCCTTGACAAGTTGTATGAAATCTTATTTTATACCATGCCATTTAGTTTGGATTAGAATATCACTTATGATGGAAATTGGAAACTATTTCATTGTTTCATTAGAATTTTAGAGAACAGGGTATAATAAGCATAATTTATATTAAAATGACAGCAACCATGGCTCAGGAATGGTTTTATTAAGTAATGATTGCCTTATCTAGATGTTTACATTAACCAAAATCACATAGCAAGGACTAAAAGAGATATTTTGCTCATCCTGATGATACCTCTCTGAAATAGGCAGTTCTTTTCTGATTAAGACTTATAGCTCATAACCCTTCCTTTGAATCAGGGACTTTAATCCTTGGAGGCTAATTTGTGCTTTAAAGGACTCTGTGTACAGACAATATTGAGGGGATCGAAATATTGACAAAACTCAGTTTTTTCTTAAACTAAAAATGAGAACAGATGCTAGTCTCTGAAGGAAGGCATCATCTACCTGCTCCAGGCTTCCTTGGCAGGGAATAGATTTTAAAACACCTGTCTAATGTTCCTCTCTCTGAGAAATAAAATTAAAGAGAACCGAGATGCTGGCACAGCAGTTAGGTAGATTATATGGTAACGGTGCTGATGGCAACAGAAACAAGTATTTACCTAGAATGGGTGTTAGAGTGCAAGAATTTTAGAAAGATTTTAAAAAATGAGGTACTCAATAATAGATTATGGAGAGTTATCCAGAATTTAAATTCCATGTGGAAATGTTATAAACATTTTTTTCAGTCTCCTTGGCCTGATACTTGAAAAATGACCTGCATGTATTTACATGTGTATGAATTAAATGTGTGGGGACCAGAGTTATTGAAATACTGTATGTATGTGACTATAAAATTACCACAGGATATGGTATGTGACTGTAAAATTACCACAGGATGAGGACATGTTCTGTCTTCAAGAAAGGTTAAAAATTGCTTGTGATTTGGAGCAGAAAGTAATGCCATGGCAACTCGCTTAGCCAGAAAAGATGGGAACTTATTTACGGATGAAACAAAAGACCATTCCAGATCAGATAAAGGGAACAAGCTTTCTACAATTTAAATAGGAAGTTTATATCAAGCTTCAGCCAAACTCAAAAGTTAACACATTGTTGGAGAGCTAACATACACCAATGTTTTCTGGACAGCTGTTCATCTATCTAGCTTTCAAAACTTCCGCAGTGTTCTGTATCATTGCCCTGTGATCATTAGACAAGTCTCTATCACAGTATGGAGAGGAAGGAAATTGCTGTCTTTGACTGCTCATTCATTTATTTGTTTATGTATTTGATTTTTCGCTCACACAAACATACTCTGGGAAAGAGAGGATAGTTTTTCACACTATACAGTAAGATGGATAATGAAAATCCTCAAGTCAGCTTCTTTTTCAGTTAGACACACATTTTTGCATATCCTTAGGGATCCACTCTGATGTTAAACAAAAAGCTAGAGTATGATTTATTTCTAAAGATGTAGTGTTATTTTATATTCAAAATATTTTTATCTTAGTGCAATCTATTTCTTTTCTGAGATGTTGAATACTGAACATATGTTCTCTAAAAGTTAACAACTGATATGCATCTACTTCATATCCAACTGCATTATCTTCTTTATACTGTATCTATCAGTAATACTTCCTTGTTAATCTTGTGTTCTTTAAAATTATTTTTCTGGGCTGGGTGTGGTGGCGCACACCTTTAATCCCTGTACTAGGGAGGCAGAGGCAGGCAGATCTCTGTGAGTTCAAGGCCAGCCTGGTCTATATAGCAAGCTCCAGGCCAGCTGGGACTAAAGGGAGACACTGTCTCAAAAAGACAACCCCCTAAAATAAAAAAAAATATTTTTCTGATCAGCAATAGATTCAGAAAAATAAGGGAATTTGAAGTTTGCAAAAGAAAATGTCAGTTGGACTTGCCTATTGAATGACAATGTTTGTTTATGCCAGGTTATAATTTCAGATACAATTTATCTAAAACAATATAGGGTTAGCTATTTCTTGTTGATTTGATATACACATTTTTATAGAACTGGCATATGACAGTAAAATGAAAATACATAATTGTCAAAAATGATGATTTAATTTGTATCTTTTATAATTAATTACTTTTCAAATTTTAAAATGTTTCTGAAAACATTGGAAGATTGTCCTTAGTCGAATATGCTTCTTATAATTCAGGATGTTAAATCTTGAATTGAAAGTTACCCTATAATGTGATAAAACTGTTATTCTTAGATTATAGAAAAAGGAGGATGAGTCAGGGTCAAGAAAAGGTTCCTGAAAGAGCTAGCCCTGAAAAACAGTTCTGAAGAAGAAAAGAGGTCTCATGTGAGAATAATGAACTAGGCAGGACATAGCTCTACCTTGCTTCCTGCTTATACCAAGGCAAGGCAGCTCTTTTCTTATTTGAAAATGCAGCATTGTAGGACTATGTGACTCTTTTTAATGACTAGCCATTTTCTGGTCCATAGTGTGGCTATCTGTTTCCATTTCCTACCAGTATGTGAAACTGAGATCCACCTATTATCTTTCTATCTCTGTCTTTTAGCCTTATCATCTAGAATATTCTTTTGCTTTTAATTAGTGCTCAGTTTTTATGGTACTCAATTTTTAATGGACGTTAGTAAAGTTATCATAATAACTAACCACTTACCTTGTAAGACATAGAGCAAGTTTCAGTGTAAGATGAGGAGGAAAGGCTTGGGGCTTGGTGCACAGCAGGGGAAAAAGAAGGTGGAGAAAGCCTGTGCAGGAACCACAGTGCATTTCAGAGCCAGTGAGGCCTGGGAGAGCAGCATGCACTTCAGGTGCACAAGGGGGACAAGAGTGGGACTGGAACGAAGGAGGTGAGAATGAAAGAAGGGTCTCCTTCTTAATTAGCTTTTGGTTAGCATACAAAGAAATGGAAGCCATTGCGATGTTTTCATACAAATATTTTATATTTTTTTCTTGTTCATGCCATGCCCCCTGTTCTCTCCATCCCTCCTCCCTGCTTGTTTGTCTCCTTCTTCCCCTCCAAATCGTATCCCTTCTGCTTTCATGACATGCATATTCCATTCTCTGTCTAATTCTTCTCTCCCTTCCTATAGACTTCTTCCTTTCCTCTTGTAGGCAATAGACATCTTTCTACTTTCATGTCAGAGAGAGAGAGAGAGAGAGAGAGAGAGAGAGAGAGAGAGAGAGAGAAAGAAAGAGAGAGAAAAATCTAGTTTCTATGTGAGAGAAAATGTGATATTTGTCTTTCTGAGTTTGGCTTATTTCATTTAACACAATGATCTCCAGTCCCATTCATTTTCTTACAAATGTCATAATTTTATTCTTCGTTGCAGCTAAATAAAATCCAATTGTGTATATGTACCACATTTTCAGACAAGCTTTCATTATATTGCTCTGAGTGGTCTGGAACTCACCAGACTGGTCTTAAACTCACAGTGATTCCCTTGCCTCTGCCTGTGTTGGGGTTAGAGTCATGTGCCATCACTCCAGTCACATTTTCTTTATTCCTTAATCTGTGGATGGGTTTCTAGGCTGCTTCAGTTTCCCAGCTATTATGAATGGTGCAGTAAGAACAGCCATGGCCATTCCAGTGTCTCCATGGTATACTGATTCAGAGTCCTTCAGGTATACTCAGAATGGTATAACTGGATCCTATGGTTGTTTCCAGTTTAGTTCTTTTTTTTTTTAGAAACCTCCAAACCAATTTTCATAGTGGCTGCAGAAGTTTACATCATCACCAGCAGCGGGTAACTCTTTCCCGTCCTCACATCCTCACTAGCACTTGCTATTCTTTTCTGTTCAATCTTCCCTCCACAAGGAAGCCCCTTCATAATTATTATTCTGTAATATTCCATTCAGTGAGTATATTTCCTTTTCTTTATAAATTGTGTGGCAGAGCCATTCATGAAAGAATCACTGCTTGACAAAGTTCCAGTGACCTGAATCATCTGGTGGGAGTCTGTTCCTCAGCTGACCCTGGTTTTTAATAATTCTTTTTATTATATTAATTCTTGTTTTCCTAACCTTCTTACCTTTTGGCTTTCTAGCAATTGGGGTGCCTGCTTCTGCCTTAAGGAATTAAACTGACACTTAGGCCTTTTCTAGAAATAAGTTCTTTGTGAGAAATAATGACACTAGGTATACAATTCAATAGTATGATACAGTAGCAATTAAGAATGCTATAGAAACTGGATCATGCTCAGAATGCCCAAATAAAGAAAGGAATTCTGATGATCTTATTGGGCAAGTATAAACTTAAAATGGATTGTAGAGCAAAGTGAAACTAAGTCCAGTGAAGCTGTGGATTCTAGTGACGTGACTCAAAGATTAGTAGCCTTTAGGAAAACACCTCAGCAGGAGTGTAAATGAGAGAAACTGAGGAAAACATAGACCAGAATAAAAGCAAGATATGAATCAAAACTACATCAGCTATGAAATGGCTTGCAGGTTGAGTGAGTGAGAAGCTAAAGCAATGAAAATATAGCTTGCCGGGCGTGGTGGCACATGCCTTTAATCCTAGCACTAGGGAGGCATAGGCAGGTGGATCTTTGTGAGTTCAAGGACAGCCTGGTCTACAGAGTGAGTTCCAGGACAGCTGGGGCTACAGGAAGACCCTGTCTCGAAAAGACCAAAAAAAAAAAAAAGAAAAGAAAATTACTAAATTGCTGAGCTTAGCTGAGTGGCTGTACCATTATTAATTGCTTTATTTTTTGATGTCTTAACTCTTATTGTTATTATTGATTGTTTTACCTTTTTGATGTTAAGAATGATTGCAAGTGTGAATTTTCTGAAAAATATTTATGGGGAAGTTGGCAGTTGGGCTGTTTTTTTTTTTTTTTCATTATTAGCTTAGGCTTGCATAACCTGTATTAGTCTTAGGGTATATAAAAATAAACATCAGTGTCTGAGGGGCAGAGAAGAAAAAAGAGAGAATTAGCAGAGTGGCAAACCCGAAAAGCCCTCTGCACAGAAGCAAAGAAGACAGATGCTCTCTGTAGCCCTCAGATCACAAAAAGAAAGAGATTCTTGTGTCTTGTCTGGCTGATTTCCTCGACTCCTTTGTGACCACACACTTCAAGACCTGGACCTGCTGGAGCTGGACTCTGGCAATTGTGCTCCTGTTAGTTTTCCTGATAGTCATTCTGGTTAGTATTAAATAGAATCTAAAAGCAGTGTGTGTGTGTGTGTGTGTGTGTGTGTGTGTGTGTGTATGTGTGGAGATCAGAAGTTGACATCCAATGTCTTTCTTGGTCACTCTGCACAATTAATTAATTCTTCATTTATTTTTGAGATATAATCTTACTATGTATCCCTGGAACTCACTTTGTATAACAGGCTGGCCTTGAACTCATGAAGATATGTTTGCTTCTGTCTCCTGTGTGGTGGAATTAAAGGTGTGTAGCCTAACACCTGGCTTTCTTTTTTAAAATATTTTATTTATTTTTTGCATTTTTAATAATAACTAATAATTTATGAGTACAAGCATCCTTCACGTAAAACCAATTTGCAAGCAGTTGTGCCCAAGCCCCCACAGCCCAAGGGTCCCACCATCCAGCTGGGGGGCTTGTATGTTCAATCAAGTTGATCAAATGAGTGTCTAGTCTATGTTGCTGTAGTTTTACCATTCACCCCAATAACAGCCCTTACATTCTACCATGCCCCTTCTTCTGCAGATTATTCCCTAGGCTTAGAAAAGGGGCACAGGTGGATGAGAAGCAAAACAATCTACTTTCTCTGGAGCTGTCGTTTGGACTCTGGTCAATTCTGGCTGTTTCCTTTCAAGGGGTGACAGTTTGTCCAGGAATAACCTTTCAGTCCTACTAATGAAGCACAGGCATTTAGATATATAGGTATTTAAACAGTACTAATTGTTATGGTAGGTTACTTTGGTATAGGCACATATATTTGGATGGTATATTAATCTATGAATTACATTTTTTTCCTGTAAAATGTGACAGGATCTTACTGTGGCTTATAACACCTCCTAACTGCTAGAGGATGTAATCTTGTGGCATCAGCCATGGGTTGTTCCTCCAAGGAGAGAGCTAATAGCCATTAGATTTGGGATATACGGGCATATGGCTGCCACTGCTGCACAGTATTTTCAGGCAGGTGAGGTGTAGCTGATGCTGACGGAGGAGTCTTGCTTAACTCAAGGAGACCTATATTTGCTTTATTGGTTTAGTGGCCTTTGGTAACACTCTCTGGTATTCCAGAGACCAACTGTACACTTGCAAGTGCGGTCTCAATACATCTTTCCCATGCTTACATCAGGTCTTCAACAGCAGGGCCTTATTGCCTCTCTTCTTGCAGGTATCCCAGTTTACAGGCAAGAAGCCTTTACCTTTTGTGGGGGCTTAGATCCTCTGGCCAACATCTCCTTGGTAGAATAATCCATTGCTGATATCAGAGCTTTCCTGTATTAATATATTTTGCTTAAGTGCACAGCTTAAGGAGACTTTAGTATTATATTTGGTTCTGAATAGAGAATAATCCTTTTCACAGTTCCTATGTCAATTAGTCATTTAAAGAAGGTGGTTTTACTGGTTTTACAAGAGATTACCTCTATGACAGTTGACTCCAATTTACAGTTAGAGAACGACCTCATCATCATCATATTCCTCCTTGTTCTATGAAGGAGAGGTAAGAAAAATCTCTCCTATTAAAACTTTGCTGCATCTAGAAGGTAAGTTTCATCAGAACTCATTATAAATAGTTGTTACAAGTAGGATCCACAGAGGGGTTTGATGCCTGTAGCAGTCTGATGCTTTTCTTCCTTTCAATGTTCAGATGGGCCAGCCTTTCTGCTGGCACTTCCTGGTACATCCTACACAATGAGAAGCTGTGTTTTCTTTCTCAGCCATTAAGTTGGTGACATCTTGACCTCTAACACCTGGCTTTCTACCTTAGTTTTTGAGACAGTCTTTCACTGAACCTGGAGCTCACTGAATGCCTAGGCTGGCTGACCAATGAATTTCTCTCTGTCTCTTAACATACCCCCTCCACCCTCAGGGTTGGAGTTATAGAAACCATGCCGAGCTATTATGTGGGTGTTGGGGATCTAGACGTAGGCCACATGCATATGCAGCATATACTTCAATGATGGAGCCATCATGACCTTAGAGCAGTTTCAATTTGAGTTAACCTGGTAGCAAAGGATGAAAAACACTTTTGAAAATATTTATTAGCCATTTGTATTTCTTCTTTTGAGAACTGACTATTCAGTTCATTAACCCATTTATTGATTGGAAGATTTGTAGAGTTTGGGTGTTTAAGTTTTAAAATTCTTTATATATTTTAGATATTAACCCAATCTGATGTATAATTTGCAAAGATTTTCTCCCATCCTGTAGGCTGTCTCTTCACTCTGCAGATTGTTCCTTTTGTTGTATAGAAGCCTAGCATATACAAGGTCTTAAGTTTAATCCACAATATAGTCAAAAGGAAAAACCAAAGTAAAGGAAAGCAAGCTTTGAGAAATTATTTGCAGCATCTTCTAAAGCTGCAAATCTTCTAAAGAGAAGTGTCTTGTGTCTTATGACTATGCCTGTAACCTATGGCTCAGGAAATACAGTCACAGGGACTCACTTAAGCTGTTTATATGCTGACCAGAGAGATCTGTAGCAAGATTAATAACAATTACATCATGTCAGGGGCAAAGCCAATAACCACAGTTACATCAGATCACTGTTATACTAGTCCAGGAGCAGGTCAGTTAACAAAGAAGTTTTCAGTAAACAAAAAAAGCTTCTAAATTTCAGTTAGGAAAAGCAAGTTTCTCAGAATTGTAGAAACAATGGGCTCCCTGAAGCTGCAAGTGTAGCTGGGAGAAAACACTCTGCTCACCTTGTTATAAGTTTCCCAGTACTGTAGAGCTAATGTATCTACTGCATGAGACTGGCCTAATTACCTGTGTCAGTAGAGCATGGGGGGAACAAAAGCCAGCTAGAATAAAATGGAGTCAGTTTTCTCATTTCAACAGATCTGGTGATATGCAAAAAGAAAAATAAATCCATGAGAGATACAGCTTCACCAGGCATGCTTTCTCACTCTTTCCCAGGCCCCCAGATTTGGTTTCTACCTCTCCCTTGAAGTTTCCCTCCATGACATCATTAGGTTTTGACCTTTAGTATATACACACAGAACAAGAGTTCCTTAAGGCACAACGCTTACTTGATCAACTTGATTGAACATACAAGACCCTGAGCTGGATGGTGGGACCCTTGGGCTGTGTGAGTTTGGGCACAACTACTTACAAATTGGTTTTACATGAAGGATGCTTGTACTCATAAATTATTACTTATTGTTAAAAAATGAAAAAAATAAAGAAGTAGTAGAAAAAAAGAATCCAGTAACTGTCAAAAAAGGAAAAAGAATAACAATAACTAATAAAAAAGAGTAGCTAAAACAATATACAATTAAAAAAATAGAAATGATCTGGGATGGGGTGGGGGTGGGGGGGAGGGAAAGGGAAATAAGCCTGAACTGAATTGGAAAAAATGTATGAAATGCACAAAGCATCAATAAAAATTAATTTAAAAAAAAAAATAGAAATGCAACCAGCTAATCCGAATCTTTCTTGATGTTTCCTCAAACCAGTGATAGTAGGGGTGTCAGAGGCTTCAGCACGCGTGTGACTGATGTCTTTGATGGTTTGTTTTTTTCTTTTGCCAAACACTTAAATATTGTTAGAGAGGTTTACTGCATCCTTTACAAATAATAATGTTCTAGAATCTTCCATGGACAAACTGCATTTTCTTTTACAGGTTGTGTATCAGAAGAAGCTTCAGTGTTTTAAAGCAGCATATATGCAATAAGATTACAGTGACTCCGTACACAGTGCTACATATTTCAAAGGCAGTACAAATGATCCACAGTGATCACAGTGAGCAAATTAACTGGAAAGTATGAATCAGCCTTGCCATAGGCAGATAAGGAAAAAAATTCAAGGCATTAGTGAAGGCAACAGTCAGGGGATATGTTCTGAGAAACCGATGTTTTTAACAAATCGTGTATAGCAGCAAAATAGCATAGATATTACTTTTTCACTATACATATGTACCTATGGTAAGGTTTAACTTATGCATTAGGCACAGTAAAAGACAAGAAGAAATAATAACTAATGATAAAATAAGTTATAAGAGCACACTATAATAAAACACAGGAATCCATTGTCTCTCATAAAATATATTGTATCATCTTCATTCTTTTTAGCATAATGTGAGACCTTCCTTCTGGGTCTATGTGTCACAACCTATACGTGTAACCCTGCCTTCTCTGTACATATGTGCGTTGAGGGAGTTGCCTGTGGAGTCAGCCTGATGCAAGTGGAGAAAGAAATGAAGAAAAATGCAGATAACTTTAGGATGAAGGTTATCATTTACTATTTTATAGTCACAGAAATATAAAAACATCTCATTACTCAGTTTCCAGTTCATAATCCCTTCTTTTCCATTGTTAACAGAATAAAAATGTTGCTGCCTCAAGGTAGTTACTTTGACCGTGAACTAGGTCTGCTTCCCATTATCTCTTTGCTGTGACCCACGTTTCTAGTCATTTTAAACACTGTGACAAGGGCCCGTGCTGCTCTTGCTCCTCATAAGCCCTCCCTTCAGGGACACTCATATATCTCTTGGCATGAGACTTACTTCTCTTATACATAGGGGCTTTCCAAGCTGACATGAGTCTCAAGTACAGCTTTCTTGACTCCTGCTTCTTCTGTCACTGCTGTATAGCTTTTATGGTGGGCCCACAGCTACAGAAATGCTTAGGATGGTATTCATGCATAGGACCATAGTGCATCCTAGATTACAGGGGGACGTTGAGAGCTTCCAGAATTGCATGTGCAACCAGGAACAGCTCGGTTTTCACTCTAATTGTCTCAACTTCACAATGGCTTCCACGGTCATCCTGGAGGGCAAAACTCAGGGAGGCTTTCTGTGTCCTGCAGACCATACACCTAGGCTACTGCTGCTTGCCTTTCCTGCTAGGAAAGGGTGCCCCAGGAGTCCCTCTCTCCCCATGATGAAATGTGCATGGGCCTGATCTGGTGTAGGTTTGGTGCAGGTAACCACATCTGCAGCAGAGCACGGATGGTGGTCTGGGCATACCCGTAACTTTACCATGACTGCATGGCATGGGAAGTCACCGAGGGGAGGGGAACAGAGTTGATATTTCAGTGCTACTACCAGCAATCCTGATCATTTTATGGCACCATCTTTAGTCATCTGGGCATGCCCAATATTTTCTGATGCCCTGGGCCAGCAGGCAATGCATACCTGTCCATGCTAGTGTCCTGGGGAAAATGAAAGGAGGAGATGAAGGAATACATTAGTCATGGAGAGAGCACTCTAGGTAAGGAAGAGAGAGAAGGAAAGATTTGGGGATCCTTTCAGATGCACCTGGAATGAGCTGAAAGTTTTGAGAGACCAGAAACATAAATCTTACTTCCTGACTGATGGCTCAACAATTGCTATAAGTAGATACTGGAGTCTACTGGACACCTCTGAAATTTCCAAGTTCTTTTCCAGAACAAGAAACTGGACTGGGACACATGGACAGTAGCAGAAGCAGATACAATCTATCAAGAAATAATGAGACAGATTTAAGAGGAAAGTTAGACACTTAATGGTGCAAGGCCCTCAGGGTTGTGACCACTTACAGGTTATTTGCACAATGTGAGCTTTCTTATGTACTTGCACGGTGCTGGCTTTCCCAAAATATGCTCTGTGTGTTACATGTTGGCCTTGTCCAGTCTTCCTTTCTGTCAACTGTTTTGTCTTATGTGCTAAGTTGTCATCCTTTATACATTTCACTCTCTTCCTCTACCTCTTCATGTCTATAAGGCTATAATTAAAGAGCCTTCGTGGGTGGAGTGGTAAAGGAAACCTTGATAATGGTTTCTTTCCATAACATGTTATTTGACTTGCTTTAAACCTGATTTTCCCCTTAAGGAGTATAATACAAGACTATAAAATACCTGCTGTATCATCTAATACTGAAACAACATTTATCAATCAGTGCAGAATATCAGTTCAGATGAGGTTTAGTGAGAAACTCTTGCAAGGAAAAAGCAAATCCCTGCTCTTTACTGCTTTATTTAAACAATAACAACTTGTCCTGTTGTCAGAAAATATTGGAGAAAATGGAATTACTATTTTCCATGCTAATCTGAGCAGCAATGAAGTTAATCATTGGTGGATAATAGCCATGCTTATTCAATGTATTAAAGGAGAAAAGGTCTTATGAGAAATGCAGGCTCAGCAGTTAAGAACACTGGTTGCTCTTACAAAAGACATGGGTTTGGTTCCCAACACTCACATGGTGGCTAATAACCAGAGAATCTCATGGCCTCTTCTGGCCTCTGAAAACATTTTGTACATATAGTGAACTTATACACATGCAGACAAAATAGTAATATAATAAATAATAAATATTTAATGAAAATGCCCATCCAGCATTTATTTTTTTGTATGATTGCTTTCAGGAAGGAACTAGTGTGTATAGTTGGCACTGAGTCCATTTCTAACTTAGATAAATCAACTGGTGACCTTTGAGTCTGCCCTAGCTCAGAAGGCTGAGATGACTCTGCTTACTGTCAGCTCTTCTGTTTCATATGCCAGTGTGGGAACTGCCCACCTCTGCTGAGTTTCCTAACAAATGACAATGGTCAATTTGACAATATAAAATTTAATTTTAGAAATAAAATGTGCAAGTGCCTAACTGCTCAAATTTTATATTCAGAAACCTATAGTTTTGTGGACTTTGACTATTACTTTCCTCTAACTGCATTGTTCCTTAGCAGTCACACCATTAGAGATCTCTGTGTAGAAAATAAATGTCCTTAACCTATAAAATATTAAAAATTTCCCATCTGTGTTTAAAGGTAGAATATAAAGTTCACTGAGGAGAGCTGGGTGTGGTGGTGCACTCCTTTAATCCCAGCACTTGGGAGGCAGAGGCAGGCAGATCTCTGTGAATTTAAGGCCAGCTTGATCTACACAGGGAGTTCCAGGCCAGCTGGTGCTAGAGGGAGACCCTCTTTCAAAAAGGCCAAAAAACCCCTAAACAAACAAACAAACAAACAAACAAACAATAGTTGAGGAGCCTGTAAAATATGTTGAATTAGTGTTCCCCTTTCTCCACACCATCATCAGCATCTTGTGTCCTTTTTTTCTGTTGATCTTGGCCAGTCTGATTGGGGTAAGATGGAATCTTAAAGTAGTTTTTATCTGCGTTTCTAGAATTACTAAGAATCTTAAACAGTTTTTACAGTGTTTATTAGCCATTTTTATTTGAGAATTCTCTGTTCTTACCTGTAGTCCATCTTTTTATTGGGTCATTTGATTTTTTACTACTTTGTTTTTTCAGTTCTTTGTATATTCTGGATACTAATCCTGTCAGATGTACAGCTGGTATTCTTTCTTCCACTCAGTGGGTTTCCAATTCACTTCCTTGGTTGTTTCTTCTGCTGTACAGAAGCTTTGTAACTTAATGAAGTCCCACTTACTGATTGTTGCCTGTAATGTCTGAGCAGCTGATGTCCCATTAAGGAAGTCCTTTCCTACACCTACATCTTGGAGGGTACTGCCTATGTGTTCTCCTAGCAGTTTCAGATTTTTTTAAAAATCTTTTATTGAGGTTTTGTGCATTTCATACATCGCTTCTCAGTTCAATCCAGACTCATTTCCCTCTTCATGCCCCCGCCCCTCCCAAGATCATGCAGTCTTCCATACATGCCCTGTTTCTCCTTCTGAGTCTTTTCAAAGTTTTTCAAAGCAGAAGATTATTTTGGGGGGAGAAAGAACACTACTGCTTCAGTCAGTTCCTTTTCCCAGTACTTTCGTTGTTCCCTCCAAACAGTATTGTTTCAACATATGCATTTATTAATTTACTTACTTATTTTTAATTTTATTTATTTTTGTATGTGTATAAATGTACTGTCTGCATGTAGGTTTTTGCACCCATGTTGTGCAATGCCATGGATGTCAGAAGAGGGTGTCAGATTCCCCTGGAACTGGAGTTAAAGACGGTTCTCAGCCGCCATGTGGGTGCTGGGGATTGACAGGTCCTCTGCAACAGCAGTCGGTGCTCATAACCGCTAGGCCTTCTCTTCAGCCCCCAACATATGCATTTATATATGTCACACATGTACTAAAATCATGTCACCTGAAAATAAACCGTATGTTATTTCCAAATCATATTTCAGGATTCACATTTTTCCCTTTTAATTTTATATTGCTCTAAAATATGCAAACATACCCTCCACCCTTGTACCAAAATTATAAAGTGTGAAATAAGTAGTAGGTTAATTCTAGAGCTCATTAAGGGATTCACATTCTAAGAGTACAGTTACTTTTAGAAAAAGAGAAATATACAGTCACCCAAAACAGCTTGGGTAAATTTGATGAAATCTGCACCTTGATTCCTGCCTATAGGTATGTGTACTACCAACTGCCTTTTTGAGACTCATGGGGCAAAAACAAAAACCTAAAATAAAAAGGGGGGATATAGATATATATGAAAGCTTTCTGTCAAAAACTTTGCAATTCAAAGCTTAAAACTAACTATGGGAAAAGATTTGTATGTTCCAACAGGTCAAAATGTCAGCAACTTAATGGCTGAGAAAGAAAAGATACAGCTTTGCATTGTGTAGGATGTACCAGGAAATGCCAGCAGAAAGGTTGGCCCATCTGAACATTGAAAGGAAGAAAAGCCTCGGACTGCTACAGACATCAAACCCCTCTATGGATCCTACTTGTAACAACTATTTATAATGAGTCCTAATGAAACTTACCTTCTAGGTGCCACAAACTTTTAATACGAGAGACTTTCTTACCTCCCCTTCATAGAACAAGGAGGAATATGATGATGATGAGGTTGTTCTCTAACTGTAAATTGGAGCCAGCTGTTATAGAGGTATTCTCTTATAAAACCAGTAAAACTGCCTTCTTTAATTGACTAATAGACATAGGAACTGTGAAAAGGATTATTCTCTATTCAGAACCAAATATAATCTAAAGTCTCCTTAAGCTGTGCACTTAAACAAAATATATTAATACAGGAGAGCTCTGATATCAGCAATGGATTATTATATATGATATATATATATATCATGTGATATATATATATACATATGATATATATATATATATATATGATATATATATATATATATATCAGCAATGGATATATATATATATATCCCTACCAGGGAATCCAAGCCCCCATCCCCCCAAAAGATAAAGGCTTCTTGCCTGTAAACTGGGATACCTGCAAGGAGAGAGGCAATAAGGCCCTGCTGTTGAAGACCTGATGTAAGCATGGGAAAGATGTATTGAGACCACACTTGCAAGTATACAGTTGGTTTCTGGAATACCAGAGAGTGTTTCCAAAGGACCCCTAAACCAATAAAGCAAATATAGGTCTCCTTGAGTCAAGCAAGACTCCTCCGTCAGCATCAGCTACACCTCACCTGCCTGGAAATACTGTGCAGCAGTGGCAGCCACATGTCTGTATATCCCAAATCTAATTGGCTATTAGCTCTCTCCTTGGAGGAATAACCCACGGCTGATGCCACAGGCTGATGCTTACATCCTCTAGTGGTTAGGAGATGATATAAGCCACAGTAAGACCCTGTCATATTTTACAGAAATTGCTTTCCATAGTGGTTGTATGAGTTTACATTCCCACCAGCAGTGGATGAGAGTTCCCCTTTCTCCACAACCTCTCCAGTATTTGGTATCTTTTGTTTTCTTGTTCCTAGCCAGTCTTATTGGAGTGAGATATCTTAAAGTGGGTTTAATTTCAGTTTCCTTAATTATTAATGACGTTGAACAATTTTTAAGATGTTTCTCTCCGTTTTACTTCCTCACTTGTGAAGTCTCTGTTCAGCTCTTTACTCCGTCTTTTGAGTGGGTTATTTGTTTTCTTACTTCTCAGGTTTTTGGGTGGTTTATATATTCTGAAAGTTAATGCTCTCTCAGATGTATCAGCGGTGAAGGTTTTCTCCCACTCTGTGGGTTTTATCTTCACTAATTCTTTCATTGTATGGAAGCTTTTGAATTTAATGAGGTCCCACTTGTCAATTGTAGACCTTATTTCCTGTGCAGCTGGTGTCTAATTTAGAAAGTCTTTTCCTACCAGTATGTCTTGTAGGTTTCTGCCAATGTTTTTGTCTATCACCTTCAGAGTTTCAGGTTTCACATTGAGGTCTTTGATCCATTTGGAGTTGATTTTTGTCCAGGGTGAGAGGTAAGGATTTAATTTTATTCTTATACAAGTGGTGATCCAGTTTTGCCAACAGCATTTGCTGAAGATGCTGTCTTTCCTCCATTGTGTCTTCTTGGCCCCTTTGTCAAATATGAAGTGGCTGAAATTGTATGAGCTCAAGTTTGGATCTTCAGTTTTGTTCCATTGGTCTACAGGTCTGTTTTTGTGCCAGTACCAGGCTGTTTTTGATATAGACCTGTAATATAGTTTGAAGTCTGGTATAGCGATCCTCCCAGTATTGCTCTTTTTGACCAGGGTTGCTTTGGCTATTTAGGATCTTTTGTTTTTCAATGTGAATTTAAGGATTTTTTTTTCCAAGACTGTGAAGAAACTCTTGGGGATTTTAATTGAGATTGCATTGAATCTGCATATTAATTTGGGTAGAATGGACATTTTTACTATATTGATTTTTCCAATCCATGAGCATGGGAGACTTTTCCATCTTCTGATGTCTTCTTCAATCTCCTTCTTCAGGGCTTTAAAATTTTTGTTGTAGAGATCTTTGGTGTTTTGGGTTAGGTTTGTTCCTAGGTATTTTGTTGTTTTTGTTGCTTGTTGTTGGTATAAAGAAAGGCTTCTGATTTTTCTAGGTTAATTTTGTATCCCACCACTTCACTGAAAGTCATTATCATTTCTAGGAGTTTTCAGCAATCCTTTATGTAAACTATCATATCATCAGGTTTTATACTGAGATCTCTGATCCACTTGGAGTTGACTTTTGTACAATGGGAAGACCCTAGTGTGGAGCACAAGGGCAGGACTAATGGTTGTTTGGGCTTGCCAAGGAGGAGCCTTCAAACAATTCCTTAAGGAAAACATGACATCTTTCAGTGTAATAAAGAAAAAATATAGTAATAATAAAAAAGAAATCATCAGCTGAAGATGCTAAAACTTATGATATCACAATCTTTTTAAAAATTTATTTATTTATTTATTTATTTATTTGAATGTACTGTCTGCATGTAGGTCTGTGCACCCGTGTTGTGCAATGGCGAGGAGGTCAGAAAATGGTGTTGGATTTCCCTGGAACTGGAGTTCTCCTGGAATTGGAGTTACGGCTTCCATGTTGGGTGCTGGGGATCGAACCCGGGTCCTCTGCAAGAGCAGTCGGTGCTCTTAACCGCTAGGCCATCTCTCCAGCCCATGATATCATAATCTTGATGTATGTGTGGCATACGTATATGCATATTTTAGAGTGATGCAAATTGGAAGGAAACACAACAACAACAATAACAAAAAGACTGGGTCAAAGAACTGACTGAAACAGTGAACTTCTCCCTGACACAGTGAACTTCTGCATTGAAAATTTTAAAAGAGACTGAGAAAAAGATGAAAAACATGTTTGGCAGAATGCATGAGCTCTGGTGGGGTGGGGGGCAAGGAAGGGGGAGTGGGTCTAGATTTGTTTGGGAAATGTTGTATGAAATGCACAAAGCTTTAATAAAAAATTGGCTTTGAAAAAAAAGAAATTGTCCAATTTCATTCTCCTACACGTGGTGAGCCTGTTCTGCCAGCACCATTTGTTGAAGATGCTGTCTTTTCCCATTGTGTATTCTTGGCACCTTTGTCAAATATCGGGTGGCTCGAACTGTATGTACTCATGTTTGATTCTTCTATTCTGTTCCATTGATCTACATGTCTATTTTTGTCCCAGTACCATGTTGTTTTTATAACTACAGCTCTGTAATATAACCTGAGATCTGGTATGGTGATGCCCCCTGCATTTTTCTTTTTGCTGAAGATTGTTTTGGCTATCCAGGGTCTTTTGTGGTTCCATATGAATTTTTGGATGACTTTTTCTAGCTCTGTGAAGAATGTTGTGGGTATTTTGATTGGTAATGGATTGAATCTATAGATTGTTTTTGGTAAGATGGGTCATTTTCACAATATTGATTCTACCAATCCACAAGAGTAGACTTTTCATTCTCCTAAGTGTCTTGGTCTTTCTTTAAAGTTTTGAAATTTTCATTGAAGAGATCTTTAATATTTTTGGTTAGGTTTATTCTTAAGCATTTTTTTTTTTGAAGTTAAGGTGAATGGGAGGGTTTCCTTGTATGTTCTTTCTGATTGCTTGTTGTTGAGATATAGAAACACTACTGATTTTTGTAAATTCACTGCTGGTGGGAATGCAGACTAGTGCAACCACTATGGAAGGCAGTGTGGGGAACTCTTAAAAAAAATGAACCTACCATATGACCCAGTTATACCATTCCTTGGCATGTACCCAAAGAACTCATCGTACTATAAAGATACCTGTACTCTCATATGACCCAGTTATACCATTCCTTGGCATGTACCCAAAGAACTCATCGTACTATAAAGATACCTGTACTCCCATATGACCCAGTTATACCATTCCTTGGCATGTACCCAAAGAACTCATCGTACTATAAAGATACCTGTACTCCCATATGACCCAGTTATACCATTCCTTGGCATGTACCCAAAGAACTCATCGTACTATAAAGATACCTGTACTCCCATATGACCCAGTTATACCATTCCTTGGCATGTACCCAAAGAACTCATCGTACTATAAAGATACCTGTACTCCCATATGACCCAGTTATACCATTCCTTGGCATGTACCCAAAGAACTCATCGTACTATAAAGATACCTGTACTCCCATATGACCCAGTTATACCATTCCTTGGCATGTACCCAAAGAACTCATCGTACTATAAAGATACCTGTACTCCCATATGACCCAGTTATACCATTCCTTGGCATTTACCCAAAGAACTCATCGTACTATAAAGATACCTGTACTCCCATATGACCCAGTTATACCATTCCTTGGCATGTACCCAAAGAACTCATCGTACTATAAAGACACCTGTACTCCCATATCTGTTGCTGCTCTCTTCACAATAACAAAGAAATGGAAACAACGTCAACGTCCTACAACTGTTGAATGGATAAAGAAAATATGGTACATGTACATAATGGAGTACTACTCAGAGGTAAGATGAAATTATGAAAGTCACAGGTAAATGGACAGAACCAGAAAATGTTATTCTGAATAAAATAACAGAAAGGCAGAAAACAAGGCAAAGTGTGTTCTCTGTCATTTGTGGATTGAAGCACCAATCCTTTACTTGAGTAGATATCCTGATCTAACACCAGGAGCCAAGAAATTGGAAAGGATACATGGAGGGAAAGGAAAAGAAAGAAACTGAAAGAGGTGACAGTAAGGAACAGATGTTACTAGGGAGAGGTTGGGGGTGCTGGATTGGGAGGGGATGTGGGGGAGATATACAAGGGGCATGGTGGGCAGTGGGGGAGGTTAGGAGAGGGGAAGGGTGTGGATTATGAGGGTGTTGGGGCTGGGAAAGGAGGATGGGGTGGGAAGGGAAAAAGAAAGAATAGAAATGATTGGACCTTGGGAGGCTAGGGAACCCAGCATGTAATGTGATACCCCAGAGACCCCATGAGAAATTCAGATACATTCTCTGAATATCAGTGCACAAGTTGTTACAACCTGGGGGCTGTGGGGCAGGGAACACAGTGCAAGACAGAGGACACCTCCCTTTGAATGGTTGGTGAGAGTAATCCAAGAGACACTCAGAACAATGCATGCTATCATCAAAGCTCTTGATTATCTTTCAGAAAGAAACTAAGACCCTACTGCTCAGAACAGGGCATGCTTCAGGAACGGGACTTAGGTTAATGAAACATAAACTGACCTTGAAGCCTTCTACTTGAAGTTAAGGGCTGGCAATGCTAGACAATGTGCATAGTGCTAAGGGAGCAAATCAATCAATGGTACAACCCAGCCCCAATGCCTAACAACCATAATGAGTTACCCAGCAACTACCTCTCTTGGTGTAATAAAGGCACTGTTGTCTAGGGGGATGGTCAACAGCTATCTAATTGGACTTGGAACCCTCTCAATGGGAGTGAACCCTTGAAAACCAATGTAAACTCAGCAAAATGCACCAGGCTGGAGAGGACATGGAGCCCAGAGAAAAACCTATTGGTGTAATAGCTCTAGACAAATGAAATTTCTTACCATACACTAACTATGGAATCTTATATTTACACACAAGCATATGGGATATCACTCATCAAAAAAGCTACTCTTTGCAACAGATGGAGGCCACTGCAGTACCCCACAACTGGTCACACAGAACATATACATCTGAAAGATCCTTATTCCTAGGAGACACATCTACGTAGAATGAGGGGCAGAGAGAAAATGAATGCATCCAGTAAAGCTTCATTATACAATAGAGTGTAATGCAAATGGAAGGCTACAACCAGTCAAGCGTCTTTAAAGAATGGGAGCCTCCAGAGTGTCTATCTCTGGATGGGGACCCTATATTAAACCTCACCTACTGTATTAGTCACTTTTCTGTTGCTGTGATAAACCACCATGAGCAAGAGAATTTATAAAAGGAAGAGTTTATTTGAGCTTACTATTGACGGTTCCAAGCAGTTGTGCCCAAACCACACAGCCCAAGGGTCCCAACATCCAGCTGGGGGGCTTGTATGTTCAACCAAGTTGATCACCATATTGACTTTTGTCACAACTGTTGACTTTGAACTCTGCTTTTGTAGGAGGAAGTAACCATGGATCACATCTAAATGAGTGAGCATCATTCTGGTCTCACGTAACTATTTACAGACACTGAAAATTGAATCTCGTATAATTTCTTCAAACCTTCCTTTTTTATTTCCTTCCAAACCACTAAAAAAATCCTAAAAGTTATTTGTAGCTTTTGGGTTATTCAAAAAAAATGGAGGGTGGATTTGGTTTGGGGGCCATAGTTTGCTGACCTTGGGTCTAAGAAGCAAAGCTTTCAGTTGTACAGTTTGTTTATCCTTACTTGTATTTTTTTTAAATTTATTTTATTATTTTTTATGTGTATGAGTGTACTGTCTGCATGTAGGTTGGTGCACCCATGTTGTGCGGAGGTCAGAAGAGGGTGTTGGATTCCCCTGGAACTGGAGTTAAAGATGGTTCTTAGCTGCGATGTGGATGCTGGGAATCAAACCCAGGAGCAGTAGGTGCTCTTAACCAGTGAGTCATCTCTCCAGCCCCAATCCTTAGTTGTCTTTTTTTTTTCTTCTATGCCATAGTGAGTTTTTACTCATTTTGTTCAGCTTCCCAAGGAGTGCTTTTGTTTGAATCATCATCGATCTTACTTGTCTTTTAAAATTCCTTGACTTTAGAGTTATTTAGGGGGCAGACATGCATACAATTCAGGAAGATAAAACTAAACTTAAAATATGAAGAAAAATATAAGGTCTGAGACACATACAGAAAAATAGGTAAAACACTTCAAGGACTTTCTGAAAAGGACCCCAAATGTAAAGAACTGATAAATAGGATTGTATGAAATTATTAAACCTTTAGAACAAAGAAATAATCACAAGAGTTAAGAAAGCCTACAGAGCAGGATAATCAGAGATAGGTTTAAGAATCTAGAATAGTTACAGAGCTGCAAAAATTAAACATCAAAAATCCAAATGATGCAATCACTAAATGGGACAAAAACATTTACAATGCTGATGGCCAGTAAATATTTGAAAGATACTCCCTAAACTTTACCACCCCTGCCCAACCCCCTAGCTGGTGATGACTTGAAATATGAATAAGCTTTTTAAAAATATTTTTATTGTAGTTTTGTGCATTTCATACATTTCTCCATCTAATTTAGACTCATTCCCCCTTCTGTGCTCCCCACCCTACCCTAGCTCATGCGTCCTGCCATACATGTCTTGCATTTTTTTCTCAATCTTTTTTTTTTTTTTTTAATTTTTTTTATTAATTTTATTTATTTCTGTATGTGTATGAATGTACTGTCTGCATGCAAGTTTGTGCACCCGTGTCGTGCAATGCCACGGAGGTCAGAAGAGGGTGTCGGATTCCCCTGGAACTGGAGTTCTCCTGGAATTGGAGTTTCAGACGGTTCTTGGCCGCCATGTGGGTGCTGGGGATCGAACCTGGGTCCTCTGCAAGAGCGGTCGGCGCTCTTAACCGCTAGGCCATCTCTCCAGCCCTCTCAATCTTTTTAAAGTTTTTCTTTGCAGAGGTTTACTGTTTGGGGCAGAAGTTTACTGTTTCAGTCAGTTCTTTGACACAGTCCTTTTGTTGTTGTTGTTCTCTCCCCTTTGTATTACTCCAAACTATACGATATAAACAACATATATGGATCAAAATTATGACCTCTGAGAATAAACTGGATGCTAATTCCTAACTTTATTTTGGGATTCACATTTTTTCACTTTAATTTTATATTACTCTAAAATATGTATACATAACATCCACCCATATACCAAAATTACAAAGTCTGAAAATAAATGGTAGGTTAATTCTAGAGCCCATTAAGGGATTCACATTTTAACCTTACAGTTGCTTTCAGATAAAAAGACATATAACATTAATGTTGCTCAGTTTGCTTTACAAGTAGGGATTTGGTGCTAGCATCCACAAATGAGGGATACAATTCATCGTTTGTTTTTCTGGGAACTGTGTTACTTCACTTAGCATAATGGCTTCAAGTTCCATCCATTTACCTGTAAAGTTCATAATGTTGTCTTTCTTTGCTGCTGCATAGGACTCCATTGTGTAGTTGTACCACATTTTCTTTATCCACTCATGAGTAGAGGGACACTTGGGTTGCTCCCAGTTCTTTGCTGTTGTGAAGAGAGCTGCATTAAACAGGGTTGTCCACATGTCTCTACAATAGGATGAGTCTTGTGGGTATATACCCGGGAGTGGTATGACTGGGTCTAGTGGTGGGTTTAATTTGAGTATTTGAGTCTTTTAAGTATTCTCCATACTGTTTTAATACAGGTTGCACAACTTGCATTCCTACCAGCAGTGAATAAGTGGTCCCCTTTCCCCCACAACCTCTCCAGCATTTGGTGTCATTTGTTTTCCTAATCCTAGCCAGTCTTATCAGGGTAAAAAAATTTTAAGCTGGTTTTAATTTGCATCTCCTTAATTATTAGCAATGTTGAACACTTTCTGAGATGTTTCCCAGCCATCTTCACTTCTTCATTTGTGAATTCTCTGTTCAGCTCTTTACTCCATCTTTTGATCGAGTCATTTGTTTTCTGGCTCCTTTGTTTTTTGAGTAATTTATATATTCTGGATGTTAATGCTCTGTCAGATGTATCACTGGTGAAAATTTCCTCCCACTCTTTGGGTTTTCTTTTCACTTCTTTGATTGTTTCTTTCTCTGTACAGAAGCTTTTGAGTTTAAGGAGGTCCCACTTGTCTGTTGATCTTGCTTCTAACACAGCTGCTGTCTGATTTAGAAAGTCTCTTCCTATGCCCATATTTTGTAGGTTACTGTAGACATTTCCTTCTATCATTTTCAAGGTTTCTGGTTTCCAGTTGAGGTCTTTGATCCGTTTGGAGTTGATTTTTGCACATGGTGAAAGGTAGGGGCTCAGCTTCATACTTCTACAAGTTGTGATACAGTTTTTCCAGCACCATTTGCTGAAAATGCTGCCTTTCCTCCATTGAGTCTTCTTGGCCCCCTTGTCAAAGATGAGGTGGCTGAAATTGCATGTGCTCAAGTTTGGATCTTCAATTTTGTTCCACTGATCTATGATCTGTTTTTCTGCCAGGACCAGGCTGTTTTTATAACTATAGCCCTGTAATATAGTTTGAAGTCTGGTATAGTAATCCCCCCCGCCCCAATCAGGCATTGCTCTTTTTGTTCAGGGTTACTTTGGCTATCCAAGGTATTTTGTTTTTCCATATGAATTTAAGGATTTATTTTTTACTGTATTAATTCTTCCAAACCATGAGCAAAGCAGGTCTTTCCATTTTCTAGTAACTTCTTAAATCTCCTTATTCAGGGATTTAAATTTTTCATTGTAGAGATCTTTGGTTTGGTTAGGTTTTTTCCAAGGTATTTTATTTTTTTTTTTGGAGGTTACTGTGAATGGGAGGGTCTCGTTGTATTCCTTCTCCATTTGTTTATTGTTGGTGTAAAGAAAAGCTACTGATTTTTCTAGGTTAATTTTGTATCCCAACACTTTACTGAAACTCTTAACCTAGGAGTTTCTTGGTGGAGTTTTTTGCATCTCTTAGGTAAACTTTTGTATCATCTTCAAAAAGGGATACTTTCACTTTCTCTTTTCCAATAATACTCCTTTAATTTCATTTTCTTGCCTTATTGCTCTAGCAAATATTTCAAGCACTATATTGAAGAGGAGTGGAGATGGGGGCAGCCTTGCCTGGTTCCTGATTTTTTTTTTTTTTTTGGTGTTTTTGAGACAGGGTCTTCCTGTAGCCCCAGCTTTCCTGGAACTCACTCTGTAGACCAGGTTGGCCTTGAACTCACAGAGATCTACCTGCCTCTGCTTTCCAAGTGCTAGGATTAAAAGCATGCACCACCATGCCTGGCTTAAAAATGGTTCTGAGCTTTCTTCTGTGTTTCTCTTTTCATTTATTTTCTTTTTAATATTTATTATATTTTAAGGGATTCACAATATAAGAGCATAGTTGTTTTCAGATCACATTGACGTTGCTCAGTTTGCCATACAATTAGGTAATTGGTGCTAGCACAGAAGAAAGCAAAAGTCCTGGCTGAGGAATGAACCATGGCACAAGGGCTCATGGCAAGAAGAAAAGTAGAGCTCGGAGACTGAAATGCAGAGGATGAACACAGTGGGTCTTCATGAACTTTAAGCTCAGAAGGGCAGATGGCAAAGATGCTTTTGTTTCAAGTGGTCATCCTAGCAAATATCCAAAAATTGATCCAAGGTACTGTGTCATAAATTTTAGAACCCTAATAAAACTATTGAAAAGAAAAGGAATTTACATAGATACACTATGCTAGAAATACTGAAAACGAAAGGAAAGAGAAACTCTTCAAAAGCACACAGCTTGAAAGATCTGGAAAATGAGTGATGTTGAGAGCTGGTGTCTCACAGAGGATTGCACAAAGGACCTTTTCTGTAAGTGTGAAAGAAAAGAGAATGACTAGGGGGAGCTTCTTGGTCCCAGAGAAATATATCCAGACATCAGGGATATGAATACATGTAGACACACAGAAACAGTGTGTGCCATGCAGACTTGCATGGGATAAATGCTTAACTATTTCAGAAAGAAAGAAAAGCAGCCCAGAGACAGATCTGAGGCTGAAGAAGAAACAGTGATCACAGAAGCCTCTGGGTGCAAGTTCGAGAGCTGAGAAGGCTAAATGCCCTCAAATGTGAGGAGTGAGGGGGATCGCTCAAAACATACTCATCAAGGTATCCTTCAGTGTAGCAGGAAAGGTGTTGATTATCCTTTGATTTTAATAAATAATAAATGGTTGCTGAAAAAAAAGGTTCTTAGCTGCCATGTGGGTGCTGGGAATTGAACCCAAGTCCTCTGCAAGAGCAGTTCATACTCTTAACCACTGAGCCATCCCTCCAGCCCTCAGATTGCCTTTCAATTAGGGAATTTGGTACTAGCATCCATAAATGAAGGAAACCATTCCCTGTTTGTTTTCTTGGGACTGTGTTACTTCACTTAGCATAATGGCTTCAAGTACCACCATTTACCTCCAAAGTTCATGATATCATCTTTCTTTACTGCTGCGTAGAGCTCCATTGTGTAGATGTGCCACATTTTTGTTATCCACTTGTCAGTTGAGGGGTATTTGGGTTGGTTCCAGCTCTTCGCTATTATGAAGAGAGCTACAATTAACATAGATGTGCATGTATCTTTGAATTAGGATGTCTTGTAGATATATACCCAGGAGGGGTATGGCTGAGTGGTAGGCTCATTTTGAGTCCTTTAAGGGTTCTCCACACTGCTTCCCGCAGTGATTGTTTACATTCCCACTAGCAGTAGATGAGTGTTCCCTTTTCTCTACAACATCTCCTGCATTTGGTGTCTTTTGTTTTCTTGATCTTAGCCAGCCTTATTGGAGTGAAATGATATCTTAGAGTGGTTTTAATTTGCATTTATTTAATTACTAATGATGTTGAACACTTTTTAAGATGTTTCTCAGCCATTTTATTTCCTCACTTGTGAAGTCTCTGTTCAGCTCTTTGCTCTCTTTTGAGTAGGTCATTTTTCTTCTTTGTTTTTTAAGTAGTTTATATATTCTTGACGTTAATGCTCTGTCAGATATATCACTGGTGAAGGTTTCCTCCCACTCTATGGGGTTTCTCTTCACTTCCTTGATTGTTTTTTTCACTGTACAGAAGCTTTTGAGTTTGATGAGGTCCCACTTGTCAGCTGTTGACCTTATTTCCTGTGGAGCTACATTTTGATTTAGAAAGTCTTTTCCTACTCCTATGTCTTGTAGACTGTTACCAACTTTTTCTTCTATCACCTTCAGAGTTTCAGGTTTCATACTGATGTCTTTGATATACTTGGAGTTGATTTTTGTACAGGATGAGAGGTAGGGGTTTAATTTTGTTCTTCTACAAATGGTGATCCAGTTTTGCCAGCACCATATCCTGAAGATGGTATCTTTCCTCCAATGAGCTTTTTTGGCCCCATTATCAAATATGAGGTTCTGAAATTGTATGAGCTCAAGTTTGGATTCTCAGTTTTGTTCCATTGTCTCCAGGTCTGTTTTTGTGCCAGTACCACGCTGTCTTTATAACTATAGCCCTGTAGTATAGCTTGAAGTCTGGTAAGGTGATTCCGCCCTGTATTGTATTTTTTGCTCAGGGTTGCTTTAGCTATTCAGGGTCTTTTGTTTTTCCATATGAATTAAAGGATTTTTTTCCAAGTCTGTGAAGAAACTCATGGACATTTTAATTGTGATTGCACTGAATCTGCATATTAATTTTGTTAGACTGGACATTTTTACTATTTTGATTTTTTCAATCCATCAGCATGGGAGGTTTTTCCATCTTTTGATGTCATTTCCAATCTCTTTCATCAGGGGTTTAAATTTTTTGTTGTAGAGATCTTTGGTATCTTTATTCCCAGGTATTTTTTTTTTTTAAGGCTACTGTGGGTGGGAAGGTTCCCTTATATTCCTTCTCCAGTTGCTTGTTGTTATTATAAAGAAATGCTACTGATTTTTCTAGATTAATTTTGTATCCTGCCACTTTACTTTAACTCTTGTTTCTAGGATTTTTCTGGTGGAATATTTTGCATCCTTCAGGTAAAATATCATATAATCTGCAAATAGGGATAGTTTGACTTCCTCTTTTCTAATTAGTATTCCTTTAATTTCCCTTTCTTTCCTTATTACCCTAGCAAGCATTTCAAGCACTATATTGAAGAGGAGTGGTGATAGGGAGCAGCCTTGCTGGCTTCCTGATTTTAAGGGGAATGCTTCTAATTTCCCCATTTAGCATAATGTTGGCTGTATGTTTGTTGTATATGGCTTTGATTATGTTGAGGAATGTTCCCTCCAGTCCAATTCCCTCTAAGACTTTAAACATGAAGTCATGCTGGATTTTGTCAAAGGCTTTTTCTACATCAATTGAGATGACCATGTGGTTTTTGTCTTTCGGTCCATTTATGTGCTTTATGACATTTATTGATTTGGGTATGTTGACCCATTCCTGCATCTCTGGTATGAATCCAACTTAGTGAATGATCTTTTTGATATGGATCTGTATGCAGTTTGCAAGTATTTTGCTGAGAATTTTTGCATCTATATTCAGTAATGAAATGGGCCTCTCTTTTGTTTGTATCTTTGCCTGGTTTTGGTATTAGAGTGATGCTGGCTTCATAAAAGGAATTTGAGAGAATTCCCTCTGTTTCTATCCTTCTGAACAATTTGAGTAATAGTGGTTGTATGTCCTCTTTAAATGTTTTATAGAATTCTGCCATAAATCCATCTGGGCCTGGGCTTCTTTTAGTTGAGAGGTTTTGAATTACTATTTCAATTTCCTCATATGATATGGGTCTGTTTAAGCTGTCAGTCTTTTTTGATTAAGCTTTGGTGAATTCCAGGATTTCAGATATTCATCCATTTCTCTTAGGTTTTCAAGTTTAGTAGAGTATAGGTTTTTAAAATATTCTTGTATGATTGTCTGAATCTTTTAGATGTCTGTCATGATATTTCTCTTTTCATATTGAATTCTACTGATTTGGAGTTGCTGTTTCTTTCTTTTGGTTAACTGGGCTAGAGGTCTATCTATCTTGTTTATCCTTCCAAAGAACCAGCTTTTGGATTCATTGATTCTTTGTATTGTTTTCTTTGTTTCTATTTCATTGATCTCTGCTCTAATTTTTGTTATTTTGTCTTGTCCTTTGGGTTTAGGATTCATTTGTTGTTGTCTCTCAAGTGGTTTTAGCTGCAGTGTTAGATCATTTATTTGTGCTATTTCTATTTTTTTTAATGTGGGCACATAGGGCTATAAATTTCCCTCTTAGGACTGCTTTTAAAGTATCCCATGGGTTTTGTTGTGTTGTAGTGTCTTTTTCATTTAGTTCCAGGAATACTTTTCTTTCTTTATTTCTTCCTTGACCCATTCATTATTCAGGAGTGTGTTGTTTAAGTCTCCATGTGTTCTTGTAGATAGTAGGGCTTATTCTGGTGTTGATATTGAACCTTATTGCACTGTGGTCTGATAGAATGCATGGGATTATTTAAATCCTTTTATATTTGTTGTTTTTTCTGTGTCCCAGTATGTGGTCAGTTTTGGAGAATGTTCCATGGGGTGCTGAGTAGAAAGTATATTCTCTGGTATTTGGTGGAATATTCAGTAGATGTCTGTGAGGTCCATTTGATGTATAGCATTGTTCAGTTCAGATATCTCCCTGTTTATTCTTTGTCCAGTTGACCTGTCCAAACGGCTCAGTGAGGCATTGAAGTCCCCTACTATTAGTGTGCTGTGATTAATCTGTGACTTGTTGTCCTTCAGAACTTTGCTTATAAAGTTTGGTGTGTATATATTCATAATTATTAAATCTTTATGGTTAATTATTCCTTTGATAAGGATATGGCCCTCTTTGTCTCTTCTGATTAGTTTTCATTTGAAGTCTATTTTGTCTGATATTGGAATAGTAACTCCTGCTTGGTTTTTGCTACCATTTGCTTGGAATATTTTTTCCATCCTTTCACCTTAAGTTCAGGCTTATCTTTGAGGGTGAGATGTATTTCTTGTAGACAGCATATAGATGGATTCTGTTTCCTAATCCATTCTCCCAGTCTATGTCTCTTGATTAGGGAGTTTAGACCATTAATATTTAAGGTTATTATTGAGAGATATATATTGCTTACCTTCAACTTATCTTCTGTTTGCATTTTTAGTCTAGGTTTTTTTTTCCCAGGGTTATACCTTCATTAATTACTCTCTCTTTTATTTTATCTTCTTTCCTCTGTCCTCTGAATTGCTTCAAGTGTTTTCTTAAGGGTTGGTTTTCTAGACATGTATTCTTTCATCTTGTTTATGTCATGAAAAGTTTTCTTTCTCCTACTATAATTGGCATTTTTGCTGGGTAAAGTAATCTAGCTTAGCATCTATAGTCATTTAGCGCTGGGAATGGTCTGGTCCAAGTTCTCCTGGCTTTCATGGTTCACATTGAAAAGTCAGCTGTAATTCTGATGGGTTTCCCTCTATGTGTAACTTGTTGTCTTTTTTCTTGTGGCTTTCAGTATTCTGTCTTTGTTTTGAGCATCTAACATTTTTACTATGATATGGCATGGAGAATTTCTTTTCTGATCTTGTCTATTTGGTGTTCTATGTGCTTCTCATATTTGTATGGGTATGTCTTTTTTAATTTGCAGAAATTTTCTTCTATAATTCTGTTGAAGATCTGATCAATCCCATTATCCTGGGATTCTTCTCCTTTCTCTATGCCTTTCATGCAGAGGTTTGGTCTTTTCATGGTGTCCCACATTTCCTGATTATTAGACTCCTGTGTTTTTAATATATATATATATATATATATATATATTTTTTTTTTTGTCTCTTCAAGGACAGGGTCTCCTTGTAGCCCCAGCTGTCCTGGAAACTCACTCTGTAGACAGGCTGGCCTTGAACTCACAGAATCCGCCTGCCTCTTCCTCCCAGTGCTAGGATTAAAGGTGTGTGCCACCAACGCCTGGCCTGAATCCTTCTCTCTAGTCTTTGATTATTTTTCTGTGTGTTCAGTTTCCTTTTTTGTTTTGGCCTGAAATTTCTTCAGTATTTCCACTTCCCTTTGGAGTTTGACATTCTCTCCCTCTGGTTCTTCGAGTCCTTTGTCTGTGAGTTCTTTGTATTCCTTAACTTCTTTGAGCTCTTGGTTGTGTATGTGTTTTTTGTCTGTGTCCTGGGTTTCCGTCCGAGGTCTCTTTGGGGTCCTCTAGGTTGGTGTGTTTTGTGGGTGTTTTTTTGGTTTCACCTTTTTTTTTTCCCTTGTGCTTTTGGAATGTGGATTCATTTTGTTGTTTGTATTCTGTTAGGAAACTCAAGTAGCTTGTATTAGTCACTTTTCTGTTGCTGTGATAAAACACCATGACCAAAGGAACTTATAACAGGAAGAGTTTATTTGAGCTTATGATTGATGGTTCCAGGGAATTAGAGTCCATTGTGGCAGGAGGCATGGCAGCTGGAGCTGGAGCAGCAAGCGAGGGTCACATCTTGCAATGAGCACAGGAAGCAGAGAGACTGAGACTGGAGACCACAAGGCTTGTTAAACTCATTAAGCCTGCTCCCAATAACATACTTCCTCTAGCATGGCCACACCTTCTAAGACCTCCAAGACATGCCACCAACTGGAGGCAAATGTTGAATACTTAAAGCCTAGGGGGACACTCATTCAAACCACCACATTCCACTCCCTGGCCCCCATAGGCTCCTGACCATATAAAATGAAAAATGCATTTAGTCCAGCCTTAAAAGTCCCCATAGTCTTTACCAGTTTCAATGCCATTCAAAAGTCTACAGTCCAAAGTCTCTTCTGAGAACAGGCCAATCCTCTAACTGAAGCTCTGTAAAATCAAAAGAAAATTACATACTCCAATGTACATGGAACCGAATACACATTCCCATTCCAAAGGGAGGAATAGAGGCATTAGTGAGGAAATACTGGACCAAACAAGACCGAAAACCACAGGGCAAACGCCAAGTCCAGTAGTCCACATGCAACTTCTGGGATTGACTTCCAAAGGGCTTAGTGGCTTAGCTCTTCCAGCTTTGCTTGCAACATACATCTCTTTCTTAGGCTGGTACCATTCCCTGTATGCAGCTTCCTTGGCAAATATTCACAGGTCTGGCATCTCGAAAGTCTTCTTGGGTCTCCACTGCCAACCAGGCTTCACATTCACACTTCACAAGCCTATCATGCTGCCTTCAGGGCCTTTTATTCAGGGACGCCCCTGCTGCACTCTGCCTGGCCTCTGTGGACTCTCTGAAACCGTGGAGGAAGAACTGATGCCCCTTCACTCTTGCATTCTTCGTGCCTCTAAAGCCAGCACCTCGTAATGAAATTGCCAATCTGGCTGCAAGTTCAGGATGAACTCTCTCCTACTTTAACCACATTTGCAAATTTTCTCTGCCCTGCACTTGTTGGAGTAGAAAATGCTTTCTTAGCTGGGTGTGGTCTTGCCCTGAAGGTACCGTTTCTCTTGTTTACTTGTAAATCTCGAGGCCTCTCCTTAATCACTTGAATCTCACTTTTTCCATTGTTTACTTGTAAGTAGCTAGGCCTCTTCCTAATCACCTTAGTCTCCTTATCAAAAGGAACCTCTACTTCACATGCCTTGGCCCCACTTTTAATCTTCCTAGTCCAGTTTTCAGATCCAAACTGTACATTCTGCATTTCTCTCTGCCTCATCTGCTCTTCTTCACTGTAGATCTGCACAATATTCACCATTACAGACCACGCCACCATTTCTACATTAAGCTGTCTTGAAATTTCCACCAAAGACAATTAGTCCACTGCTTTTCAATTAGCATCAGGCAAGCATTTGGGCTGTGGGCAAACTGCTGCCAGACTCTTTATCAAAATATCCCAGTTGCTGCCTAAGTCTTTATTCCTCTGGAACTACATCTTTTGCAGCAATACTTCTTCCAGGCTTCTACTAGAATGGCCCCTTAAGCTCTGCTTACAGTAGTCAACAGCTTTTCTAGCCCAAAGTTCCAAAGTCTTCCACATTTCTCCAAACATCCACATGGTCAGGTTCTTCACAGCCAACAGCCCACTCTCTGGTACCAAATAACTATATTAGTCACTTTTCTGTTGCTGTGATAAAACACCATGGCCAAAGGAACTTATAAGAGGAAGAGTTTATTTGAGCTTGCGATTGATGGTTCCAGGGAATTAGAGTCCATTGTGGTGGGAGGCATGGCGGCTGGAGCTGGAGCAGCAAGCCGAGGGTCACATCTTGCAATGAGCACAGGAAACAGAGAGAGCGACTGGAGACCACAAGGCTTGTTTAACTCGCTAGGCCTGCCCCCAATAACGTACTTCCTCTAGCATGGCCACACCTTCTAAGACCTCCAAGAACAGTGCCACCAACTGGAGACAAATGTCTGAATACTTAAAGCCTAGGGGGACACTCATTCAAACCACCACGTAGCTCTGCCTTGAGCTGAAGGTTGACCTGTTTGCAGGTTACCTCCTGGGGCCTGGCCACCCACTGCAGGTGCTCTGCTCTTTGGTGATGAATAAGCTTCTAGAGGTTCCCTGGGAAGGCATAAGAAAAGGAACCTATTTAGAATATCAAATCATATTTATTTACTAGGGAATGGAACAGAAGTTCTATATAAGTATGGTTTGACACACTGTTTCTTTAAACAGGAAATGCTTGTGCTAGATAGCTTTAGTTGTTACCTTGACACACCTGGGTCGATGGAACCTCAGTTAAGAAACTGACTCCATTAGATTGGTCTGTGGCCATATCTGTGGGACATTTTCTAGATTGTTGAGTGATGTGAGAGGGCCCAGCCTATTGTGGGCGGTGCCACCCTTGGACAGGTGGTCCTGTGTTGTATAAGTAGGCTGAGCATAAGCCAGGGGAGCAAGCCAGTAAGCAGCTTTCCTCCATGGCCTCTGCTTCAGCTCCTACCTCCAGGTTTCTGCTCTGAGTTTCTACCTTGAACTCCCTCAGTGATGAACTATGACCCAGGAGTTATAAGAGAAAATAAGTCTTTTTCCTCTAAGTTGGTTTTGGTCAGTGTTTTCTTTCTTTTCTTTTTTTTTAACTTTAATCAAATTTTTGTGTATTTCATATAGAACATCTTAATTGGTCCTAATTTTTCCTTACTTGCAAACTTCCATAGCTCTCCTACTCAAATTAATTCATTCCGTCATTTGTATTAGGGCCTATTGTGTCAAGTTATCACCCCCAGATATTTCTCAGTGCAAGTTCACCCACTAAGCTCTAGTGAGTATATTCAGAGTATCCAGCTTTAGGAAGATCAGCTCATCTTCACCCACAAGTAATTGACTGCCAGTATTTCTTCAGCTAAGATTGGGTTCTGTTGCCCATTACCACTTTTCCATGCTGGGTTTTTGTCTGGTTGAGTTTGCTTGGGTCTTGTGCATGCTAACACAATGCTATATGTTCAGATGAGATGACCAAGGTCTCAGGAGCTCATAGGACTCTATTTCCATGTGGTCATGCACCTCCTCCTAGGCTCTTATAATCTTTCTGCCCCCTCTTCTTCTATGTTCCCTGAGCCCTGAGTGAGTGATGTTTAATATAGGAGTACTGTCCCTGTGTAGAGTGTTACACACCTGCACATTGGTGTGATTACTGCTTTGCCTGCTGAACAAGTCTAACCTGTTCTCAGAAGTTAACCATGGCAACAGCTGGGTCAGCAGCCTGGGCCAATGATCAACACTTGGCACATTTGCAGAAGGAACAGAGGTGATTGTGATTATACACACACACACATATATATATATATATATATATATATATATATATATGTATAATCACAATCACCTGAGTCTCAGTGTCTGTGGGTTGACTTCGCCACCTACTCACCCCCATTTCTCAACCATGACCTGAACTTCTTTGGCTAGACCGGAGGAGTTTACTACATCCCAGGACCAGTATTCTGCAGACTCTTAATCTCTACACTTTGGCTATTTGTGACCTTTTGTGTTCCTGTCCCTCTGTTGTATGAGGGAGCTTCATTAATGAGAACTGAGATATTCATTAGTGTCCTCTCTACCTCTGTTCTATGTTCCATGAGCCTTAGGTACAGAGGTTGCATTGTAGATGTGCCACTTAGGCTTGGACAATTCACAGATAGTGTGCGTGTGTGTGTGTGTGATCAGTTGTGGTACTCTGTAATAGTCTCTATCTGGTGTAAGAAAAGCTTCTTTGATGAGCAGTAAGTGGGATATTTGTCTGTAAATATAAGGATATTTTACCAATAGTAAGAAACTACATTAGTCTAGGGATGTGACAGTTTTGAGGTTTTCTCTAAGATTTATGACCTCCCTAGACCAGTGTATTTGACCATGTTTACAGTACCACACATATGTTTCCTTCCATTGAATAGGCTTTATTTTCAATTAGGTAGCTATTGATTTCCCCCTAGATAAAAAATGTCACTACTGCTACAATGTCATATGTTGTGCCAGTCACTGATGTGATTCTTTGGTTTTGAAGCTGGTATTGGAACATAGATTGATATTCTCCCTTTGCAGCTTGTGTAGTGCTCTCCAAAGCTATGAGAGCTAGCTTTCAGGGGAGGTGGCTTCCAGGTTGGCTCCATCTCCATTGCTCCAAATCCTGTGTCCCAGTATGTTCTATCTTCAGCAATAGGGTCTCACTTTCAAGTTCCAGGAGGCAGTCAAGGCCAGCAAGCCCCAGGGATCCTCCAGTTTCTGCCTTCCCAGCACTGAGATCACAGTCATGTACCAAGTGTGATAGAATTTGAGTTCACATGCTTGTGCCATAAACATTTACCAACTGAGCCATCTCCCTAGTGCTAAATATGTTTTTACAGAAGAGAACACTTGAATTTCACTGTGGTGATTTTTACTGCCACTCGAGCGTGCTGTTTCATAAAAGTCTCCAGAAAGTCTTTTGTAATATTGGAACTGAACTGTGGGCATCACTAAATTCTGGCTGTAGTTTGCAGGGCTTGTTTCTTTCCAGGTGCAGACAGTCAAAGGACAGTTAAATAAGAGATGGGAGGAAACACCCATACTTGAAGTTGAAGTAACATGCCAAAATAAATTGCAGAAACAATGAAGGAGGTGTTTGTCTTGTGACAAATAATGTGCTAGGCTTTGCTTTTAATTGTAGAGCCCAAAGTCAGTCTCAGGGTTACACAGTTAAGAGTGGCATCTGTGGAGAGACCCTTTTGTGGTTATACATGAACAGGCTCTGAGACATTAGCTTTGGATTGACAAAAGGGAGCTGAAAGTGCATTTGAAATCAGACTGCTATTTAAGGATTTACAGATTGTGTAGTAAAACTAGACATTCACAGAGTAATTCTGAAAAGAAACAGGTACCCCCAAATAATGTCAACATATTTTATATTTATCATTGTCTTAGTAAGAGTTTAAATTGCAGGCAATACATGGTTTGCTCAAAGACCCTTATAAATTAAAATCTGTGAGGTTTCTGTACTTGTATATGGATCTAAATGTTGAAGGGCTCCAAATCATATTTGTTACTTGTTTGTGAGCATCTTATCTATATTTGTGATAACTGCAGTGTTACATAGATAAACTTTCCAACTAAGTGCATGGTGAGAATTGGTAGAGACAATGTGTAGAGCAAATAAACTGATCAATACTTTTATAGAAAAGTCTGCACTTCATTTAACTTCTCTTAATAAAGTTCTCCTAGATTTAAAAAAGATCTTACTCATGTTCAGGCGTCCTTGTCTGTGTTAGTATATGCCACATGTGTACAGGTGCCTGTGGAGACCAGAAGAGGGTACTGGATCCTCTGGCACATGTGGTTGTGTTGGAATCTGAACTTGGGTCCTCTGTAAGAGCAGGAAGTGCTCTGAGCCACTGAGTAATCTCTCCAGTGCAATAGGATATTTCTTTTCTTTTCTTTTGGTCTTTTTGAGACAAGGTCTTCCCATAGCCTCAGTTGGCCTGGAACTCTCTCTGTAGACCAGGCTGGCCTTGAACTCTCAGAGATCCACCTGCCTCTGCCTCCTAAGTGCTAGGATTAAAAGCATGTGCCACCATGACTGGCTAAGAGGATATTTCTTAAGGTAGTTGGGGAGAAAGCCTTGCTCTGACACCCACCTCTGTTTAAATGCTTAATGGAAGAAAGTGGTAGGAAGGGAGCAGAATCCTTCTAGAAATTTTTTCCTTGAGAACCCATTAGACTGGGAGAAGATTTATCTATTCAATCTTGAGACATTCTCTAATCTTATTTCCAAGTCTATCCTCACAGCAGACTTATAAGGCAGTTATGGGCATTTCCACTTTACAGATAAGGAAACCAACTAGCAGAGGAAAAATAATCTAATATTGGTTATATAGCTAGTGACAACAGAGCCAGGTGTAGATCCAGGTCAGTCTCTCTCATAAGCCAAAGCTTATTCCATTGGACTTAAGCATGCTAAAAAGCATGAAAAGGAAGGTGGTTACATACCTAAACTTTAACAAGAAACAGGCATTCATTTTGTTTATCTCAGAATACCTTCTAGAGACTTCGCACATATCCTTATGTTAAGTGCTTGTTTCCCCGTCATTGATTTCCCATTTCTTTTACTCAGATTGTCTCCTGAGGATTGGTTCCTCTCTCTTTTCTGTTGCCAGGCTCCTGGGATCATTTTTAGATTAGATACATGTGATGTAAGTGATGGACTCAAGTTAACCAGAGTCTCCTATTTTCCTCACTCCTCTAATTTGTTCTAGAGTGATTTAAGACTGTCCAATCAGAGTGAACCCAGAACTTTATTGTGGTTGTGACACATGGAGATAATTTCTCCTGTGGGTTTGGTGGTATGAGGTTTAGGATCCTTCAGCCATCCTCCAAAAGAAAGAGAAACTCCCTGAGAATATAAACTATGAGGAGGGAGAGCTGAGAGAAGGAGCTGAGAAGATGTTAGGGAGCCAGACATCAGGCCACAGTTATTACTACTTTTTGGACATTTTATGATTTGAATAAAGTAATCGATTCCCATTTTTTTTGGTGAAGCTGATACACAAAGGTTTATTTGTATTTATCTTTGCATCTGTGAATGTTCCAGGGAACTGTACTAGGGACATTATAGCTATTGAATAAGGGTTGTGCAAAGATAAGAAGAAAATTGAACTATAGATTCTCCTAAGTATTTTACTTTTATCTACATAAAACAAATTCTGTGTTCTGAAAGTTTTGGATTTCAATTAGTTTAGATTTTATTTCTTGGAAAATGTATGCATAAATGGAAGCAATGAACTTACTTAAGATTGGTGGGATCAGGAAATTCTATTCCTCATTAAGGTTTTGGGTCTAAAATATTCTATTATATTGGATTACATGAATCACATAATATACTTTGAACATATTTGTACCCATACTCCAGTGTCTTCCTCATCACACCTCTCTCCCTCTCATTAGTGCCCCCTTTTTCCCTTAGACAATTTTTGCTTCTACTTTCATGTCATCTTTTCATATGTGATTTTTATCAATGTATAAAGTCTAGGACCCACACCTGAGATGACACATGTGATCTTTGCCTTTCTTTTTTTAGATGGTAATGGAGATTTGACTTATTGTTTACAGTCCATTCTTTATATAGACAGAACGATGTCATCTCTCTCAGCCAATCCTAAACCTCTGCCTCGCACCCCCTGTATACATCACTTGCTATTGTTTCACCCTGTATCATGTGCTTGGGTCATAAGTGAGTCATGAGTTAATGCAAGCCATTTTTTTTAAAGGAAGAGTTTATTTGAGCCTATTGTTCCAGGGGAGTTAGAGTCCATCACGGTGAGGAGGCATGGCGGCAGAAGATGCCGGAGCAGAAGCAGAAAGCAGAGGTTCACATCTTCAAGCTGCCACAGGAAGCAGACAGACTGGAGATTTGCAAGGCTTTATGAACTCTCTAAGCCTACCCCCAGTGATGCATTTCCTCCATCATAGCCACACCTTCTAAGTTCTAAATAGGGATGAACTATTCCAGTACTTGGAGCCTATGGGGGCATTCTCATTTAAACCACCACAGTGCATGCATCCAGTTTCCTGATCGTGGGTGTGATGTGACAAGCTGCCTCATGTCCCTGCTACCCCAGTTTCCCCAACTTAATGGTTTATTCCATGAAGTGTGAGCTAAAATAAACCTTTTCTCCTTTAAGTTATTTTTTCAGAGTATTTTTTTTTAGGGAATTCACATTTTCCCCTTTAAATTTATATTGTCTTTTTAACAGTAATTTCTTTTTTATATACTTTCTTTTATTTCATTTTTTAACAATAAGTAATATATTATGAGTCCAAGCATCCTTCATGTAAAACCAATTTGCCAGCAGTTGTGCCCAAACCCACACAGCCCAAGGGTCCCACCATCCAGCTGGAGGGGCTTGTATGTACAATCAAGTTGATCAGATGAGTGTCTTGTCTATATTGCTGTAGTTTCACCATTCACCCCAATCACAGCCCTTACCTTCTACTATGCCCCCTCTTCCACAGATTGTTCCCTAGGCTTAGAAAAGGGGCACAGGTGGACGAGAAGCAAAACAGTCTACTTTCTCTGGAGATGTCGTTTTGGACTCTGATCAGTTCTGGCTGTTTCCTTTCATGGGCTGACAGTTTGTCCAGAAATAACCTTTCAATCCTGCTAATGAAGCACAAGTAATTAGATATGTAGGTACTTAAACAGTACTAATTATTATGGTAGGTTACTTTGGTATCGACACAGATGTTTGGATGGTATGCTAATCCATGAATTACATTTTTTTCTGTAAAAGATGACAAAGTCTTCCTGTGGCTTATAACATCTCTTAATCACTAGAGGATGAAAGATTGTGGCATCAGTCATGAATTATTCCTCCAAGAAGAGAGATAATACCAATTCTATTTGGGCTATACAGACATATGGCTGCCATTGCTACACAATATTTCCAGGCAGGTGAGGTGTACCTGATGCTGACAGAGGAGTCTTGTTTGACTCAATGAGACCTATATTTGCTTTATTGGTTTAGTGGCCTTTGGTAACACTCTCTGGTATTCCAGACACCAACTGTACACTTGCAAGTGTGGTCTCAATACATCTTTCCCGTGCTTTACATCAGGTCTTCGACAGCAGGGCCAATGCAGGAGAGCTCTGATATCAGCAATGGATTATTCTGCCAAGGAGTGATCTTTGCCTTTCTATGGCTGACTTCACTACTGTAACACAACTCTCTACAGTTGCATTCATTTTTCTGCAAGTGACACAACTTCTTTGTGGCTGGAAAGAAAAGTGTGTATAAACCATATTCTCTTTTTCCATTTTTTTGTATAGGGTGGAATATTGATCCTTTTACATGTGGATATCCGTATTCCCCTGCATCATTTGCTAAAGAAGCAGTCTTGCCTCCAGTGAGCATTTTTTTTTAATTTGTTGTTTTTATTTTATGTGTATGAGCGTAACATCTGCAGGTAGGTAGATAGGTGCACCCATGTCAAGCAGTGTTTGCAGAGGTCAGAAGAGGGTGTCAGATCTCCTGGAACTAGAGTTATAATGGTTGTTAGTGGCCATGTGGGTGCTGGGAATCGAACCCAGGCTCTCTGCAAGAGCAGCCAGTTTTCTTAACTGCTGAGTCATCTCTTCAGCCCTTGACATTTTCTTTTTTTTTCCCCCCCTTTTGTCTTTTTGAGACAGGGTCTCCCTGTAGCTCTGGCTGTCCTGGAACTAGCTCTGTAGACCAGGCTGGCCTTGAACTCATAAAGATCCGCCTGCCTCTGCCTCCCAAGTACTAGGATTAAAGGCGTGCGCCACCACGCCCAGCTGGCCCTTGACATTTTCAAACTGTAAATGTGCATAATGTATTACGATGCCACTCAGCAGCCTGTCACCTTCTCATGTCTCTTGTTCTAGTTTCCTTTCTGTTGCTGTGATAAAACTTTGACCAAAAGCAACTTAAAGGAGGAAATGATTTATTTCCTCTCATGGTGACAGAACACCACCCATCATCAAGAAAAGTCAAGGCAGGAACCTGGAGCAGAAACCACAGAGGAATGCTGCTTGCTAGCTTGACTCTGGCCCATGGTCTGGCTTATTCACTCTCAGGCTCAGACTTCTATAGTCTAGGGCTGTGGTGAGCTGGCCCTCCTACAGCAATTACTAATCAAGGCAATCCTCCGCAGACTTGCCCACAGACCAGTTTGATCTGGGCGGTTCATCGGCTGAGGCTTCTTTGGCCTCCCTTCTAGTTTTATGCTTTCTTTATTTTTGTGACCAATGAGTTTCATTAGGCTTGTTTACAGAGTTGTGGATAGGGGTTCATTTATTGGAGGGTAAACACCTCACCAATCTATATACCACTGAAGATAATGACTTTTCCTCTCTTATCAACTGTTGCCTTTGTATAAATCCTCAGGGCTCGGTGGCAACTCACGAGCCCCTTCCTTTCCATTACAAGGAGTTGTTAGGCTCAATCTTGTGGAAACTTTGTGACGTAAGTACAGCTGTTCTGAGTTCGAGAGTGTAGTAGCCATGGCATGCCTGGAAATCAGGGTTTCACACTGTTCTCCCCCTTCCTCTGGCTCTTACATTTTCCCACCCCTTCTGTGATGCTTTCTGAGCCTTGAAGGAGGTTTTATCAATATCTCATTTTTGGCTGAGCATTCAATAGTTATTTATTCTTTATAATTTTGACAGTTTTCAAATCTCCACAGTCACCACTGACCAATGCAAAAGAGGCTTCCCTAATAAAAGCTGACAGAACTAGTTTATGGGACTAGTTATTTGGTTGGTAATTTAGATGGTAATTTTTATAGTCATATCATGTCCATTCAACAAACAATAGTACTAGTATCTCAGTAGGGTCTATTACCTTTCAACAGTACCAGATGTGAATTCCTTCCTGTGGAATGGGCATCAAATCCAATCAGAGAGTCATTGGTTTTCACCATAGCAGACATGCTGTTATTGTATCAATGAGCTCATCTTGCCTGGAAGGTTGGCATTGTTGACTGTTCTCCCCCAGCACCCTGCATAGTACCTTCAAATACTATGAGAGGGCTACTTAGCAGGGTTGAAGCTTCCAGACCAGTTCTAATTTGAGTTTTACAGCCTGCAAGCAAAGCCTGGGGCATTTTTGGGAATTGGGTCTTACCAATTGGTTTTGATAGACGACTAAGAGCAGTGGAAATTGCCTATATTGTTTTGTGGGGACTCAGGGGCCTCTGTGGCCAATAAGTCAAAGGAAGGTAGACCCAACCTTGGCACTGGGATTTTCATTTAATAAATTACAGCTTCTGGGTTCAGCTTTATCCATCCATACAGGGTACCTCCATTTAAATCCTTTTAAAAACTTTTTTTTAAATTATCCTTAAAAGTATCCGACTTCCTTTTGGCTTATGTCATACATCATTATTTTGGTTGACCCTCTTTCATGTCCCCTCTTTTCCCTCATCCCTCTACCTCTTTCTGTTTAAAACGTTTCATCTCCAGTATTTGACATTCCATTTGTATATCACAAGTGTCCTACCACATATTCTCTTAAAGAATATTTCTTTTTCCTCAAATAGTCCCTCTTTTGCTTTCATGAACTCTATACACATTTACTCTGACATAAATGCACGTGCATAAAAGTGAGAGAGAACATACGGTGTTTTAGGGTTAAGAAACATCAAATACTACAAACTTGACAAAATCATAGGCAAGGCAGGCTGGCCTTGAACTCATAAAGATCAGCCTGCCTTTGCCTCCTGAATGCTAGGATTAAAGGCATGTGCCACCATGCCTGGCTTGGTAATAATTCTTAATATCAATTGTCTAAATTGCCCTAGCAAAAGATACACAGTAGGCACTGGAGAGATGGTTCAATGGTTAAGAGCACTTACTCTCTTCCAGAGGACACTGGTTTGTTTCCCTCACCCACATGGTGGTTAACAATTATTTCTGAATCTAGTTCCAGGGGATCCAGAGAGGATCTTTCGGCCTCTGCAGATACTGCATACATGTGGTACACTTATATGCCTGTAGAACACCTGTACATATATGAATATCTTAACTACTACAACAACAAAATGATAGAGACAACAGATTGTTTTAGAAAATAGGATTCACTCAGGCAGGTACTGGGGCATGGGCTAGGTCAGCGGGTCTGGGTCAGTGCCTCCGCACCAGACCAGAAGGTCAGCGGGTTTGGGTCGGTGCCTCTGCACCTTTGTGCAGGCTGGCCAGAAGTCACTCAGGCAGGTACTGGGGCACGGGCTAGGTCAGGCATATACCACCACCACCCCCCCCCCCGCCACTGCCGGGAATCGGTGAGAATCCAAGTGGACTTTTTTTTGGAGAACCTTAAGAACAAAAAGAGAAGAGTGCTTTGGCTTCCAATATCCAATATATAAACAAAATGGAAAACTAGACAAGTCAATACTCCACAAACAAGGAGGAGGAAAGGGGAAAAAAAGCATCTGAAGGAGGAAAGCAAAACCGTCCACTAACATAGTGAAAAGGTATTTGTGATCTGAACCACAAAAGGGAAGCCCACATGCCAGGGAAACAATGAAGGGACAACATAGGAAGGGCAAAGGATAATACTGTACCAGGCTCTACCAAACCTGTAGTAGATAGCTACAATGGGAAACACTTGGAGGAGACCCAAGGAACAGATCTTAGAGGAATAATTGCAAACCTATGCAGAGAAATTAAAGAACATAAAGAAGAATTCAGAGAACTAAAGAGAGAGAGTGAAAAACTCAAAAAGGACCTAGAGGGATACAATGACAAACATCAGAAAGAACTAAAGGAACAGATTGACAAACTCCAGAAAGAACTAGAGGGAGAAAAAAACAAACTCCGAATGGAAGTAGAAACACTGAAAAAGGAAGCCAACCAAAGAAGAAAGGAGCACCAAGAAGAGATTGAGAAGCACAAAGAAGAGATTGAGAAGCTCAAAAAGGAAATGGAGGTACTAAAGAAAACACAGGAGGAAACAAAAAAGGAATTAGAACACTCAGTCAATCAAGAAGAAAGAAAAGGAAAAAGCCTCAGAAGTAGAATGGAGGAAGCAGAACAAAGAATATCAGACCTGGAAGATAACACAGAGCAATTAAAAAGCTCAAATAAAGATTATGAAAAATTTAAAAATACACAAAAGTGGAACAACCAGGAAATATGGGACACTATGAAAAGACCAAACCTCCGCATCATAGGAATAGAGGAAGGAGAAGAATCTCAAGAGAATAGTATTGATCAGATCTTCAACAGAATAATAGATGAAAATTTCCCCAAACTAAAAATAGACAAGCCCATACAAATACAAGAAGCACATAGGACCCCAAATAGACAAGATCAGAAAAGAAACACCCCACGCCATATCATAGTTAAAATGCTAGATGCCCAAAACAAAGACAAAATTCTGAGGGCCACAAAAGAAAAACAAGTCACATACAAAGGGAAACCCATCAGAATTACAACTGACTTCTCGCCTCAAACCATGAAAGCAAGAAGAACATGGAGCAAAGCATTCCCTGTGTTAAGGGACTATGGATGCCAACCCAGAATACTTTACCCAGCAAAAATGTCGACTATACTTGAAGGAGAGAGAAAAATCTTCCATGACATAAACAAGATGATGGAATACATGTCTGGAAAACCAACTCTTCATAAAATACTTGAAGCAATTCAAAGGGCAGAAGAGAGGAGCAACAATCCTCAAACACCTAGGAAAAGAAACTAACAAAAACATAACCATAGGAGCAAAATCAAAGGCTAGAAGTCCAAATGGATAATAAAGTGAAAGGAAGCAACATCCATCTTTCAATTGTAACCTTAAATATTAATGGGCTAAACTCCCCAATCAAAAGGCATAGACTGGGAGAATGGATTAGGAAACAAAACCCATCTATATGCTGTCTACAAGAAACCCATCTCAATTTCAAGGATAGGCACCAACTTAAGGTGAAGGGTTGGAAGAAAGTATTCCAAGCAAATGGTACCAAAAAGAAAGCGGGTGTGGCTATTCTAATATCAGACAAAATAGACTTCAAAGCAAAAGAAATCAAAAGAGACAAAGAGGGCCATTACATCCTTATTAAAGGAACAATTGACGATGAAGATTTCACAATCATAAATATATATGCACCAAACATCAGTGCACCAAACTTTATAAAGACAATTCTTCAGGATCTCAAGGCACAGATTAACCCCAGCACACTAATACTAGGGGACTTCAATACCCCATTAAGTCCTCTAGACAGATCAACAGGACAAAGGATAAACAGAGAGACATCTGAACTAAATGACACAATACACCAAATGGACCTCACAGACATCTACCGAATATTTCACCCAAACACCAGAGAATACACTTTCTACTCAGCACCTCATGGAACATTCTCCAAAATAGACCATATACTGGGACACAGGGAAAAACTCAACAAATATAAAAAGATTGAAATAATCTCATGCATTCTATCAGACCACAGTGCAATAAAACTCAATATCAACACCAGAATAAACCCTACAACCTACAGGAACACATGGAGACTAAACAACACTCTCCTGAATAATGAGTGGGTCAAGGAAGAAATAAAAAAAGAAATAAAAACATTCCTGGAACTGAATGACAATGATAAAACAACACAGCAAAATCTATGGGACACTCTTAAAGCAATCCTAAGAGGGAAGTTTATAGCTCTAAGTGCCCACATTAAAAAAACAGAAAGAGCACAAGTGAATGATCTAACACTGCAGCTAAAAATACTTGAGAGACAACAACAAATGAACCCTAAACGGAGCAGACAAGAAGAAATAACAAAAATCAGAGCAGAGATCAATGAAATAGAAACAAAGAAAACCATACAAAAAATCAATGAATCCAAAAGTTGGTTCTTTGAGAGAATAAACAAGATAGACAGACCTCTAGCCCAGTTAACCAAAAGAAAGAGGGAACAACTCCAAATCAATAGAATCTGTGATGAAAGGGGAAATATCACAACAGACAATGAAAAGATCCAGACAATCATACGGGACTACTTCAAAAACTTATATTCTACTAAGTTTGAAAACCTAGAAGAAATGGATGAATATCTGAAATCCTGGGAATCACCAAAGCTCAACCAAGAAGAGATCGACAGCCTAAACAGACCAATAGTACAGGAAGAAATCGAAGATGTAATAAGTAGCCTCCCAACCAAAAAATGCCCAGGCCCGGATGGATTCACGGCAGAATTCTATAAAATATTTCGTAAAGACTTACAACCATTACTACTTAAATTGTTTAGAAGGATACAAATGGAGGGACTTCTCCCAAATTCCTTCTATGAAGCCAGCATTACGCTACTACCAAAACCAGGGAAAGATACAACCAAAAAGGAGAACTATAGACCCATCTCCCTAATGAACACAGATGCCAAAATTCTAAACAGGATTCTGGCAAATCGCATACAGACTCACATCAAGAAAATCATCCACCATGACCAAGTTGGATTCATACCAGAGATGCAGGGATGGTTCAACATACGAAAATCAATAAACATCATCAAACATATCAATGGACTGAAGGACAAAAACCACACCATCATCTCAATTGATGCGGAGAAAGCCTTTGACAAAATCCAGCATCCTTTCATGTTTAAAGTCCTGGAGGGAATTGGTCTGGAGGGATCATTCCTCAATGTAATCAAAGCCATATACAGGAAACCCACAGCCAATATCATCCTAAATGGGGAAATGACAGAAGCATTCCCCTTAAAGGTAGGAACTCGGCAAGGCTGCCCCCTGTCACCACTCCTCTTCAATATAGTGCTGGAAACCCTTGCTAGGGCAATAAGGCAAGAAAAGGAAATTAAAGGAGTTCTAATTGGAAAAGAGGAAATCAAGCTATCCCTTTTTGCTGATGATATGATTGTCTACCTAAGGGATGCTAAGAACTCCACCAGAAAACTCCTAGAAATGATTAAGAGCTTTGGTAAAGTGGCAGGATACAAAATAAATCTAGAAAAATCAGTAGCCTTTCTTTACACCAACAACAAGCAACTGAAGAAGGACTACAAGGAGACCTTCCCACTCACAATAGCCTCAAAAACAATAAAATACCTAGGAACAAACCTAACCAAAGACACCAAGGATCTCTACAACAAAAATTTTAAACCCCTGAAAAAGGAAATTGAGGAAGACATCAGAAGATGGACAAACCTCCCATGCTCATGGATTGGGAAAATAAATATAGTAAAAATGTCCATCCTACCCAAACTAGTGTACAGATTTAATGCGATCCCAATCAGAATCCCCAAGAGTTTCTTCACAGGCCTGGAAAAAAAAATCCTCAATTTCATTTGGAAAAACAAAAGACCCCGAATAGCCAAAGCAACCCTGAGTGAAAAGAGCAATACAGGGGGGATCGCTATACCAGACATCAAACTATACTATAGGGCTATAGTCATAAAGACAGCCTGGTACTGGCACAAAAACAGACCAGTTGACCAATGGAATAAAACTGAAGATCCAAACCTGAGCTCATACAATTTCAGCCACCTCATATTTGACAAGGGGGCCAAGAAGACACAATGGAAGAAAGACAGCATCTTCAGCAAGTGGTGCTGGCAAAACTGGATCACCACTTGTAGAAGAATGAAATTAAACCCCTACCTCTCACCTTGTACAAAGGTCAACTCCAGATGGACCAAAGACCTCAACGTGAAACCCCAAACTCTGGAGGTGATAGAAGAGAAGCTTGGCAGCAGACTACAAGACATAGGTGTAGGAAAAGACTTCCTAAATCAGACAGCAGCTGCACAAGAAATAAGATCGACAATTGACAAATGGGACCTCATTAAACTCAAAAGCTTCTGTACATCAAAGGAAGCAATAAAGGAAGTGAGGAGAAGACCCACAGAGTGGGAGGAAACCTTCACAGCAGATACATCTGACAAAGCATTAATTTCCAGAGTATACAAGCTACTCAAAAAACAAAGAAGAAAGAAAACAAATGAATCATTCAAAAGATGGAGCAAAGATCTGAATAGAGACTTCACAGAGGAGGAGTTAGAGATGGCCGAGAAACATCTTAAGAAGTGTTCAACATCTCTGATAATTAAGGAAATGCAAATTAAAACCACTCTGAGATATCACCTTACTCCAATAAGACTGGCTAGGATCAGGAATATGAATGATACCAAGTGCTGGAGAGGTTGTGGGGAAAGGGGAACACTCATCCATTGCTGGTGGGAATGTAAACTTGTACAGCCACTATGGAAAGCAGTGTGGAGAACCCTTAGAAGACTCAAAATGAGCCTGCCATTTGACCCAGTCACACCGCTCCTGGGTATATACCCACAAGACACATCTTACTGCAGAGATATATGCACAACTATGTTTATTACAGCTCTGTTCACAATAGTGAAAAGCTGGAACCAGCCCAGGTGACCCTCAACTGATGAGTCGATAGAGAAAATGTGGTACATGTATACAATGGAGTTCTATGCAGCGATAAAGAAGGACAACATCATGAATTTTGCAGGTAAATAGATGGAGCTAGAAGACATTATGTTAAGTGAAGTAACACAGTCCCAGAAAAACAAACGACAAATGGTGTCCCTCATATGTGGATGCTAGTGCCAATAACCCAGATATAAATATTTCTCGTGGAGAGGGATGCATAGTAAAAGAACAACAACAGAAAGAATGTATCAGAAAACTGATTGAAATTGTGAATTGGGAAGGGTGGGAGGGGTGGGAGAGAGACACAGGTGTATATTCGATTAATGCATATTTAATTGACGTGAGTTCAACAAGTATCCAGTTTTGCCCAGACACTGTCTACAGGTTACATGGTGTTTTAGGACTTAGTAAAAGTAAATATGTGTATATTAAACAACATTGGTTTATAGGCTCTGATAAAAACGGTAATGCATCTGAGTTAAATGGAGATATAAATCCCTGTTGTCCACATTTGTTTTACATAAAATCTGTAAAACAATAACTTTGGGATTGGCACATACAAATTTTCTCTATAATTTTTCTGTTGTACAGTATCACCTTGTAGCATTCTCTTTCACCTATAAGATGATTCAATGTACAAATTAAGTTTGCTTCCCAAGTTAATCACATACAGTCACCCAAAACAGCATGGGTGAATTTGATGAAATCTGTGCCTTGATTCCACCGTATAGGTATGTATAATACAACTGTCTTCTGGAGACTCATGGGTCAAAAAACAAAAACCTAAAAAAAACGGGGGGGGGGTATGAAACCTTTTCGTCAAAAACCTTGCAATTCAAATCTTAAAACTAACTACGGGAAAAGATTTGTATGTTCCAACAGGTCAAAATGTCACCAACTTAATGGTTGAGAAAGGGGACTACGCATGGGGCCATCTCTTGAAATGTCCTGCAAATGTGAATCACCAGTCCTCCTGTGCAGGGAGGTCTTGGAGATCCACTAATGGGACTTCAGCCAGTGTCCAGCCTATAAAGAGGAAAGTCTGCACATGCTTCAAAAAGAGAAGCCTGGTCTAGCAAGACCTAACTGTGTCCTCGAGTGGATGGAACTGGTGGTTGAAAAGCCAAAAGGATCCAGGAGCTCCCCCTCCTCCCCCAAAAACACCCGAGTGACCCTTGAGGACCAGATCCTCAACTGACCTTGAGAAAACAAAAACCTTGGTTAATCTGGGCTGTGTGGCCTTAAGCAACCAAAAGGAAAGTATAACCAGAAATAAATAATCAGTAAGATCTGAGAAATTGTACTTCAGATATAAAACTTGAGAATCCTCCAAACCTTCAATGCCAAATGGGGACTACTGAGATATCCAGCTTGTGGATTGAGCAGCTACTGAGATTTCAGCCTCTTCAGAGTATAGACTGCCATTTTTGTACTACCCAGGCTGTGTCATGGAGGCCAGCGCAGGAAGATCAAGACAGGACACATGCTTGCTGGACCTCATTTGAGTGACCATGGTGGGGAGGGACCCCAGTGTGGATCACAGGGGAAGGATTGATGGTTGTTTGGGTCTGCCAAGGAGGAACCTTCAAGCACTTCCTTGGGGAAAACATGACATCTTTTGGTTAAAAAAAAAAAAGATTATATTCAACAGTTAAAAATATTTTGTAAAATAATATTTTCTCTCTTTATTGATACATGCTACAACTATTCATAATTTATCCTTATGTAATCCTATGGTGTGTTCTATAATATAGGAATATTGATATTCATATTCTAAAAAAAGAATGTAAAGTAATACTTCTTTTTACCTGCATGCAACTTTACTGTTAAAATGTGAATCTCTAAATGTGTTTTGGAATTAACCTATAGTTTATTTTCGGATTTTGTAATTTTAATTTATGTGTGGAGTGTATATATGCATATTTTGGAATAATATAAAATCAAAGGGAACAAAAAAAAAAGAGAGAAAAATCTATTTGAAGAACTGGCCAAAACAGTAAGGCCCGAAAGGAGAAGAGGAAAGGTATGTGGCACCTTCCAAGGGCAACAGTGATGTGAAACTGGCCAGAGAGTCCTGAATGAAGAGTGGGGGCACAGGGAGACCTGGATCTCTGCCCTCACCTCCAGTCTCTTCCTGGTTTTCTCCCATTAACAAAGTTAGTAGCCATAGGCAAAGACAATTTGTTTTCAAAAACATCTTTCTTATTATTCTTATTTTATGTGTAGAGTATATTGTGTGCATGTATGTAAGTGTGCTCATGTGCATGCCTGTGGAGGTCAGAGGAAGGTGTCGGATCCCTTGGAACTAGCATTATAGGATGTGATTAGTTTCCATGTAGGCACTGGATACAGAGCCTGGGTCTTCTGCAAGAGCAGTCAGTGCTCTCAACAGCTGAGCCGTCTCACCAGCCTCCCAGCAAAGACAATTTGTGATGATGTCCATTTCTTTTCCTGTTGCTATGACAAAATACTCCAAGAAGAGCAGCTCAAGGAAGAAAGAGCTGATTTTAGCTCATAGTTCAATGCACAGCCCATCACTGTGGGGAAGGCAAGGATGCAGGAGCTGGAAGCAGCTGTCTGTATCACATCGCTATCAGAAAGCAGAGAAGGAGAAGTATATGCTTGCCAGTGCTCTGTTTGCTCTCTGCATTTTATATAGTCCAAGATCCCAGTCAGGGAATGGTGTCTCTCACACTAGGTGGGCCTTCTCACTTCAATTAATGTCATCACGGTAATCCTTCACAGGCATACTAACATGCATCTTGCAGGTGATTCTAGATTCTGTGAAGTTGACAATTAATGTTAACCATTGAAATATAGAGGTCATAGGGCAGAGTGCAGAGGGCAGAGAATGGGCAGAGAAGACCCACAGGATTCCCAAGTCACTCTGGGAGGTGCAGAGCATCCAGGAGAGGAGCCTGATCAGTTGTGTCTACCCAGGGTTAGTGTGTGCGGGATGCTGATCTGTGAAGCTGCTAAGATTTATGGCTTGTTTGATCTGGTAGCTAACCTATTGCAATAGATCTGCTCTATTCAGACTTTCTTTCTTTTTCTTTCTTTTTTTTTTTCCATGACAGGGTCTCTCTGTAGCCTCAGTTGTCCTGGAACTCACTCTGTAGACTAGGCTGGCCTTGAACTCATGAAGATCCGCCTGCCTCTGCCTCCCAAGTGCTAGGATTAAAGGTGTGCGCCACCACACCCGGCTTATTCAGACTTTCATACTGTGCCTTTCTATCTGACATTTTTCCAAAGTGTCAGGGGGAAAGAAATAGCAATATCTTAAAAATGTAAATAGGTGAATCTTACAATGTTAGCAATTCCAACTTGAAGTTAGAAATATTCACTGTGCCTCTAGATGTTCCAAACAGAAAGAAATTGAAGGGTGGAAGGAGAAGGAAATGTATTTCTTTCCCTTCAAAGCAAAAAATTATATGGTGGAGAAAATTGCTGTGGGCAAATTTATGAATACTGTAGAAAATCCTTTCAAGGCTTTCCACATTTGGACTTGGCTCCCACTTGCTTCTCATCCTTCCTCACCTGCCATCTTCAGCTGAAGTGCAGATCGATCTTGATCTGCCTCACAGTTTTGGAAATACAGTGTTTCCTCAAAACCCCCTTCCACCTTTGTCCACACCTGCTGCACTCCAGGCACCAAATATGGAGGAAACTCCATATTTTATGTTGAAACACAGCCCCTGTGCCCTGCAAAGGGGAATGCTGGCTATTCTGGGTGCTTTGCTCATCCATCCACTAAAATATTGAGTACCAGTTATGTGCAAGGTCTATTCTAAGTGATAAGGCTACGAAGAGCTATATAGATAGACAGACATGGCTCAATTTCCTTTCACAAAATAAGTTGCAATTTAGTGATAGTCACAACAAATGAAAGTGTATAATCCCAGTAGAAGGAATAAAATGCCAGAGATAGAAATAGAGTCCTACAAAAGTGTAATTTTTTTTAGGATGCTCTTAGAGCTAGGCTAGGTGGAACACATGTATCAGTACATCCTGTCATATGACCTTCAGGAATTTTCCTTCAGGAATTTGTTCATCATATCACCCAGGAAGTCTTCCTTGGCTGTGAATCACCCAGTCTCTTTTCTACCTTAGGAGAATCATAGCTCTATCACATTAAAGGGTAATTTTCAGTTTATTAGCTATCACTTGTGGCAAGAAGCTAAATGTGGGAAGACAATGCTTGTCTTCTTTAAAATTTCTCTATGCCTAATTGTGAATCTGATGCATATGAAGCTTTCCAGGATGGATTATGTCAAGTATGGATAAAATATTATTAGAGTATTACATTGTCGGTAACATGAAGCCAAGTAACTGATAGAATTGAACTGATAGGAATTGAAGAAGCGTTGGGTTCTATTAACAGAATGCAGTCAAAATTGTATCAGGTGGGAATTGTTGAAAACAGGAAACAGGCTGGATGGTGTTTAAAGTCAGGCTTAGGCAGCTAGACTCATTTTTAAACATCTGTAATGGAGAGATATTGGGAGGTAAGAAGCAGAGAAGAGAAGAGAAGAGAAGAGAAGAGAAGAGAAGAGAAGAAAAGAGAAGAGAGGGGAGGAGAGGGGAGGAGAGGGGAAGGGAAGGGAGGGGAGGGGAGGGGAGGAGTGGGGAAGGGGGGAAGGGAAGGGAGGGGAGGGGAGAGGAGAGGAGAGGAGATAAGAGGAGACCTATGTTTTAAAGAGATTCATCTGGCAGTTGGAACATCTTTTTGTCAATATGTTTGCTTTCTATAAGGAATTTTCTTTCAGAATTAACTAGCAAAGAATTAACTAGCAAGTTTAATTAACATGGAATTAGTCTTGTATGGGTTCAAACATCTCATATAATAAACATTTCTCTCACCAAAAAAGCTCCATTGTGTATTTTTGTAGATCAGCCCTAAGTAAGTCGTTCTTTTGCAATTTTTGTCTATCATGCAATTGATCTTTGTGCTACTTCTCAAGACAGCAACCACATAATTTTGATGCAACACCCTGAAATTAATTCTAAGCTGCTTTCCAAGGCCCGGTGGGGTTACAAACAATTCACGGCATGGCACGCCACTCCCAAGTTCTAGCTGAGATTCTTTTACAAAGCCACAGCAATTTCAAACAGAATTTCTTTGCCAAAGTAAAAATATCTTTCAGTGTTATAAGAAACATTTTAGCCGGGCGAGGTGATGCACACCTTTAATCCTAGCACTTGGGAGGCAGAGGCAGGCGGATCTCTGTGAGTCCAAGGCCAGCCTGGTCTACAGAGTGAGATCCAGGACAGCCAGAGCTACAGGGAGATCCTGTCTCAAAAAGAAAAGAAAAGAAAAGAAATATTTTAATATTTAATAGGTAATTAATCACAAGGAAGAAAGAAACAGTGAAAATTAGGTTACCATCTTTTTATAATGATTATATTATTTATTTTAACTGACATAAGCCAGTTTAACAACAATGGATGTGCTAAATCAACAGGGGATAGTTTTCATTCAGATAAATGTTGTACCTTAAAATTAGAAAGCTGCAGAAGAAAAATTACTATTAAACATGGAATTGCACTAAGCATTTTGTTTTTGATGACATTGATTTTTTCTAATCTCTTAAACCTGTTGTTGGTCAGAAATATAACTGAGAAGAACATGCCTGATGAAGTAGTTTTATTGAGCAAACTGGTATGAAAGAGATAAAACATTTTGATAATCAGAAGGACTTCTGGAATGTTCTTTTCAGACACCATAAATTTAATAATCAACATCTCAGAAAAGAAATATTATAATATAAAATATTCTGAATTTGAGGCTGGAGAGATGACTCAGTGGTTAAAAGCACTGGCTGCTCTTGCAGAGGACCTGGGTTTGATTTCTAGGATCCACATGGTAGCTAACAACCATACATAAATCCAGTTCCAGCAGAATCTGACACCCTCTTCTGACCTCCATGGGCATTGCATGACAGAGGTCCACTTACGTACATGCAGGCAATACATTCATAAAATAAAATAAAATAAAAATTCAATAATTTGTAAGTAAACATATTATTAGACATAAACCAACGTGTAGCTTTTTTTTAAAAAGGGACTACTGAGAATTTTCAAGCTGTATGCCTAACTATAAAAGAAATTGGCTCTCAATTTTTTTTTTCATTTTCCTATTGCTCAGTACTTTGACAAAAAACATCCTTTCTTTTCTGAAGCATATCATGATGAATGAATGGTCTAAGAAAGGAACTTCCCTGCTTCCCTTACTGTTGTATAGATTCTCAACTACCTGACGCAAGGGTTGTGGTGTGAGGTACTGTTTGATCTTTTAAGTGATTATTCTTTAAAAATGAGTACATAATAAGCTCCCAACATATTCTGCTCAGCTATCACCCTGGCCTCTTTCTGTTCCAACACTCCTATATCAATCTCTACTGAATTTGGTTGATAGAGATTTACAAACATTACTAAGTGCTTTTGAAGGCAGAACAGTTTCTGGTCTTCTGGGATTCGACTGAGATAAATACTTGAAGTTTTGTTATATCGGGATTTCCACAAAAATCTGTTTCCTACATATTTATATATACACACCTGTGTATATATGTATACACATACATATGTGTCATTTGTAGAGGTAGATGTCTTGGAGATTAAAGACATTTTATGACATTTCCACAATGGGGAATTAAATTTCATTTTGGTCTTGTATTAGTTACTGTCCTGTTGCTGTGATAGAACACCATGACCATGGCGATTTGAAGGAAGAGCTTATTTGGGCTTAAGGTTGCAGAGGGATAAAACTGCATCTTGTCACTCCCAAGTTCTAGCTGAGATTCTTTTACAAAGTCACAGCAATTTCAAGCAGAATTTCTTTGCCAAAGTAAAAATATCTTTCGGTGTTATAAGAAATATTTTAATATTTGAGATAGGTAATTAATCACAAAGAAGAAAGAAACACTGAAAATTAGGTTGCCATCTTTTTATAATGATGGACATCATGGTGGACAGGCATGGAGTGTACCAAGCAGCAAGTGTGATGGTGGGAGCTGAAAGCTGAGAGCTCACATCTTGAACCACAAACAACAAACAGAAATACAAGGCTATGAACTCTCCCCAGGGACATGCTTCCTCTAATAGGGCCACACCTCTGAATCCCCGCCCCCCAAAACAGAGCCACTGAAAAAGTGCTCAGATAACATTCTCATTCAGAGTCCACATTCTGAGTAATCACATGGGAAGTATCTGTCACTGAATTTATTTTAAAAAATCTTGCATTTTGTGTCACTTGCAATCTTTTTTTGAAATCCAAGATTTTTATTCCAGAATCTACTTAACTGCTTGGCTGGCATCTTAATCTTTTCATTATTAAATCTCAGATGAATGTTTTAATTTAGCACTTATTCTCCTCCAGGAAAGTCTAGAGCAGACACCATTCCTTCCTGCAGAGAAGTTGTCCTATTCTCAGTATGCATTCAAGAAGAAGCTGAGTTGACAATGATTCAATTGACTTAATATTGTCTATGTCCTGGAGTGTGGGTCGTCCCATTTATTCCCAGGGTGAGCCATATAGAAAACATGCACAGGAAAGTACAGCACACGAATCCATGGTAAGACATCCAAATACAGAGAGAGCTTTATTCCAAAATGGGCATCTTATAAAAGCAGTGTGACTCAGATCACAGGCCCAAATCATAAACCTTTGTGTCACTACATCCCACCCATGGTTGTGGCCAGGGAGGTCCCAAATAGTTAGAATGCTAGCCAACTTAACTAAATCTTCCCATACCACAGCCCCTTAAAACACTATCTTCCAAGCTGGGTGTGGTGGTTCACACCTTTAATCCCAGCACTTGGGAAGCAAAGGCAGGCGGATATTGTGAGTTCAAGGCCAGCCTGGTCTACAAAGTGAGTTCCAGGACAGTTGGGGCTACAGGGAGAGATCCTGTCTCAAAAAGACAAAAAAGAAGGAAAGAAAGAAAGAAAGAAAGAAAGAACACCCCACTATCTTCCAAGAATTCTTTACAGCCCCTAATCCAAAGAGAAGCTTATGAAATGCAGTTCTTACCTCAATGAGACAAAAACTGTCTATTTTAAAGATGGATTAACATGATGTAGAGTAAAATGCTTCTTTTGGTTCATGTTATACAATTTTGTTTAATAAAATCTATCGATCACATATTCATTAAGAACAAAAATGACTTTAAAAATCATTTTATTTCAGACAGGGTGCATCTACTGTATCCTGAACTCTAAAATACTAATTTCCACCATAAGTGGTAGTCTAATCCAAACTAAATGGCATGTTACAAAATAAGATTTCATATGCCATAATAAGGCAATCTTACTAGAGCCCAAAGAGCCCAAAGAGCCCAAATCAGACAGCCGCTTCAGGAGCCCCTAACAGGGAAGGCTGAACCTGGTCATCATCTCTGCTTTGGAGGACACATGGAACTCACTTCTCTACTCATCCAGGACAGTGGACACTGTGGTGATGTTGAGCTCACTGCTCACAGAAGCTGAAGTCAGCTGGATGCTCCTGTCTACAGTGGGGACTCTTCCACCCACAGTTTCGTCCGTGTTCCTCTTTGGCCTCAGCAAAATAATGAAGCACTTGGGAGCAAATATGCAGCCTATCAAGCCATAGCTGGATGCCAGAATGGCGAAGATTTCCACGGCCACTTTGAATTTGCCTTTGGTGCTCAAGTAAGCAGGGACAAAGGAGATCCAAACAATGAAAAAGACCAGCATCCCAAAAGTGATGCATTTGCCTTCATAATAATTATCTGGCAGCTGGCGAGCCACAAAGGTTGTAAGAAAGCACAGTAAGGCCAGAAGGACATCGAACCCAAATATGGAGCACAAATATTCTATGGAACCTTCATTGCATTCAAAGATGATCTTTACATTTTGAGATTCAATGTTCTTGTATAATCTTGGGGGCTCCAGCACCAAATATGCTACACACACACCAATCTCACTTAGAACAGAGATCAGCACAATGAGTTTTCGAAAAACGGGGTGCATGGATGTCAGCCGGGTTTTGGATACAGAGATTCTGTAGGCAAAAAACAGCGAAATAGTCTTTCCAAGAGTGGAAGACAGGCAAAGGCAAAAGCCCAGTGCCAGGGTGACCTGGCGGGCCATGCAGGACCAGTTGCAGGGCTTGCCGATGAAAAGCATGGACGACAGCAGTGTGATGGCAAGAGACATCTGAATGAGAAAGCTCAGCTCCCGGTCGTTGGCCTTCACCAGCGGAGTGTGTCTGTACATCACATACACCACTGTCACTGCCAGGACCACTAGTGCCCCGACGACAGAGAGGATGACAAGGGTGAATCCCAGAGCCTCCTCGTAAGCAAGGAATTCCACCTCCTTCAGCACACACTTGTTCTTCTGTGCATTGGACCAGAAGTCTTCATCACACTTTTCACATTCCCTTTGACCTATTGAGACAGAACAGAGAACTGATGACTAGGGAATCCAGTTGTTCCATGTAGCTGAAAACACCTAAGAACAGTCAAAAGCTTAGAGCAAGGATAACTGGAAATGCACCATAGAATCTGTGTACTGTTTTAAAAGGAGCAGTGATGAACAGATGTTGGATTTTGTCAAAGGCTTTTTCCGTGTCAATTGAGATGATGGTGTGGTTTTTGTCTTTCAGCCCATTTATATGCTTGATGATATTTATTGATTTTCGTATGTTGAACCATCCCTGCATCTCTGGTATGAATCCAACTTGGTCATGGTGGATGATCTTCTTGATGTGGGTCTGTATGCGATTTGCCAGTATCCTATTTAGAATTTTGGCATCTGTGTTCATTAGGGAGATGGGTCTATAGTTCTCCTTTTTAGTTGCATCTTTGCCTGGTTTTGGTATTAGATCCACCTGTGCCCCTTTTCTAAGCCTAGGGAACAATCTGCGGAAGAGGGGGCGTGGTAGAATGTAAGGGCTTCGATTGGAGTTAATGGTGAAACTACAACAATATAGACTGGACACTCATTTGATCAACTTGATTGAATATACAAGCCCCCCCCTTTCAGGATGGTGGGACCCATGAGCTGTGTGGGTTTGGGCACAACTGCTTGCAAATTGGTTTTACATGCTTGTACTCACAAATTATCACCTATTGTTAAAAAAAATGAAAACAAAACAAAACAAAAAAGCAGAGAAAGATGCAGAAAACTTACGGCAGAATGCACGATCTGCGATGGGTAGGGGTGGGGGGGGGAAGGGAAGGGGATATATGCCTGAACTGAATTGGAAAATGATGTATGAAATACACAAAGCATCATTAAAAATAAATTAAAAAAAAGGAGCAGTGATGAAATGTGCAGATGCAGTTACAGATTGGAAGTTATTTTCAATTCTAGAATTTAGTCTTTCTTCTCAATCTCAGCCTTTCTTGAGTTGGTCTTTTCTTTCCTCTCTACCTCTCTATTGAAGAAGAAGGTGTGTATCCTTGTAAACCCAGAACAATCCATGAATGAGAAAAATGCAGCCACTGGAGTGAAAGTCAAGAGGGTTGTGGCTGGGGCAAGCCTGGCTAAACTCCAAGTGTTTTCATCCTCCACCCTACTTCTTCATTTGGGAGAGAATTTTGTGTTTGCTGTCGGATCTTCCCGACCCACATGCAGATTCGAGTGGGCTGAGAAGGTCCGAGGGCAGGAAGGGAAACAAAAAAAACCAACCATGTTCCCTGAGGCTGAGAAAGGGGCGTTTGTCTATTTGGACAGTGGTGCTGAGGGAAAATACTGGGAACCAAGAAACAGCTACTTGAGGTGAATTTATGGAAGATGGTGAAATGGGTCTGTCCAAGGTTCAGCTGGAATTTACTTTCACTCTGATTGCTGGCCTGGATTCTTTGCATGGAATTCTATTCTGAGCCTGGGAGACCTGATTCCAGAGTGGTTCAGGTTACATTCAGTATTCTCATTTTTCTTTGAAGCAAATGAATTGTTCTTATGGGCCATTTGACAAAAGACACACAGAACTGTGTTACCTTTAATGGATATTACACATAAAAATAATCAGGCTCCAACAGGTTTCCAAAAAACAAGCTAATTGAACATGCCTAAAATTTGAGCCCAAAGGGCAGCTGTCCAGTGGGCTACTGTGAGGAATTCATCCAGTGCTTGATGCACAATGCTTGTACTTCTAGTACTTACAGCCTTAAACCTTAAAAGGTCAATTGGATGGCATTTTAGATTGTAGATTTCAAATTTGTAATAGTTCAGTAAAACATACCTGTGAGCTACCTTTGCTTCAATCATAAACATAATAAATGTTTATTCTGGAAATAAGATATTTGAAGACTACACATTTATTCATTTTTAACATTTGATGTATTTTGTTTCACAATTTCTTCATTAACTTCACCATTTTAAGGCTTTTCCATCTATGGCAGCTTTATAACTGAAAACTAATATTGTCCTTTACTCATACTGCACAGAACATTCGATAATTTGAAAGACATTAATGATTTTCGTCATGCATAGTTCACACCTTTTATAAAGGTTTCCGAGAACCTCTTAGCCAACACGAGTTTAATCTTATTGTGTTTTATTATCAGTGAGAAAATGAGCATCGCTACCTGGTGTCTCGGACACATATCCATCAGCACACGGGATGCAATCAAAGCAGCATATCGGTTCCCCCTGACGAATCCCCTTCCTGGTCCCAGGAGGACACACATTCGTACAGACCGAGTGAGGAAGCTAGCAAACACAAATACATCTGTCATGAGTGGCCAGTGAAAAGAAGAACAACAAAAGGTCTGCTTCACTGGAAAAATCGCAAAGGCATAAAGAAATTGTAGAGGAGGCAAAGTCCAGGGACATCTTCTTCCTAACTCCATCCATAAATTTCAGATGTAATTTATGTCTTTATCTGGGAAAATTCTTATTTAAAGGGGATACATAATATAATTTCTGACCAAGGCATGGTGACACATCTTTTTTTTTTTTTTGTCTTTTTGAGACAGGGTCTCCCTTTAGTCCCAGCTGGCCTGGAGATCACTTTGTAGACCAGGCAGGTCTTGAACTCACAGAGATCCACCTGCCTCTGCCTCCCAAGTGCTAGGATTAAAGGCGTGCGCCACCACGCCCGGCTGACACATCTTTTTAATTCTGCACCTTGAGATACTAAGCTAGAAGGATCATGTGCTTTGTAAGAATTGAGCTACCTAGTTAGGCCTTATCTTAAGAAAAATAAAAAATGTTTAAACCTACAAAACCTTACGTTGTTTATGGCTCGACACAGGTATTGAGTTGGAGTTGTTGACCAAGATGGTCTCATAGACTCTCAAGCAATCCTGGCTACTGCTACTGCACTTGGTTACCCATCAGAACTTAATGGTAATTCCTTATACCTGAAGAAACTGATGCCTGAGTTGCAGAACAAAGGAGAAACCAAGCCGGTACTGACCTTGCAGCTTCATCTCTACTTGCTAGCTTTCATAGTATTTGCATGTTACTGGAAAAGAAAGGCACTCATCCTCCTTACTCAGCTGTGAACCATGCAAACTACAACAACTGCCTTGGCAAAATATGCCCATTGTTATAATAATGGCATGAGTGTTATTGGAGTAACCAACTATCTTGTGATTGGATTTAAGGCCTGCTGCACAAGATGGTGTCCATCTTGTTGATACTTATCAGGAACAAGAACCTGTGCCTAGACAGGTCCCAGGCTACACAGGAGAACTTACGACTATTTTTCTGCTAAATAGACATAGTATTAAACTGACTCTTAATGCCTTAGTGTTATATCCATAGATTAGTGCAAATCTCAGCTCTCACCATAACATTTTCTTCTTGCAGCAGGATTGTGCAATGCTCAGTCATAAATGGGATATCCATATCTTATCCCTTTTTTTCCCCAAGACTCAGGCATCATTGTGGATGAGGAGGACAACAGATGTAAGACCCAGTGATGGTAGATGAACACAAGGAAACTGTGTTGTCTGGATACCACATGGTGGTTAACATATGAACCCACAGCACTTCTGACAACACGCATAAGACCTGTGAAACCTAAGCCAGACAGGGACCCAGCATGGATGGTGGAGATTGGGTCCCCTGAAAGAACAGCATATGTTCTTAACCATCTCTCTGGCCGCACATCCCCAATTTTAATAGAGAACACAAGAAAAAATTACTATGATCTACTGAAGCATTCTTAAAATACATATACATTACTGAATTTTACTATTTTCTCATGAATTTTAGTAAAACATGGATCATATAAGCTGGGTATAGTCAAATATCAATGCAGAAAAATATGTGCTATACAAAGAAAATGTGATTTGGAATATGGAAAAATACTCTAGATGATTTGCACTTCTTTAGTGCCTGAAAAAAAAACAGAAACATAGTTTTCTTTATATATGCAAAACCAAAAATATGTCAGAGTAACTAACCCTTGAAGATTCAGTGTTCCAAAATATTGTTGAATTCTTTGGGAGAATGAGTTCATACTTAGAACTTTCGAACATGTATTTTCCAACTGTTGCAAAGGCAACTTCTCCATTATCATCTTTCTGCCAATTGAGGATATCATAATATCCACTTTCCACATCCATATTTTCATCAAACTTTATTTCCCTTCCATCATGGGTTGTAAACTTAAGTTTTTTCAAGTAGAATAATAGCTAAAAAGTGATAGAGAAAAAAGAAGAAGAAAGCAATTTGTAAAAATTCAACTGTCTAGCAAATACAGTTTTCTAAGGAAAGTAATTTTGAACACCTGCAATTTTTGGATAATATTTTTCTGGGTTCTTTGTGTTTGCCTGCTGTGACAATCTCTCACGTGGCAATTCAAACACAAAAAGAGGTTGTCCAAATTGAGATGTACTGGAAACGTAAAATGCACACTGGATTATGAATATTTACTTAAAATAATGTAAATTGTCTCATTAATATTATTTTAATATCCTAACTATGATAACATGTTAAATAGTACTTTAGACATACTGAGTTCAGTAATTTTTTCAATTTAATTTTTACCTGTTTCTTCTTAAATTTGACCACTAGACAATATTCATTTAGCTCTGAGATAAATGTGCTTTTATTAGAATTACACAAGCTCCTACTAAGGAATGGTGTTATCATGTACGCCTTAGTATCTTCATACTAAGCAAAGGAAGAATATTTAGAATAATTTTATTCCCCCTCACCCTACTTTACTTGTGTATCAGATTCTAGGGATATAGCATTTCAGAATTACTTCATTTGCAAAACAGTCTGGTGGAGAGACTGAGAAACAAGTACTAATAATCAAATTTAATAGTCTATGTTGCTATTGTGAAAAGAATATTGAAAAGGGATAGTTGGGGTAATGGCTAATTGACTTGGGAAACTGGAGATTCTTCATTTTGCAGGAAGTGGCCACCTGAGCTCTGCTTTGAAAGGTTAGTAGCAAATTGCCTTGAGGCAAGGAAATTCTAAGCCTTTGCACTCTGATGTTCCGTGGTGCTTCATGGATCATGGGTTGTGCAAAAGAGGTTATGGCCAACGGTGAAACAGTGCATGGACTGCTGCTACTCCCACGGGATGACTGACAGACATTGAGAAGAATCTTCTGAGAAAACAGCCCTTCTACTTTACCCTATCAACTTTAGCTAGGTCAGAGCACACTCTATTTAGTGTTAAGGGCACCCATCCCACAGGGACATGTCTTTGGTCTTCAACAGCATTGAATACTGCACTTGGGTTTTCCAACTAAAGGACCTAGTGCAGTCACTAACTCTCCACAGATCAATGAGGCTAAAGAAAATGGTAGGAAAAAGCTTGACTTACGCTGACTAATGATGTGAAGTCCTTTTGGCTCTGTTAAGTATTGTGACCCCGGATGAGGCATATATTTATCAAGCATTATTCACCTAGACTGTAAACAGATGTCATGGGGATTAAGTCTATGCACTTGAAAGCACTTAGTAAATAAAAATACCAAAGAAGTATTTTAAGTCATCATCCACCCAGTGGGACTACTTCTGGTCACTTAGCCTTTTCATGCCTACTGTTCTCAAAACAAATGAAATGTACATTAAGAGTTCACAAAAGTTAGCTGGGTTTGGTGGCGCATGCCTTTAATCCTAGCACTTGGGAGGCAGAGGCAGGCTGATCTTTGTGAGTTCAAGGCCAGCCTGGTCTACAGAGTGAGTTCCAGGACAGCTGGAGCTATAGGGAGACCCTGTCTGGAAATGACCAAAAAAAAAAAAGAGTTCACAAAAGTTTATTATTGTCAGGTCTATGGGGGCGTTCTTTTGTTTCTTATCAAAAGAGTCAAACAAGGTGGATGCTTTTAAATATTTTTTTAAATTTTATTTATTTATTTTTATGTGTATGAATGTACTGTCTGCATGTAGGTTTGTGCACCCGTGTCATGCAATGCCGTGGAGGTCAGGGTGTTGGATTCCCCTGGAATTGGAGTTACAGACGGTTCTCAGCTGCCATGTGGGTGCTGGGGATCGAACCCAGGTCCTCTGCAAGAGCAGTGCTCTTAACCGCTAGGCTATCTCTCCAGCCCCGGTGGATGCTTTTAATCTCAGCACTTGGGAAGCAGACGCTGGCAGATCTCAGTGAGATCAAAGCCAGCTTGGCTTCTATAATGAGTTCCAGGCTAGCTGGGCCTACAAGGAGAGACTGCTTCAAAAAAAAAAAAAAAAAAAAAATGCTCAAAGTCAAAGTCTTCCACACTCTGACCATTCCTTAGATCAGCTTTCCCACTTGCTTGCCATTGTTGGATGGTATTATACAGTTCTCTACTAGCATATTTGGGTCAATAATTTAGAAATTTAACTGGACAATTTAACTTGAACGTACACTTCATTTGTATTGAGAACAGTAGACATGAAGAGGTCAGGTGACCAGATATGGCGTCATATACTTCTAACCTTTGAGGCTGATGAAGAATGGTGAGAATTTGTCTCAGAAGAATGAGGAGGAGAAGAGGAGGAAGAAAGCAAAGAGGAAGAAGAATTTAGATATGTTCAAGTAAACAACAAAATAGTAAAGTTTTTCTAATCATGCCCATTAGTGAGATAAGCATGGAATTTAAATATAAAGTGGGTGTTTATTTTGGCTTTAGATAAAAATTTGATATCGCTACATTTATCAGCTTTTCCTGTTTGTATATTAAGATTGTCTAGTGTCAGGTCTTGCTTTTTGTTTGGGTTTGAGTTGTTGACATGTGGGGCTGTATCAACAAAAATGAGCCCAGTTATGGATAACTATATGATCCTTCAACCATCTTTAAAGTCTCTTTCACCAGCAATAATTATTCCTTTGATCAAATATAAATATACTATTTCAGTGTTCAAATAAATTATAGGATTATTATTTACCATGCAAGAGTCTTGATTATCATGAAAAGGATACAAAGAGCTTCTACTAAAAATAGTTGGACGTGGTGGCACACACCTTTAGTTGGAGCACTCAGGAGGCAGAGGCAGGCAGCTTTCTACGAGATCAAGGCCAGTTGGGGCTACATGGAGAGCGTATGTAAAAAAAAAGATGCCTTTGATAACTTCTTATTGTGTATTTATCACAACTTCCTTAGTACCAGTGAGCACACCTAGTATTCTAGTTTTATTTTGTTGCTATGACAAACACCATGACCAAAAGCGACTTGTGGGGAGAGGGGAGGAAAGGATTTATTTGATCTATGCTGAGGGAAGTCAGGGCAAGAACCTGGAGGCAGAAGCCATGGGGGAATGCTGCTTACTGCTCATCCTCTGGCTCACGATCAGGTTCCTTCCTTCCTTTCTTCCTTTCTTCCTTTCTTTCTTTCTCGTTCTTTTCCTCCCTCCCTTCCTTCCTTCCTTCCTTCCTTCCTTCCTTCCTTCCTTCCTTCCTTCCTTCCTTCCTTCCTTTTCCTCCCTTTCTTTCTTTCTTTCTTTCTTTCTTTCTTTCTTTCTTTCTTTCTTTCTTTCTTTCTTTCTTTCTTTCTTTCTTTCTTTCTTTCTTTCCTTCCTTCCTTCCTTCCTTCCTTCCTTCCTTCCTCCCTTCCTTTCTTTCTTTCTTTCTTTCTTTCTTTCTTTCTTTCTTTCTTTCTTTCTTTCTTTCTTTCTTTCTTTCTTTCTTTCTTTCTTTCTTTCTTTCTTTCCTTTCTTTCTTTTCTTTTCTTTTCTTTTCTTTTCTTTTCTTTTCTTTTCTTTCTTTCTTTCGTCTTTCTTTTCCTCCCTCCCTCCCTTCCTTCCTTCCTTCCTTCCTCTTTCTTTCCTTCCTTCCTCTTTCCTTCCTTCCTTCTTCTTTCCTTCCTTCCTCTTTCCTTCCTTCTTTCTTTCTTTCTTTCTTTCTTTCTTTCTTTCTTTCTTTCTTTCTTTCTTTCTTTCTTTCTTTCAGTGTTTCATTGTGTAGCTCTAGCTGGCCTGACACCCATTATGTAGAGCAGGCTACTCTTAAATTCACAGATATTCACCTGCCTCTGCCTCCAGAGTGCTGTGATTAAAGTCAGGTACCACCATTCCTGGCAGCTGGTCTTTTTGGACAGGAACTCACTGTATAGGATGGGCTGGCCTTGAACTCACAGAGAACCACTGGCCACTGACTCTGGAGTGCTGGGATTAATGGTGTATGCCACCACGCCCGGCTGGAAGCTCCCTTTCTTATACAACCTAGGCCTACCTAGGGGTGATGCTGTCCATAGTCAGCTGGGCCCTCCAATATCAATCCTCAATCAAGACAATCTCTTACAGAGCTGACCACTGTATCTAGGAAATTCTTCATTAGAGGTTCACTCTTTCCAAGGGACTCTAGGCTACGTCAAGGAGGGGATAACTAACCAGCACTGTACACCTAAGCATTTGGATCTTGCTTTGCTTGTAAATTCCATTTGTTAGTAATTGAAAGCAATACCCTCTGGAGAAATGGCTGTCCATACAGCTGGAACAGAGAAAGTACAAAATGAAACTGTGATATTTTAGGGTTCAAAAACTAAGGAAGTTCTCAGAAATGACAGGGACATGTCAAAAGGGAGCAAGAACCTACTTAAAGGGGTTCCTGGTAGTCAGATTTTTCAAATTTTTGAGGAATAAAATAAGGATAGTACTGGATTGCCACTCATAGAATAGAAATTTTCTTGCATCCTTCTTGACAATCAGGGAAAGAGAGGTAGAAGTCCACATAACATGCCAGTGGACTGTGGGAAATGGCAAAAATATTATTTTTCAAACAGCAAAAGAACAGGTATTGAAACAAGAACAAGTGTCAATGGATACTAAACCTGGTAGGCAAAAAGCATGATGGAAAGTGACATATTTACAACCCTCAGAGTATTGCGACCCTCAGAGTATTGCCCAGCAAAATAATTATTATTATTACTTCACTTTGATTTTGGGGGCAAGGTCTTAGTGGGGTCCCTCTGGCTGACCTGAAAGGTACTATGTACCCCATGCAATCAATGAATTCATGTTAATCCTTCTATCTCAGCCTCTTGGGTGCTAGATTGACGTCACGAGCCAGCACACCTGATTCTCATAATTATTAGTGCCATAGAGAAACTTAGTAACTTCCCGGGGGGTGGGGGTGGTGACATTACACTAAATGGTCAAAGTTACTAACACTGATAATGAAAGTTAATTACATCGTACGACTTCTGATATGTGATATTAGAAAGGACACAATATTAATTGTATGCTCTTATAGCCAAATAATGCATAAGTTCAACCTAATCATAATAACACATTAGACAAATACAAATTTAAAATTACTCTAAAAATATCTGACCATTGCTGATGAAAAGATCCAAGGATAGGAAAAACACCAAAGAAAGCATGGTCACAGAGGGAGGTGGTAGGGAGCTATAGAGAACCAGGGCTGGGTGTGATAGTGGAGTTCAAAAATGAAAGTTAAATGGAAATGCAATGGTCCTAGCCACTGTGGCCTCTGTTGGGAATGACGAATGTAGGAAGTAAAAGGTAAAGATCAGGAAAGGAAGAAGTAACAAATTCAGAAATTCTGAGTGAACCTCCTAGAGGCCTGACAGCGCCAGACCAGGGATGCTCAAGTTTTATCTTCCCTAAGTAAGAGGAGAGGTACTAAAGGAAATACTCAGGGAAGCATTCGGGTCAGGTGTGCATCTTGGTGAGACCACTCAGGCTGTGGTGTCCCAAAATGAATTACTTGACTTGAGACCAAGAACAGGAGATATGGAGGGGAATATCCCAGAATAGCTCCCTATAATCTTTGCCCCCTGATATCCAGGCTCTCGTGTGGCCCCTCCCACACTGCACGAGGACTCCATCTTCCAGTTTCCTTTCAAGATAGATAAGATCATAAGTCTAGAATATGGCTACTGGAATGTATGAAAAGTTGTGTATAATTTCCAGAGAAGATCTTAGTCTTTGCCCTATTTCCTTTCTGTGGCTTAAAATGTGGACTTGATCTTTGAGACCCAAGTAGCCATCTCAGAGCACATGGTTTAAAATCCCACACTGTAGATGAGGACCACACAGAAGAAATTAGTGTCCCTAAGTCATTTATTTAGTTCTGAAATGCTCACCTTTAAATTTCATTCATGTAAAGAAAAAAATCTGTCTTGTCTAAGGCATTATTTCTGTGGGGTCAGGATTTCTATCACTGACAACAAATCTAGTAATTCTATTAATGAATGAGGGCTTGACAGGCATGCAACCAAATGATTATGGTAAGTGATGTTGAGATGAAATCACGTAGAAGCAAGTTAATGTTTTTAATGATATGACCTTGGTAATAGTCATGATATATCATGAGGTAAAACAAAATCTTACCTCTTTAGGCTCAAATTCAGGAATATGTGCACAGCTATTTCTTGGTGGAATTGGCCCAGTTCCTTCTTCACATGTGGTTAGCTCATCCAGTGCATAAGCCATAGCGTACACAGCTTGTTTGACACTGTTTGTGATTCTTAGCTGAGATACGTCTAGGTAGGTGTTGTTAAGGTCTTCCAACTTCTCCTCTCCAGTACAGAGCTTATCAGACATGTCATACAGCCTGTCTTCTTTACCAGTCATGTTCACTCTGTGGTCAACATTGTATGGAACACTACTATTGGGCCAAGTACAGTTAAAAGCAGTCTGCCAGAATTCAATGGTCAAGTTGTCATTTGGATCCTTGCTGGGATGGATATCATAAAGAAATTCTTTTAATCCTGGTATTTCAGTTCGTGGCAACGCAAACCCAATACTTCCACCAAAATAAGGAAAGTACTCGGGCTTTGCAATGAGAGCTGAGGTGATCCATGCTTCGCTCGCTATCCATGTCCTGTCAGTTATGTTATGGTGAATCATTTCCAACACAAAAGGACTGAGGTCAATGTCAGATGAAAAGAGCACAATGACTCTGGCCGTGGACGTCTTTATTTCATTAACAGCCTTTTGCATCTTCTCATTGGAGTAGACTTTGGGAATGGTTTCAGAGAAAGCGACGCAGAGGTTGGCACTCTCCATTTTTTCCCTAAAAGTTTTTACTCCATATTTTCCATAATCATCATCAGCTGCAATTGCCCCTACCCAGACCCAACCAAAGTGTTTGATGAGATTTACCATGGCCTCGGACTGGATCTTATCACTGGCCACTGTTCGAGCATAAGCTGGAAACTGAAATTTGTCACTGAGAATCCAGCAGCTAGAAGTATAGCCCACCTATGATCGGAAATAGGCACACAGTTATTAGAGAGCAGGAGCTAAGTATAGCCCACCTATGATCGGAAATAGGCACACAGTTATTAGAGAGCAGGAGCCAAGTATAGCCCATCTATGATTGGAAATAGGCACACAGTTATTAGAGAGCAGGAGCCAAGTATAGCCCATCTATGATTGGAAATAGGTACACAGTTATTAGAGAGCAGGAGCCAAGTATAGCCCATCTATGATCAGAAATAGGCACACAGTTATTAGAGAGCAAAAGCCAAGTATAGCCCACCTAGGATCGGAAATAGGCACACCGTTATTAGAGAGCAAGAGCCAAGTATAGCCCACCTATGATTGGAAATAGGCACACAGTTATTAGAGAGCAGGAGCCAAATTTTAAATGGTGCTTTCATAATATATTTATTGATACAGAGGGAGCTGAACAGATCTCTCTTTTTATCACTTCCTTCCACAGAGAAGGATTTTCATTCCTCCTGCTCTATGAGTGGGGACTGTTAGGGGAACATCTTGGTCTGCTCTGATGATGCAAAGGAGGTTAGGGCAGCTAATTATTAGGTTGGTTTTCATGGTTGGAACCATCACACGGACAGGGAAGTCATTTCCTCTTTAGACTCCTTGGAGACTGGGTGACTCCTCTGAGACAGGATATCCAGACTTCATTAGCTTTAACATCTTACTCACAAAGTTGAAGGAATGGGTCCAGCTCACATTCCATCTGGGAGCCTGGTTTCTCTAACTTACATTCTCTTGCTCTCTCCTACCCTGCTCCATTACTTCCCTTCTCTTATTTATTCTTCTCTGTCTTTCTTTCTTTTGGTCATGACTTCTGAGTATACAGATCTGAAGACTTAGCCTGAGAGATATGACAAAAAGTGCTACTCCAAACCAAAATCTAAAAAAATGTTCTTCAACCAAATTACTAGAAACTCTCATTTTAATCTACATAGCTAGACAAATGAAGAGGTGCACTTTTTCTCATTTGGTCAGAAATTTACATGAATCTAAGAATGGAGATTAGGGGGTTAGAGAGATGACTCAGCAGTTAGGAATACTGTTCCTGCAGAGGATCTGAGTTCAGTTGCCAGAACCCACATGGTGACTAAGAAGAGTCCATAACTCCAATTACAAGAGGACTTCTGATCTCCATGGGCATCGCAGGGCACAGGTGCACTTACATGCATGCAAGCAATACACTTGTACACATAAAAAAATAATAAGTAAAATATTTTAAAAAGAACGGAGATTAGGTGACCATGTACTCCCGTCACACATGTGGCTTTGCTGTAGCTGTCTGTGTTAGATAGCTTCAGTTGTCAACCTGATACTTCTGGGGAGAGGAAGCCTCAGTCAAGGAATTCCTTCTATTGGATTGGCCTGCGTGCATGCCCGAGAAGTACTTTCTTGATTTTTGAGTGCTGTGGGAGGGCCCAGCTCGCTTTGGGTGGTGCCAATCCAAACCCTGGGCAGATGAGTCTTGGTTGCCTAAGGAAACAGACTGAGCACAGCCAGAGGAGCAAGTCAGTTAGCAGTGTTCCTCCGTGATCTGTGCTTCAGTTCTTGCTTCTAGTTCCTACCTTGGTTTCCTGTGGACTGTGACTGGAGTGTTTGACCCAAATAAATCCTTTCCTCCCAAAGCTGCTTTTTGTCTGAGTGTTTTATCACAGCAATGGAAGGCTAAGTAGACACTATCTCTCCTTGTCTTTGACTTTGCACTTCAGAACAAATTACCTTCCCCATTATCCAATTTCATGTTACTAATGTATCATCCGTAATAGGAGCTTGTATACTCAGTTCCATAGCTCAAGAACTGTCAATTCCTTTATGAATACTAGATTATTTCTATGATCTCTTTTGTGCTGTATTTTGTTCTGTTCTTCTACTGGGTAATATTTATATTCTTTTAAACCACAAAATAGCAAAGATATGGAAGTAATTATATGGGAAAGAATCTAGTTTTAAGAGTAATGATACCTGATTTCTAATATTTGCTAAATAATTTATCATATAGGATCTTGTTTCCTCACAGGAAATTAGCATAATTCTACTATAGATTTTAAGATTTCTCAATTTAGTAATGAGATGACACACATGAAAATGTCAAACAGAAGATATATTTTATTATTTCTCCAGATTTACTAAAACACTTAAGGGAGAAAATATACAAATTTCTAGCTTCTGTTTGACTCTCCACTGGTGTTTGGTATAAGTTAGAGGTTATAGCAGGCACAGTTTAGCTGAGCTGCATGAAGCCCACACCTAAGGCATGTGCCAAGCCACTCTACCTTTCCCCTCCATTCGGTTATGAAGTACTTTCCTTTTCTCACCACCCTTACATTTAAAACCTTCTTTTTTTTTTTTTTTTTTTTAAATTAGGTTTATTGATGCTTTGTGCATTTCATACATTTTTCCAATTCAGTTCAGGCTTATTTCCCTTTCCCTCCCCCCCACCCCCACCCCATCCCAGATCATGCATTCTGCCATAACTGTCCTGCATCTTTCTCTCAGTTTTTTTTTTCATTTTTAGCTATAAGTGATAATCCATGAGTACAAGCTTCCTTCATGCAAAACCTATCTGCAGGCTGTTGTGCCCAAACACCTACAGCCCCACCATCCAGTGGGGGGTGACAGGTTGTTTGTTCAATCAAGTTGATCAAATGAGTGTCCAGACTACATTGCTGTAGTTTCACCATTCACCCCAATCGCAGCCCTTACATTCTACCATGCCCCCTCTTCCGCAGGTTGTTCCCTAGGCTTAGAAAAGGGGCACAGGTGGATGAGAGGTAAAACAGTCCACTCTCTCTGGAGCTGTTGACTTGGACTCTGGTCAATTCTGGCTGTTTCCTTTCATGGGCTGACAGTTTGTCCAGGAATAACCTTTCGATCCTACTAATGAAGAACACATTTAAAACCTTCTAAGATGAAAGCTATGCAAGGCTGAGCACATGGGTCCGAGGTGGAGCATTTGTCTAGCATGAAGAAAGCATTTTATTCCATCCCCAACACCACAAAAGAAAGAAGGAAGAAATGAAGGAAGGGAAGGAAAGAAGGAAGGAAGGAAGGAAGAAAGAAAGGAAAGGTGAGATACCATGCCAGTGATAAGCTCATTACTTTAGCACCACCAATAAGCTTGGTTATCATTCACATTACTATGACTTGATGCTTAATAACACAACCATTAAAATAACAGAACTTTATATTTTCCTAACAATTATGCTTTATAATATCTTGTTCTTATGCTAACAGATGTCATTCTCTCTGAGTTTAAAATAATCTACAACTTTAACATCCCAAAAGTGCTGTCCTCCTGTGAAATTTCCAAGTTCATTTTAGAATGACAGTATATGACAATTTGGGTCATGACCAATAGGTATTAACCGAGATCTAAAAGAAAAACCTGTGCCTTATTATAGTTACTGATCAATAAGTATTTATGGATGATCTTCTCCGTGCTTCACAAGGTGCTACAAAGCATGGTGACTAGTGAACTGTCAATATACACATCAGCGCATCATAACTCAGTAGTGCAGGCAAGTGTTCCAGGAGATAGAGCAATATCATCACTGTCCACACTGATGAACTTGACTGAACAGAGTAACTAGGGGCACCCCCTCCCATCATGGGTTCTCAATGTCACTTAGCCCAACCTCTCCGGAGATCCTTGTTATCTGTAATATTTGCCAAACAGAATTTGCATTTCTCTACGTAAATACCCATCACAATATTCTGAGTTACCTGAGGTAAGTAATACAACCCTAGAATTCTTGAAGTAGCAACTGACAAGGAAGATCCCCCTGATCCAACAACTCCTGCCAGATATTTTCCAGTGCTGTTTCTGAAATTGGGCCTGGTTTCTTCCTGCCCTGTAAGGAATGTCAAAGCTGTCTCCATTGCTTTGGAGATGGAGAAGCAGGTATCAAATATCTGGTAGCCCAGAGTGTGGTTGGGCAAGATATCCTTCCTCTCATTAATCTCCTTGAGTGTATGGATCATGGTTTTCATCCAGCGGAAACCCCGGAAGTTAAACCTGAAAAGGAGATAGTTTGTGTCAGACATTAGTCACTAGGGTAGGGAGGTGTTTGGAGAAAAAGGATCTTTTAGTTGAAGTCCATGATTGTAACATTTTGCTGAATCGCCAGCAGGACAACAACCTCAACTGTCTGTTCATGTCTATTTTCATAAATGACATAATAATCTTGGACGATTCAAGTGAGTCATTTTCAATAATGATTAGGAATATTAGGAGTGACTTTTGGATATGTTTTTGCCCTATAGATAATATCTTCTAGGGTTTATAATCATTTCAAATGGATGATTATGTCTTTTCTTCAAAAATTATTCTTCTAGTCACAGTTTTCTTCACCACACAGTGATCCATTAGAGCATGTTGTGCCCGTTCATTGGAGGACCCTGGGGACACGTGACTCTTCTTCCCCCCTTACTTTGACTTATTTTCTTCTGAACATTAATTACAATTGGAATTACAATTACAATGATAACAATTACCTACATTAAAATATTTATGACAGAGTACATAAAAAGCATTACATAAATTTATGTATCATATGACTACAGTTACATAATGCATATTGCTGTTGAGAAATGTTTAACTGATATTGTCTTCTTACTGTTCTCACATACACACTTTTTCATCCTGCAGCCATTAAAATGGGAAATATTTCTCTTAGAGTCCATCACTATATTTTTTTAATGTCTTCTACATGAAGCAATGTTTTTATTCCTTTCTTTCTACTCAGTTTTGACCAGAATTTAACCTATGTAAGCAATTGCCCAAGTAACTTTATTCTTAAAATCCTCCATACCCAGTTTTAATATTTAACTCCATATCTTCTATTTACTAAATACTTTAAATTCAATACTTAATAGCAAATAGCACTGTTCACAGTTTGGAATTTTACTTCCTGTCTCTCCTTGTGTGTGTATGTGTGTGTGTGTGTGTGTGTGTGTGTGTGTGTGTGTACATACATGCTTCTATGTGTATATGTTTGTGTATGTGCATGCCCATGTTGTGTGTGTATAGATGTGAATAACAGAAGAACAGGTGTCTTCCTCGGTCACTCTCCACCTTATTGTTTGAGGTAGAGTCTCTCATTGAACATGTAGCTTGGTAATTTGACTAGACTAGCTGGCCAGCAAGCTCCAGTTATCTTCTTGTCTCCATCTACCCAGTACTGGGATTACAGGGTGCCTGCCACTGCAGTTTTTTCATGTGGGTTCTGGGGATTAGAACTCAGTTCCTTGTTCTGACAAAGTAAGCATTTTACCAACTGAGCTATCTCCCCAGCCCTATCTCTTTAATATATTTAGTTTTAGTTTTCATTTAGCATGTAGTTATTGAGTTCCTCTGTTGCTGTATATTATAACCATGAAAATGAAAAGAATGTTTACATTTTATTTACTGAGTCAACATTGATTTAGGTAAAGAAATAGAAAAATATCCAAGCAATATCAGCATAAAGTGATAAAAACTGTAATGGGAATAGACTATAATGAGCAAAGAAATACAAAGATCATGTACCCCTGGAAGACTTAAGCCATACTTAAGCTTGAAAGATCACAAAGAAACAGGGGCACAAAACTGTAGGCAGAAAGAAGAGCACATATAAAGTTATTACAATGAGAGAACATGTAAGACTCAAGGAATGGAAAGATAAGTATGTTTGGAGGAGGGAGAGTGGAGTGGAGTAACACAGCGAGATAGAAAACTAGAGAATAGAAGGTACAAGAACATAAAGCTTTACTGTCTTGTTCCTTAGCCTCCAAAGTTTATACTGATGATGCTATACATCTTTGAAATACATATATTAGTATCTTTTTTTGTCTTTTTAAGGCAGAGTCTCCATGTAGCCCCAGCTGTCCTGGAACTCTCTATGTAGACCAGGCTGGCCCTGAACTCACAGAGATCTGCCTGCCTCTGCCTCCCAAGTGCTGGGATTAAAGGCATACACCACCATGCCCAGTAGCAGCAATATCCTAAGAAAGCAATTCATTTCAAGAGCTAGAAAAACATTCACTTGCTTTGAACCGGTAACTTCTCCCTCAAAGTTAGCTGAAGAAATAAGTCTTCCAAAAGGAAATGTTATCTGTTTCAAACTACCAAATTATTTATGATATTGAAAAAATTAAGCAGCCTTACATGTCCTGTAGTATTACATTGGTTGTCTCAGAATATATTCAATCATTAAACACTGTAACTGGTACCAGGCCTTTAATCGCAGCACTTGGGAGGCAGAAGCAGATGTATCTCTGTGAGTTCAAGGCCAGCCTGGTCTACATAGTGAGTGAGTTCCAGGCCAGCTGGAGATACAGAGAGGCCCTATCTCAAAAAGAGGAAGGAGAAAAAGAAGATGATGAAGATGAGTAGGAGGAGGAGGAGGAGGAGGAGGAGCAAAAACAAAACCACTGTAACTGAAAGAAAATGATATGGTGTTATAGAATAGTAAAAACAGGTAGTATGCAAAATTGCTACAATCAAAAGTACATTTAACGTATATTGAGCCCTGTTAAAGATTGACAGGAAAAAATTTTTAAATTGTCACAGGATAATGAAAGAATGAGATTTGGGTTGAATTTTCTTTCATGAATTGATTTCCATTACCATTTCCATAGCAGTATTGAACATTATATGCATTTTTCCCTCAAAATTTTCTCTAAATTTTACCCTTGCATGCTTTAACCAAAAGAAGAATTAAAATAAACAATGTACATTACCCCTCATTTGTTGACCTTAGCACCAATCCCTTATGTGAGTATATATCCTGATGTCATGGCAGGAGCCAAGAAAATGGAAAGGAGCCAGGGAGGGAAAGGGCAATAAAGAGTCCAAGAGAGGGTGATGGTAGGAAGCAGATGTGGCCAAGGGGGAATGAGGAAAGTGGGGGTGTTCAAACTGGGAAGGGGGTGGGAAGGACGTACAAGGAAACATGGGGAAGAAGGGGAAGAAGGAACTCAAGAGAGGAGAGATAATAGGAGACAGGTATTATTAAGGGGAAAGTCAAGGTATGTTAACTAGGAAGGAAGGGAGGCAGGTGGAAGGGGGGGAGAGAGAGAGAGAGAGAGAGAAAGCTTGGGTGGTGTAAAAAAAACCAGAGAGAAATGTATTAACTCACCCCCCCTGAAAAATACATATGCAATATCTGAACATGAGTGCATATGTATAGGTGAAGGTTATATAACAAGAAACACAGTGGCAGACTGGAGAAACTTCCCTTTGAGGTGTTGGTCAAGGTAGTCTAAAAGATTCCCCAAATCACACAGGCTATTATTGCCAGAGCCCTTGATTACCTCCCAGGACTTGAAGACAGGACATACTTTGGACATAGGAGTTGGAATAATGGACTTGAAACTGACTTGGAGGTCTCCTACCTGAAGACTAGCTCTCATAGTTCTAGAGGAGCCATACAAGCTGATAATGGAGAAAATCAGTCAATGGTTTAACTCCAACATTAATGTCTAATAATCACAATAATAATAGAAAACTATAGTGGTATAGTAGTGGCACTTTCATCTTGGGGGTAATAAACAGCTATCTAATTGGACTTAAAGCCCTCTCAATGGGAGGGAAAACATGGGTGGCATCGTAAACACAGCCAAATACTCATGGTTGGAGAGATCATAGATCCCAGAGAAAACTCTATGCCTGTCCTATCTATAGACAAATGAAATTTCTAACTATATGCTGAATATGGGTCTTTAGATTTACAGACAAGTGTACAATACAACACTTACTAAAGAAGCTTCTTTTTTTTTTTTCTGCAACAGATGGTTAATATTACAGAGTTCCACAACTGACAACTGAGAATATATGTTTGAGAAATGCCAACCCCTAGTGACACATCTAAACCTAAGGCTCACGGAAATAGTGGAACCTTAGTAGAGAGAGACATCTGGGCACAAATGCTTGGCTGAACAGGCCTTAACATATATGACAGAATGCACAAAATCCAGTGGGGGCTATAGAAAGGTGTGGATAGGGGGAGGGGGTATAAATTTGATTAAAATCTATTATATGAAATGCACAAAACTCAATAAAAATGTCCATAGCATTAAAAATAAAAAAGTATTTGAGATCTCTTGAGCCCAGCGGCAGGAAGAGGGGAAGACAGATCTAGTGGCTGTGGGGGCGGAGTTATCCTCCCAGCTCGTATTAAAGGCACGCTTGTGTGACTCTTGAGATTTGAGATCTCTTGAGCCCAGCGGCAGGTGCCGGGGCGCGGGCTGAAGAGCCCGGTGCCTTGGCGAGCTGATTGCTGATCGTTTGGTCCTGCTGTCTTTGGTTTGATTGGCCTTTGTGGCTGTGAGGTTGGAGTT